>LZPO01009652.1:0-14520 GCA_001675575.1 Neotoma lepida
GGGTTATGTAATTCTCTTGATTGCAAGAGAGACATGGTTAGATTTTGTTTTGCTTAGTTAGAGCTTTGTTGATATTTTTAAATATTCATCTTGAATACTCTTCTGTGTGTCTTCCACAGCAGGTATTATCTAACCAGATGATAAGCCTTTCAAATTAATACACAACATCTTGTTAAGCATGCCTCCTGCTTCACACTGTCAGAGCTGTGGAAACCTGGCTTTTCCTGCCAAAGGACGATTTAGTTGGCAAAGATTCAGCCTTGACATGGGTTAGCAACAGTGCTTTTTCTCCAAAGAAAAGGCGGGGATAATAGCATTAAATAACAGAGAAAAAACAAGTGCAGAAAAGGAAGATGAATGTTTTCTATGAATTATTCTTTCTCTGCAAGAGTATCCTGGTCCAAGGAGTATAACTGTCTAGGACCAGAAGTACACACAGGTGTATGAGTGTTCTGGAATTATTACAGCATTGTACTGCTGGGACACAAAACACTCAAAGAAATGTGTTCTGATTGCATGTGCACCCAAAACGATCTTAAAATAGTTTCATTTTCTGTGAATTTTCAAAAGCATTTGTCTTTTTCAGGCTATTTTAAATAAAATTTCTGCTTTGGCAATTCTATTCCTCACATCAAAGCAAAAAATTGGCATTTTGGTCTTCTCATTGTCTCCCCAGAATGTTCCTGATACAATTGCATAAATTATATATGACAGTATAATATGTACAACAGTGTAAAATTATGATAAATAAAAAGAAATGACAGTACCATGTGATAATTGTAGTGATAGGGCTACATGCAAAGTGTTCTGAGGCCATAGGCACTGTCAAGGTATGCCTGGCAGACTGTATTTGTGTGGAGGGAGCAGGTAAGAAGAAATGATTTGTAGTTAGTNAAGCAAAATATACCCCCAAACATAATAAAACTGTAAAAACCCTAGGTTAAAAGACACAGATACATCTTAGTTTAAGCAATGACTTCTTAGATATGACATCAAAAGTACATACAACTTAAGAGAAAATAGAAGACTGATCATCACCAGAATGTACTGAACTGTATTTCCCACTTTTCTCATGTTGAAACCCCAATTCTTATATGCTGAGTATTTGGAGACAAGGTTCTTCAAAATTGGTATATTTACATGAGTTCATGAGAGTGGATCTCTCATAATGGAGTCAGTTTCCATGTAAGAAAGTTTTCATGTAAGAAAAAACACCATATCCCTTCCTTTGCTATGAAAGGACATGATAAAAAAGACCACCACCTGGAAATCAATGGAGGTTCTCACCAGAACCTGGTAACTCAGTACCTTATACAGGGTTCCAGGCTCCAGAGCCGTCAGAATTAAAACTTTGTTGTATAAGATAACCAGTGTATTATATGNTATGTGTGGTATTTTTGTCATGACAACTCAAGATTATGTACTCTTAAAAACTTACTTTTGAAGTTAAATCAAGAAAGTAAGAGATGACCCATAGAATAAGAACAAATATTTGAACAGCCAAACATCTGATAAGGAGTATGTTTCTAGAAAATCAAAGACTCACTGCAATCTTATAATAAAAGTGACAAATTACTCAACTTAGAAGCAAATGGTCTAACTAGTCAGCTGCTCAAAGACAGACAAATAAGGATTAGGGGAAAGATGAATGGGAAGCTCAGTGAGATACAACTTCACAACCACGAGAATGGCTACAATGAAAAAATGGACAAAAAGTGATAACAAGGCATAAAAACATGGATAANTAATGTTAACAAGGATGTGGAGAAAACTCAAACATTGACAATGAAAATATGGATTGGTAAGCTGCTTTAAAAACAATCTAGTACTTTTGCAAAAGGAAAGCATGGAACTATCATGAGACCCAACAATTCCACTTCTAGGTACATACATAGCCAAGAAACAAACAAACAAAAGCAAACCCAAATGTCTTCACAAAAGCTTGTACAGGAATAAATCTTCCCTGAAACACTGGTAGTTTATTTTATCTACAAAAGGGCCTCAATATACTTTCAGGCTGTTCTTCAACTCATTATATAGCCTTGACTGACTTCACAGTCATTATCTTCCAGCCTCTGGTTCCTGAGTTTCAGGATTACTGGTATGAACTACAACTATCAACCGCAGTTGAACAGCAGAATCAAACCTAGGGTTTAACAACAACAAACAGTGTGGATTTAAAAAATGTTACAGAACATTTTCAAAATTTATGAGCCATGATAATAGTAATCTGATGTCTAACAACTTAAAATGTAAGTACCCAATAACTATTATATGTAGGCAATATATTGTACAAAAGATCTATGGAATTTATTTCCTTGAATAACAGTAATTTTATGCATAATAACAAGCTTATAATGATAAAGTGATCATGGGAGTGAATTTCCACAAAATTTTGTTTTATATCATTTTGGACTCTTACCACAAAGTAGGATTGCTAAATATTATGGCAATTTTACTTTTAACATTTCAACTAATGTCAAACTGCTTTCCATAACAGTTGCACCATTTTACATTCCCAGCAATCTTGCCTCTGCACTCCCTTAGTGTTCTTTTGTTATTATTATCATCATCATTATTATTATTATCATTAGTGTGTGAGAGAAATTCTTATTATTTAATGTATGTGTGCAAGAAAGAAAGAGAAAGAAGAGAGAGAAAATCTACAAATGCCAGGAAAGACAAATTCTTCAGAAATATTGTACCTTTAATCATGTTCTGTTGTAGAATATTAAAGATGTCACATTTGTTTATGCTGTGGAATATTTGTTTAATGATGCAAAGATGTGTTGCATTCTTGTATTTTGCATTTGTTTAACTCTGTGAAAGTGTGTTACTGTGCCTGTCTAAAACATCTGATTGGTATAATAAAGAGCTGAACAGCCATTGCAAAGCATGAGAAAGGATAGGCAGGGCTGTCAGGCAGAAGGAATAAACAGGAGAAGAAATTTGGAATGGGAGATCTAGAAATAAGAAAAGGAGGAGAAAATAAGGGGCCATCCACCTAGCTATACAGCAAGTCATGGAGTAAGAGGGAAAGAAAGGAATATAGAGTAGTGAAGGTAGAATCACAGAGACAAAAGATAGACAGGATAATTTAAGTTAAAAAAAGCTGGCTAGAAACAAGCCAAGCTAAGGCCAGGTATTTATAAGTAAAAATAAGACTCTGTATGTATTTATTTGGGAGCTGAGTGGTGGGCCCTCAACAAAAAGCTGAAGAGTAAAACAATAAAAAAAAAATCAACTACAATGCCCTGTGAATCAAAGACTACTTTAAATTTAAATTCCTATTCTAACTTTAGACACCAGCAGCATCATGGTTCACATTCTTTCTGTTAGCAACTTAACTATTTAGGCTTGTAGTATGGGTGTCCTAAACATATTTCTGATGACAGTGAATGCCCTCAAGTTGTTCCATTATTAAGACTGAACAGTCTTAGTTGTTGCAAATTTTTTATTCCTTCTTAATTTGAAGATCTGGACTCCTCTCTGCTGCCATTGTTGATGATGGACTTGAAACCCCAACTTTTTAGTTTATCAAATCAATGAATATCTCCAGGGTGTTCCAACATTCAGAATACATTGTGCTTTTTATTTAACAGTTCATTATATTGTGTTTAATTTGCTAGTTCATTTTTTGTGAAGAACAGTTTTATGTATATAAAAGCAATTGTATTACATTTTATTTAAGTTATCTTTAGTGGGAAAATCTTTTAGGTATTCACATTTGCTACTTAGACAAAAGCAGAAGTGAGTATGATGAAATATTTATAAATCTTGGATTCTCACATTGAATTAGCATTAAATGCGATCCATGCCATTGGGGAATTTGTTTTAGAACTTTTTCTTTTCTCTTCAGGTTATATATTTGGTAAGACACATATTAAAGAAGACATAAAATATTAACGAATTTAGATAGGAAAACATACAAAATCTAAGTTTATGCCACACACATTTGAACTGCATATAAAACAATTCAGGTGTGAACAAAGGATAAAAAGACACATTAGAACACTGAACTTGCTTTCTGTTAAGAAGGTTGGTTTAAAGTATGGTAAAAATTCAGCATTGGGGAGTGTGGATAAGGAAAGTGAACTCCCACTATTTGAAAGGCTTTTTCTGGAAATTCAAAATGTTTGTTTTATAGACAGAAAGAATGTCATGATGAGAAAGATGTGAAAGTATGCCCTTACTAAATGATAAATTTACTCATTTACCTTTTACTTATTAAATGTTTGCAAGTGACTCGTATTTGTCAAAAATTGCTAAGATCATAAATATGAGTTGAGTGAGTCCCAGTTTTGAAAGTTCTGCTTATGGTTTAAGGATGCAGTTACATTCCATGTATACAATGATGGGGATTTTATTCTATGAACATGTAAGTTTACTCTACAAATGTGTAATAGAATAACTGGACTGTGCTTTTAAAATAATGTATAGAAACATTCACTCTTGCTAGCAGAATTACAAAATAGTTCAGTTACTTTGAGTAACTAAAATTCTCAGTTACTTTTGAGTTTGAAGTTCTTCAGAAAAGTTAAATACTGGGTAATAAACAACCCAGCAATTCATCTTCCAAGATAAAGGAGAACACAAGTTTGTATTTGTGTGCAGTTTGGTATGAATATTTATATTAGAATTTTAATAATAGTAAATAAATTGAAACTATCCAGATACTTCATCAGTTGATGATATATGGATAAACAGAATTGGTATATCCTTACAATAAAATATAATTTGATAAGAATAAGAAATGAAATATTTATTTATACTGCTATAGGGTTGACTCTAGAAATAGATACAAAGTAGAAGAAGTGAGTTACAAATAAGCATATACTGTATGATTCCAATGATATGAAATGTGTAAAATATGAAAATACGAAGAACAAAAAAATAATCAGGGAGCTGGAGCCAGAGCTCAGTGGTTAAGAGCATCATTCTGCTATTCCAGAGGACCTGAGTTCAGTTCCTGGTACCCACCTAAGGCAGCTCACAACTGCCTGTAACTCCAGCTTCAGGGATCCAATACCTCTTGTCTCTACGGGTATCTGCATTCATACACATAAACCCACACACAATACTAACACAATTAAAATAATATAAAAAAGTTAGAGAGAAAATTAATGGTTGCCACATATCAACAATTGGATAGTGAAGATAATTGCCAATGATACAGGTTACTTTGTTGTAGTGAGTAGAGTACCAAAATATTCTAAAATTGATGAAGCTATAGTCGCCTAAACACAAAATACGGTTAAGAACATGAACAGGCCAGGCGGTGGTGGTTCACCACCACCTGATTATTTAATCTCAGCACTCAGGAGGCAGAGCTAGGCAGATCTCTGTGAGTTCAAGGCCAGCTTGGTCTACAGAGCAAGATCCAGGATTGGCACCAAAACTACACAGAGAAACTCTGTCTCGGAAAAAAAAAATGAGCAGAAAATAGAGTGCACTCAACAGGCACCTTTCAATAACAATTTTAAATACCAGTAGCCTCAATTTCTAATCAAAAGACATATATTAGTTTAATGAATTAAGAAACAGNATCCATTGGAAAACACTGATTTTCACTTTCCCAGCAGATATTAATTGCAAATAGTTCTTAGTGGTAGGCCTTTATACTCATGTCCCCTTCTCATGCTTTGACTTTTGTCTGGTTTGAACCTGTGTGGGTCTTGTGTGGCTGTCACTGTCTCTTTGAGTTCATGTATGTATTAGTTCTGCTGTGACCGGAGGATGCTGTTTCCTTGGAGACATCCTCCACCTCTGGTTCTTGCAATCTTTCTCCCTGCTCTTCTGTATAGATCCTTGAGCCTTAGGGAAAGTGTCATTGTGTCATTTTTTGTTTTGTTGCTTAGAGAGAGAGAAGAGAGAGAGACAGAGACACAGAGAGAGAGANCAAATGTCTTCACAAAAGCTTGTACAGGAATAAATCTTCCCTGAAACACTGGTAGTTTATTTTATCTACAAAAGGGCCTCAATATACTTTCAGGCTGTTCTTCAACTCATTATATAGCCTTGACTGACTTCACAGTCATTATCTTCCAGCCTCTGGTTCCTGAGTTTCAGGATTACTGGTATGAACTACAACTATCAACCGCAGTTGAACAGCAGAATCAAACCTAGGGTTTAACAACAACAAACAGTGTGGATTTAAAAAATGTTACAGAACATTTTCAAAATTTATGAGCCATGATAATAGTAATCTGATGTCTAACAACTTAAAATGTAAGTACCCAATAACTATTATATGTAGGCAATATATTGTACAAAAGATCTATGGAATTTATTTCCTTGAATAACAGTAATTTTATGCATAATAACAAGCTTATAATGATAAAGTGATCATGGGAGTGAATTTCCACAAAATTTTGTTTTATATCATTTTGGACTCTTACCACAAAGTAGGATTGCTAAATATTATGGCAATTTTACTTTTAACATTTCAACTAATGTCAAACTGCTTTCCATAACAGTTGCACCATTTTACATTCCCAGCAATCTTGCCTCTGCACTCCCTTAGTGTTCTTTTGTTATTATTATCATCATCATTATTATTATTATCATTAGTGTGTGAGAGAAATTCTTATTATTTAATGTATGTGTGCAAGAAAGAAAGAGAAAGAAGAGAGAGAAAATCTACAAATGCCAGGAAAGACAAATTCTTCAGAAATATTGTACCTTTAATCATGTTCTGTTGTAGAATATTAAAGATGTCACATTTGTTTATGCTGTGGAATATTTGTTTAATGATGCAAAGATGTGTTGCATTCTTGTATTTTGCATTTGTTTAACTCTGTGAAAGTGTGTTACTGTGCCTGTCTAAAACATCTGATTGGTATAATAAAGAGCTGAACAGCCATTGCAAAGCATGAGAAAGGATAGGCAGGGCTGTCAGGCAGAAGGAATAAACAGGAGAAGAAATTTGGAATGGGAGATCTAGAAATAAGAAAAGGAGGAGAAAATAAGGGGCCATCCACCTAGCTATACAGCAAGTCATGGAGTAAGAGGGAAAGAAAGGAATATAGAGTAGTGAAGGTAGAATCACAGAGACAAAAGATAGACAGGATAATTTAAGTTAAAAAAAGCTGGCTAGAAACAAGCCAAGCTAAGGCCAGGTATTTATAAGTAAAAATAAGACTCTGTATGTATTTATTTGGGAGCTGAGTGGTGGGCCCTCAACAAAAAGCTGAAGAGTAAAACAATAAAAAAAAAATCAACTACAATGCCCTGTGAATCAAAGACTACTTTAAATTTAAATTCCTATTCTAACTTTAGACACCAGCAGCATCATGGTTCACATTCTTTCTGTTAGCAACTTAACTATTTAGGCTTGTAGTATGGGTGTCCTAAACATATTTCTGATGACAGTGAATGCCCTCAAGTTGTTCCATTATTAAGACTGAACAGTCTTAGTTGTTGCAAATTTTTTATTCCTTCTTAATTTGAAGATCTGGACTCCTCTCTGCTGCCATTGTTGATGATGGACTTGAAACCCCAACTTTTTAGTTTATCAAATCAATGAATATCTCCAGGGTGTTCCAACATTCAGAATACATTGTGCTTTTTATTTAACAGTTCATTATATTGTGTTTAATTTGCTAGTTCATTTTTTGTGAAGAACAGTTTTATGTATATAAAAGCAATTGTATTACATTTTATTTAAGTTATCTTTAGTGGGAAAATCTTTTAGGTATTCACATTTGCTACTTAGACAAAAGCAGAAGTGAGTATGATGAAATATTTATAAATCTTGGATTCTCACATTGAATTAGCATTAAATGCGATCCATGCCATTGGGGAATTTGTTTTAGAACTTTTTCTTTTCTCTTCAGGTTATATATTTGGTAAGACACATATTAAAGAAGACATAAAATATTAACGAATTTAGATAGGAAAACATACAAAATCTAAGTTTATGCCACACACATTTGAACTGCATATAAAACAATTCAGGTGTGAACAAAGGATAAAAAGACACATTAGAACACTGAACTTGCTTTCTGTTAAGAAGGTTGGTTTAAAGTATGGTAAAAATTCAGCATTGGGGAGTGTGGATAAGGAAAGTGAACTCCCACTATTTGAAAGGCTTTTTCTGGAAATTCAAAATGTTTGTTTTATAGACAGAAAGAATGTCATGATGAGAAAGATGTGAAAGTATGCCCTTACTAAATGATAAATTTACTCATTTACCTTTTACTTATTAAATGTTTGCAAGTGACTCGTATTTGTCAAAAATTGCTAAGATCATAAATATGAGTTGAGTGAGTCCCAGTTTTGAAAGTTCTGCTTATGGTTTAAGGATGCAGTTACATTCCATGTATACAATGATGGGGATTTTATTCTATGAACATGTAAGTTTACTCTACAAATGTGTAATAGAATAACTGGACTGTGCTTTTAAAATAATGTATAGAAACATTCACTCTTGCTAGCAGAATTACAAAATAGTTCAGTTACTTTGAGTAACTAAAATTCTCAGTTACTTTTGAGTTTGAAGTTCTTCAGAAAAGTTAAATACTGGGTAATAAACAACCCAGCAATTCATCTTCCAAGATAAAGGAGAACACAAGTTTGTATTTGTGTGCAGTTTGGTATGAATATTTATATTAGAATTTTAATAATAGTAAATAAATTGAAACTATCCAGATACTTCATCAGTTGATGATATATGGATAAACAGAATTGGTATATCCTTACAATAAAATATAATTTGATAAGAATAAGAAATGAAATATTTATTTATACTGCTATAGGGTTGACTCTAGAAATAGATACAAAGTAGAAGAAGTGAGTTACAAATAAGCATATACTGTATGATTCCAATGATATGAAATGTGTAAAATATGAAAATACGAAGAACAAAAAAATAATCAGGGAGCTGGAGCCAGAGCTCAGTGGTTAAGAGCATCATTCTGCTATTCCAGAGGACCTGAGTTCAGTTCCTGGTACCCACCTAAGGCAGCTCACAACTGCCTGTAACTCCAGCTTCAGGGATCCAATACCTCTTGTCTCTACGGGTATCTGCATTCATACACATAAACCCACACACAATACTAACACAATTAAAATAATATAAAAAAGTTAGAGAGAAAATTAATGGTTGCCACATATCAACAATTGGATAGTGAAGATAATTGCCAATGATACAGGTTACTTTGTTGTAGTGAGTAGAGTACCAAAATATTCTAAAATTGATGAAGCTATAGTCGCCTAAACACAAAATACGGTTAAGAACATGAACAGGCCAGGCGGTGGTGGTTCACCACCACCTGATTATTTAATCTCAGCACTCAGGAGGCAGAGCTAGGCAGATCTCTGTGAGTTCAAGGCCAGCTTGGTCTACAGAGCAAGATCCAGGATTGGCACCAAAACTACACAGAGAAACTCTGTCTCGGAAAAAAAAAATGAGCAGAAAATAGAGTGCACTCAACAGGCACCTTTCAATAACAATTTTAAATACCAGTAGCCTCAATTTCTAATCAAAAGACATATATTAGTTTAATGAATTAAGAAACAGNATCCATTGGAAAACACTGATTTTCACTTTCCCAGCAGATATTAATTGCAAATAGTTCTTAGTGGTAGGCCTTTATACTCATGTCCCCTTCTCATGCTTTGACTTTTGTCTGGTTTGAACCTGTGTGGGTCTTGTGTGGCTGTCACTGTCTCTTTGAGTTCATGTATGTATTAGTTCTGCTGTGACCGGAGGATGCTGTTTCCTTGGAGACATCCTCCACCTCTGGTTCTTGCAATCTTTCTCCCTGCTCTTCTGTATAGATCCTTGAGCCTTAGGGAAAGTGTCATTGTGTCATTTTTTGTTTTGTTGCTTAGAGAGAGAGAAGAGAGAGAGACAGAGACACAGAGAGAGAGAGACAGAGAGAGAGAGAACATGAAAATATGAAATTGGGTGGGTGGGGTAGGGAAGATCTGGAAGGAATTGGGGGAGGGGAAAACATGATCAAAATATATGCAAGAATTAAATAAAAAAGAGACAAAAATCCATCTTCATATTGTCTACAAGAAACCCATTTTACCTTTCTGGACAGGAACCACCTTAAAATGAAAGGATGGGAAAAAGTATCCCAAGCAAATAGAACCAGGAAGTAAGCAGGTATCTCTCTCCTAATATCCAACAAAATAAGCTTCNAAGTGAAACAAACCAGGACAGATAAAGACNAACACTTCTTTATAACTAAGGGAACTATTAACCCAGAAGTCAGTGTGATCCTAAATACATATTCATCAAACTCTGGCACATTCAAAGTCGTAGTAGATTTAGACAGAGATGAGTTCTGACTTAGCAATGGTTAGTGATTTCAGCACCCTACTTATTCCAAATAACTCTGTGTATCCCAACTAAGCACAGTGCTCTCAAGCTTAAAATTACCAGCAAATGAATCTCTAGAACATCTTCTAAAATTAGATAGTGGAAAGCTCTAGGAACATGGTAAAAGTACTAACATACATTTTACTTANAAACTATCAAAAATTTACATAAAATGTATTAGAGGGGATAATGTGTTTTCTTTGTGAAGTCTAATATTTTAGATTCTGTACAATATATATTTAAATTTAGTTAAATCCTTTTGCACCATTATGAATGTAGTAATTTCAAAGCTCTTCCCAGAATAATCTCTCCTAAAATTCCCTTTTATTCCTTTTTATTTCTTTTTTCTTTTCTTTTTTTGGTTTAGTGAACTCACAAAAGTAAATTAGTCCTTGCCCATATGTGTAAATTTGAAGTATTCCCAAAAGGGTGAAATCATTAAAAAATTCCACTGTTCACTTCACAGTACTGTATTCTTAAAGGATACACACTGTGGAAGTGTGTGGTGAGGATTATTTCCTTAGTAATGGCTCCAGGACATTCTTGTAATGTTAGAGTTTCATTTTACTGTCACACATAAGGCCAGGCAAAAAGCCTAAAATACCACAAGAGTGAAAGTCAAAAGCTCTTGAAGGTAAATACAATAGACACATTTAAAAGATGGTTCACACTGTTTTAAGCGCAGCAATAAGCTAGACATTTTTAAGTTAGCTGTAACTCATTGACATTGATGGTATTATCTAGTGATCTCAATAAATTTTGATACCAGAGAGGCAGTCACTTGGAGCTGTATTTCAGAAGCAGCCAAATGTGTAGTCCTGGAAAATAAAATCTGATTTACTATTTTCAAATGCCCAANACAAAGTAAGGTTCCTATAAACAGAAGCCAATATCTGCTAGTCATTGCATATGATTCAAAACGTTTTATTTGGCTGAGAATTTCATACACGCATATAATGTAGTTTGAACATATTCACTCCTCTTGCTCCCTCTAACCNATCCCAGATCTACCCTTTCACTTTTAAAAAGATGAGGGGCCATGAGATGACTTGGCATTTAAAGGTGATTTTGCACAGAACTGATAACCTGAACTCCACTCCTGGATTCTACAAAGTGTCAAGAGAGTACCAGCTTCTGAGAGTTAGCTTATAGCTGAAAGGACCTCATAGTCTGCACAAGACACCCCAAGACCAAGTTCTCCAACAAAAAGCAGACTCATTTTCCCCAAAGAGACAAAGGGAAGGTAATAAGAGACAAAGACAGGAGATAGAGGGCAAGGGAGGAGGGAAAAGGAACAAGGGAGAAGGGGAAGGAATAATTGCCCTGGAGGGACAAAGGACTGCCTCTGGAAAGAGAGGAGACAGATGTGGCCCATGGGCACAGATGGCAGTTGACACAGGTAAAAGGGCATATTAATTCCGGTAGCTAAAAGGGAGCTTTTGATTGCTGGACTCTTTGATAGCTGGACCTTGGTAGTTTGTCTCAAGAGTCAATGGCCAAATAAGGGATTGGACCTTGAGGGCTAGCTTTAGGAAGGTAACCTCAGGGTTCAGTAAGGTCGAGGAAATGGAGGAGAAGGGCAAGGCTTNCCAGAGCCGTGTTTGCCATGCTCAGGCCTGCTAGAGTGCCTTCAATAACAGCCACATGTGTGTTCCTGCACATATCTCCACCCCCACAACCACATTCACCGCCCCCCAAATCCANCACCCTCACATACAGAGAGTCAATATTTAGTATTTGAAAATAAGTCAATAAGTAATATTTGAAAAGATCATTTGTTATANTTTGTTCATATCAAATGTTTTCCTATGATTTGTTTTATTTGAATATTTCTTAGTCCTGCTTGTTTTGCTNTTAGTTTTCTTTTGCTTCCTGATGCAGTTTCTCTAGGTCGTTTATATGCCTGGATTCAAAAACTACTTTTTAAAACAGCTGTGTTCAGGTCAATCTTGAATGCCCATCGAGGGGATTGCTTTGGAGTCTTCAAGTTTTCCCTGTAGTGTTCTTTGGAAGAGGTGGAGCCTAGTAGGAGGAAGTTGGACACTGAGATCACACATTTAAAGTGGTTGTTGGGATCCCAGATTTTTCTTCTTCACTTTTGACTTTCCTAGCCACCAAGAGGTAACCTTCTCCACCACATGCACCAGCCCTGATGTATTGCACATTCCCAGGGTCCCAAAACCATGAATAAACTAAAGACGTACTGAAAATTTTGGAACTGTTTTGTAGAAAAAATATTTAAGATTAAAATCTTCCTTTCTAAAGGAAAGCTTCTTCAGGCATGGAATGGAAAAAGAGAAATAAAACAACANGATATTTTAAGACAGCNAGCTTACAGGAGGAGGAACAAGAGAATGCTCTCAGGCAGTGTTTCTCAACTGGTAGGTCGCAAACTCTCTGGTGGTTGAATGACCTTTTCATACAGGTCACATATCAGATATCTTGCATATTAGATAATTACATTATGATTCATAACAGTAGAAAAATTACAGTTACGATGTAGCAATGATAATAATTTTATGGTTGGGGGTCACCAAAACATGAGGAACTGTATTGACGGGTCCCAATTGCACCATAATTATATTTTCAAATAATTTTGTTATTATTTTTGACCTAACAATATTGAAAATTAAGAATTAATTGAAAAACTTTGAATTTCTAAATGAGGTTGGATACTTCATTATTTTTCCCCACATTTTATTACTTTTGTCTTCCTTAGGGCACAGATTTTTTTTACATGCTCTTGGCATATCCATTTTACAAGAAAAGACCAAAAGGGATGAAATATTAAAAGGGTTATGTATGTCCTGGTGTTTTTCTGTATCTAAATAGGTTCCTGTAATTCTTTTATATGCTCTAGAAAACAAAATTTTAATTGAAGAGTTTACTTGTCAGGGTAAGGCTGAATTTGCTTTTCCATGAAGGTTTCTTCCTCAAGCCTTTGACTAAATTGAATTTAAAGATAGCAACANGCACACAAACACACACACACACACACACACACACACACACACAGCAAGAAAGAGAGAGAGAGAGGGAGAGAAAGAGAGAGAGAGAATTCAGAATCACAGAGCTTATTAAATATAATAATAATTTTAAAAACCCTATATGGTTGCTATTCCCACAAACTTACAGAGTTGGTGTGATTCAAGAAACCAAGTATCCTAGAGACTATTTNTCTTAATGATAGTTTGAAATAATTAGGTTTGTAGAGGTCTTACAAACATTCTACTTTTAATATTACCTCTAGTCAGCTTTAACTAGTTTTAGCAGGGTACATAATCATGGCACATACATTAAAGAAGGCAAAGAACTCCTGACTACATAGCATCATACGGTTCCTCAAAATTTCAAGTACTCTGTGAAATAAGACTACAAACATTATTTTCACATAGGAAACTGAAGCTTAGAATTATTAGGTAAGATGTTCAAGGCCTCAAAACAAGCATATAGTATAGCTAGACTTCCAGCCTCTGTTCCAAACAAGGTTTCATAACCATCCAACATCTTATTATGGCCATTATTACTATCCTATGGACCTCTGTACCACACCAGCTTGCAGCCTCTATAGAATGTAACTTGCTTGGAACATAAGGACATCAGTGTATCAAANAATTTCTGTGAGCAATGCAAATTTTCTGTGTTTTGTACTACCCAATTNGAGAGTTCAGTTTAGACACTGCCTAGAACAANGAATACAAATTCCATGCACAACAATACTTCTTTAACTACACAGTCTCCAACATCTTGTCAGTCTAACAATATGTTCTATTGATTTGCAATGGAAGTAGAATTTCATATTTCTAAAGACACTTCCTACATATAATATAAACGAAGACAAGGTTTTGCTTCATGAACGACTATGTTAGAAATAATTTATCTCAGACAAAAGGTTTTAGTGTCAAACACTGTTCATTTATTTGTATTAATCGTGTACCTATCTCCCATTGCCCAGCAAACCATGTATTTGAACAGTGATTTCTTTGAAACTTAGTTGTAACGTTGTTTCTTCTGTTTATAAATTGACCTGGCAGTTTGGCTTCTTACTGTTGCTCTTCATAATCAGATTAACTCAGACAAAGCTGCTTCAGGAAGCAGTCAAAAGCATTGCCAATAATTGCCGTTGCCCTACTTTCACCTATTCTCAACAGTTGCCAGTGGATCCTGTTCTCACAATGTCAGATTAGCCC
>LZPO01009654.1:5447-16587 GCA_001675575.1 Neotoma lepida
AGAAAACTCAAACACTCAAAAGACATATCCAGGATTCTGAGGTCAGGGGAGCTTCTTGTAGACAAGGCCAGTATCTTAGTCTCTATTCTAGTACTGTGAAGAGACATCATGACCAAGGCAACTGTTATAAAGAAAGCATTTCATTGGCGACCTTGCTTATNGTTTCAGAGGTTTAGTCCATTGTTATCATGATGGAGAGCATGGCAGCACACAGGTAGAAGCTAGAGCAGTAGCTGAGAACTATATCATGATCCATAGGCAGAGAGAGAGCAAGACTCTGGACTTGGTATAGGCTTTTGAAACCTCAAAGCCCACCCCCAATAACACACTTCCTCCAGCAAGGCCATACCTCTTAATCCTTCTAATCCTTTTTAATAATACCACCCACTGGTGACTAAGCAATCAAATATATGAGCCTATGGGGGCCATTCTAATTAAGCCATCACAGGCAGCTATGGAAGCCCATCAGCTTCCTGAATTAGCTTTCCTGACTTTGATAATCTCAGCAAAGAAATCAAATAGTTCAATTGTAATGATAATTATTTGAAGGGAAGTTTTACCAAATTTCGGAATCTGCCATATGTAAATAGATCCTTATTCTCCATTTCCAGTGTTAAGATTTAACCTCTAGGTTGAGGGGGNCTAACTTATTATTGTTTGCTATTATGTTGTTAGATATAACTCAAAATAGCAGCAGTCGAGTCAAAATACCACACATCAGAAGCAAACCATTTAAGCCATTTGATGAGTAGCATCTTCTCAGTTTCTGGTGTCCAGTAAGAGCACAGTCATTAGAGCTTTTTGTCTAGCCTCTTCTGTTTGGAAGTACTATTTGCCTTAGGTCCTATTGAGTTCTTCCTTTCTTTGTGTGATATGATACACAGTCATACAACTGTAACTGCATTCCCACTGTCTGTAAAAAGCTATTGCAATGCCAATAGAGTATGCTTATATATGTCCATTTCAAAAAATGACTGTCTCCTCTATTAGAATTGAAACGATGACTACAAAAGACTAATCAATAACTAGGCTTTTCTTTCCATTAGTCCAGAGCATGTGAACATGATATTTGATCAATTGTTCTTTATAAGATTTGTAACTGCAAGAAGCAAATGCTAAATTTCTATGAAAAATACTTAAAGGGAATGATGTAACTATTCTNTAAGAAAGTGATTTAAGCCTTTGGATTACAAAAGCTTTCAGATGTTACCCTTGTGGTAATACCATATTTTAACTTAAGAGCCAATGTGATCATCAATTTTCCTCATGAAACAAGTCACTGGCCAACCAAAACCTCTATTACTTCTGTATTTCCCCAAAGGCTCTTTCATTCCCATAGAGCAGATGAATTGCATCCTCCTAGAGGTAGTCAGAAGTGAGACAGTGTATGCAGAGATACACTTTACAGCAGCAGTTCTCAACCTTTGGGTCTTTTCACAGGAGTGAAAATGACCATTGGAAAACAAAGATATTTACATTANGATTTATAACAGTAGCAAAATTACAGTTATAAAGTAACAATGAAATTAGTTTTATGGTTATTAATGGTTATAACATGAGGAACTGTATTAAAGAGTCACAGCATTANGAAGGTTGAGAACCACTGATTTACACAAAAAGTAAAGTACGTTTTCATCCAAGATAGACATTCTGATTCAGAAACTAGCTTTGCTCTGGGACTCAGCTGCATTAGTGAGAAGGAAAAATGAAGAAGGTATTGGGGGTCATCCATCTCAACAGCAAGCAGGAAAGATAATCCTGATGCCATTCACCCAAAAGCAGCTGTTTGAAGAACTAACTATGAAGACNAGCACATTTTGAAAACAACATCTGTATTTCAGGGAAAGAATTAGTGTTCCATATTTATCTCTCTTTGTGCATTTATCTGTCTCTCACACTGAGTTGAACATATAAACAGATTAAAGGTTCATATGAAGTTGCACACCGGCTAATAGTTGCTAGTAACATATGACAACTGAATAAATAATATAACTGAGTCAGACTTAGGATGGATGTAATAAACCTAATAACAAAAATAAATAAATAAGGCACTCTATAATACCGTATTAATTTTTGTATCCCCTGTGCATAATCCATGCAGTAAATGGAGGTACCAAATACAAAATACGTTCTGAGAAAAAAAATCCAGAAAAGCCCACTTCAACGGTGTCAGGATGAACCCAAAGGTGCCATGAGACTGAAAATAGAAGGTACAAACAAACATCAAGGATTACACAGAATGCAATTTACTGGATTGGAGGGGTAGGTATTGTGGTACTGGTGTAAGAAACATTAGATATTAGTCTTTTTGTCAAACATTGTAAAACTCTTTTTTAGGACAAGAAATTCAAGTCTTTTGATCTCTCCTTCCTTGTCAGGCTTCTATGCAAATCCCTTTATCTCACTCATCCTGTAAAACCTTTTTACAAATGTGTAACTCCCTCCACCAGCTCATAAACACTGTGTAAACAAAAAGGCCCTACTGAATCCCCACCCCTTCCCTTGCACTGATTCTTATAAAACAAGCCAATTATGAATGACTATGAGGATGGACCCTAGCCAATGGGGAAAAGACACAGGCATGACCTATGTTAGAATAAAAGCCAAGTGAACTTCCTGTCCTCATGACCTTGCTAGCCCAGTGTGGATTCTAGCTCATGTCAGACACCAATATTATTCTTTGTTTCCAACACTGGGGAAGAACAAAACCAAACCTCCCCATTTGGGAGCTAATGGGGGCCATGCTTACAACTTAGAACAAAAGTGGCTTCATCCTGGAATGTACCCAGATAATCTTACAGTAATAGTAAAGACTCAGCCACACTGCTGGAACCAGAGTCTAGCTATAAATCTCCACATATCATTCTGTTTTGTGTATTTAGTTCTGTGAGAAACTCCATGGGAAATGTGAGTGTGGTTATTCTGGGACAATCAACCCAACTACAAAATGGCAGCAGTCATGTCAAACTGAATCTAGTACACACATTTCCCAGGTTATAGTAATGATCTGGATTGTGATTTTAGCGACCACTGTGTCATTCACTGTTAGAAGCAATCCAGTATCTCTTCCTACATCTTGCTTACTGATAAAGCACTTTGGTTGAGACAGTAAGGTACCCTGCTGAAAATTTACTTCCCTAACTAATGAGCTGCAAATCTAAGTCCATGATACTGGCATTCTTTCCAAGTAAAGAAAGAAATCCAGGCTGGACAGGTGGCTCAGTAATTAAGAGTGCTTAATGCTTGTCCAGAAGACCTAAGTTCAGTTTTCAGCATTCACATTAGAAGGTTCACAACTGCCTGTAACTCCAGCTTCAGGGGCTCTGACATCTCCCTGAAGGTTTCAGAGACACCCATACACACATGGCAAACACTCACACAAACACATACACATGAATTTTTAAAAAAATTAAGAGAGAAGGCTCTTGCATTTTGTTCTTCATGCTTGGTGTGCTGATACACTACCTGGTGATGAGGCAGTCATGTTGCCACTGTGCACAAGAAAGGTACAAACTTCGAATCCTAAGTCAAGAGGTTAGAAAGGGGTTCAATCCTTGAGCACATTGCAAAGCTACTACTCCTGTCATTGATACTTATTCTTAGATTTTTTACTTGGGCAAGACAGACTTAGTATTTAATCTATTATTTATATTTGCTTGAAGCCCTCACTTGTGAATAATTCTGACAATATTTTAAACTAAAAAGTTCATAAGACATAACTTTTCACCTTTATTTTNCTATCAATAGCACCTTAGTGCCAGGATAAGTTGCTAAAGCTTGAAGATTTCCCCAAGTTTTTTCCCAATCAATAGCTNCAAGAAAGATTTCATGCTGTTTATACATTGAGTCATATTGTCAGTCCTTCCAGGTCTAATCCACTAATTGCTTTATCACTGTGAATTTTTCTTTAATTTGTCAATATTTTTCTTTTTATAGTCTTTATTTTTATGCTTTCATTGAAAATTCCACACATGTATATAATGTATCTTGATCCCATCCGTTCTTGACTCACCACCACCAATTCTCCCGCAGAGGCTCCCCTCACTTCTCTCTCCCAACATCATTTCTGCCTTTTATAATGTTGCATTTAGTTTTTTACACCACTGTGTCTAAGTGGTGCTGCCTATATGTTCGTAGACATGGGGTCATCCACTGGGGCAGGGCAATCTGCCAGTGGTCACAGTCCTGAAGAAAAGGATTTTCCCTCTCTGAGCAGTTAGCAATTGTCAATAGCTGCTCAGCTATGGGCGGGCCTCAGGAGCCTCTCCTCCCATTGTGAGTTTTCACTTACAGACATGAATATTAATATGAATATTCCAAAGATTTCTTCATGCAAATCCAGTGTCAACTTCCTTGTCATCACCTCAGAATCCATACAAATTATTTCAGCCTCCAGTCATTGTGAAGTACAGCATTTTACTTAATTATCAGTACAGCTTTTACAACTCTTCCATATTTTTAGTGTGCATGTGTGTGTATGTGTATGTGTATGCAAATATGTGTGTGTGTGTGCATGTGTATACGTGTGTGTTTCTAACCTTCCCTCTGAATGAGAGTTCTTGGAAAGAAGCTGACTGACTAATTAGATCTTTCTTGATGTGGAGACAATGGAATTATGCAATGCTGCAGACCAAGAGCCTAATTACAATTAATATTGGACTAGCTTTAACCTACTAAATAGCCACCCCTTGCTGCTCACCTACCCCATGTTGGAGCCAACATCCAGTCACTAATATATAAAGCCATATATATATATATATATGGCCATATATATATATATAAAGGTCTTAATATCATAACAGGTAAAAAGACTCTTGGAATGTATTAACAAAGCTCTAGTATTCCACCAGAGGGTTGAGAGTGTCATCACACATCACTGGAAGCCTACAGTTGAGTTTTTTTCACTTTACTGTAATCATCTTAATGTTTCCAAGAACATAGTTAATAAGTGTCCTGATGAATGGATTTGTCATGTTGCTATAAAAACTTCATGAAACTGCTTCCACATTGGAATATGGAATCTGAGGCAACCTAAACCTGTGTTTCCAGGTCATGGTCATTCATATTTGACATTAAAATCAACTATCTTTTATTCTCTTTGAAGTGAGAATTGACATCTCCAAGTGTATTGACATCTCCAAACCATGGTACAATAAGAGCACAGAACTTATTTGTCCTACATACAACTAAACCCTTGACACAACAGAGAAGTAGGGATATTTGTTCGTTAACTGAAAGGCTAAATCGATCAATCTCAATCAAACACTTAGCACTGTGAGAAAATCAAAGAAATGTTAGATAAAGTAAATGACAAAGTTCTGTGGTGGTTAAGCTTTAAACATCAGCTTGACACAGCCTAGAATCGCCTGGAAGACAATTCAAGGAGAGCTTATCTACANAGGGTTGAACTGTAAGCATGCTATGGGAGAATTATCTTGTTTAAGTTCATAGGAAACCCATTCCTCCATGGGCAGCATCATTCCCTAGGCAGGGGTTCTGAACTATATTACAATAAAGGGATCTAGCAGAGGATAAACAAGTAAGCTTATGTGTGCCAGCATTTATCTTTCTGCTTTGTTTGTTTTGGTTTTGGTTTTGGTTTTGGTTTTGGTTTTGGTTTTGGTTTTGGTTTTTGAGACAAGGTTCCTTTGTGTAACCCTGGATGTCCTGGCACTCACTCTGTAGACCAGGCTGGATTAGAACTCACAATGATCCACCTGCCTCTGTCTCCCCAGTGTTAGGGCTAAAGGCTTGTGCTACCATTGCCCAGCATCTTTCCACTTCTTAACTGTGGAAGCAATGTGAGCAGCTGTCGAAAGCTCCTGCTGCCTTCATTTCCCCCCAATAATGGACAGTAACCTGGAATTGTAAGCAAAAAACTCATGTTCTCTCCACTAAGCTGCTTTTACAGTGTTTTATTACAGCAAAGGAATTGAAGCTAGAACAATTTCTAAAATAAATGAGAAACTTCTTATCAAATGTTTGAACCATGAAGCAATGGTCNAAGCAACAGGACAAAGAGGGTGGTCAAGGTAGATGTAAATGGTACTGTAGGTTTCTTAGTAGCTTTCTGGTGCTTCTGTCTGAAAGCAAGCTAGAGAGAAGAGCCAAGCAAAGCAGAGCAGAGGGCAACACACATGTGAGTTTAACCAGAAAATTGAGCTGCTGTCCTTTTAAGAACAGGGAAGGTTGTGATTCTAATTGTCTGTACTGAATTATCTAACCCCAAGCATTCCTGATCCACAGGTTCTTCATATGAAAAGGGATATGACAATGCTTACCCAACTGAATGATAAGCAGGATTAAGAAGCACTGTATGAAAGCAAATAACTGCAAATTTGCTAACACTTCTTGAAGGATAATCACTTGGCACAGATNATGTCTTCTAATCCACATAACAGTAAGAAGAAAATTATTGACTGGTTCTTAATATCAGAGGGAGAGAGAACCTAGAGAACAATTCATTGGGGCTGGTGATCTGGTGGATGATGAGGATGCTGTCACTAAATGATTCTTATCTTTGTCCATATGATCTAACCACTGCTCTGAGGACTGCCATGAGACAGTCTAAAGGACACAGCTCTTCAACTGCAAGAGATATGTCTAAGTATGTCAGACTGCTGTTAAATATCTTCTAGAGACATAGAAAACTCTTGCACAGAAAGAACATAAGCCATAGGCCACAAAATAGAATTCTAGATGTTTCAATAAGGAATTTCATAAGAAGTGTGATAGAGACATTGAGAATTNGAGTTCCAAGACTGACAGATCTGTTTACAGACTGTGTCTGCCATGTATTTGTTATGTGAATATGGGAATGTTCACTCATCAACTACAGCTTTATTTTCTTCCATTAATTCAAAATGGAAATAAAATCTATTACTTAAGCATTACTGTGACAGTTAAGTGAGATGGTTCACATGATACAAAGCATGTTGTGCTGCTCAGAACAAACACTGAGATTGCTAACTATTCCTTCATACTAAATGTGCTGTCTTCTTTTTTTATGTTTTCTTATTAAGGAATTTTTTTATTCATTTTACATACCAATCACAGATCCCCCTCTCGTCCCTCCTCTCACCCCTCCTGCTGCCCCCCCTCAACCCACTCCCCATTTCCTCCTCCAACAAGGCAAGGTCTCCCATGGGGAGTCTGAAGAGCCTGGTACATTCAGTACAGGCAGGTCCAAGGCCTTCCCCCTACATCAAGGCTGTGCAAGATATCCTACCCTAAGTAGTGGGCTCCAAAAACCAGCTCATGCACCAAGCATGGATCCTGATCCTACTGCCAGGGGGCCCCTTAAGCAGATCAAGCTACACAATCGTCTCGCTTATGCAGAGGGCCTAATCCAGTCCCATGGAAACTCCACAGGTGTTNGTCTAAATTTCATGAGTTCCCACTAGTTTGTTTTGGTTGTCTCTGTAGGTTCCCCCATCCTGATCTTGATGCCCCTTGCTCATAGAATCCCTCTTATGTCTCTTTGACTGGACTCCTGGAGCTCAGCCTGGTGCTTGGCTATGGATCTCTGCATCTGCTTCCATCAGTTACTGAATGAAGGCTCTGTGATGACAGTTAGGGTACTCACTGATCTGATTACTGGGGTAAGCCAGTTCAGGCACCCTTTCCACTATTGCTAGTAGTCCAACCTGGAGTCATCCTTATGGATTCCTGGGAACCTCCCCAGCACCTGGTCTCTCCCCATCCCCATGATATCTCCCTCTGTCACGGTATCTCCCTCACTGCTCCCCCACTCTGTCCCTCCTCCAGCTCGACCATCCCATTCCCTCATGTTCTCATCCCCCATCCCTCACCCTCCATTGCCCCCCATCCCCAGTTTACTCATGGAGATCTCATCTATTTCCCCTTCCCAGGGTGATCCATGCATCCCTCTTAGGGTCCTCCTTGTTAGCTAGCTTCTCTGGAGCTGTGGGTTGCAGTCTGGTTATCCTTTGCTTTACATCTGGTATTCACTTATGAGTGAGTACATACCATGTTTGTCCTTCTGAGTCTGGGTTACCTCACTCAGGATGATACTTTCTAGTTCCATCCATTTANCTGCAAATTTCATATGGTCATTGTTCTTCTCTGCTGAGTAGTACTCCATTGTGTATATGTACCACATTTTCTTTATCCATTCTTTAATTGAAGGGCATCTAGGTTGTTTCCGGGTTCTGACTATTACAAATAATGCTGCTATGAACATAGTTGAGCATGTGTCCTTATGGTATGATTGAACATTCCTTGGGTAGATTCCCAAGAGTGGTATAGCTGGGTCTTGAGGAAGATTGATTCTTAATTTTCTGAGAAACTGCCATACTGATTTCCAAAGTGGCTGTACAAGTTTGCACTCCCATCAACAGTGGAGGAGTGTTCCCCTTGCACTGAATCTTCTCCGACATAAGCTGTTATCAGTGTTTTGATCTTAGCCATTCGGACAGGTGTAAGATGGTATCTCAGAATCATTTTGATTTGCATTTCCCTGGTGGCTAAGGATTTTGAGCAATTTCTTAAATATCTTTTGGCCATT
The DNA here is from genome assembly GCA_001675575.1 of Neotoma lepida. Lineage (NCBI taxonomy): Eukaryota > Metazoa > Chordata > Mammalia > Rodentia > Cricetidae > Neotoma > Neotoma lepida. The sequence continues at coordinate 13,975 of LZPO01009654.1, forward strand.
TGAGATTCTTCTGTTAAGAATTCTCTGTAGTCCATTTTTTAATTGGGTTGTTCTGTATTTTGATGTCTAGTTTCTTTAATTCTTTATATATTTTGGAGATCAGCCAATGTGCTGTCTTCTAATCTTNGATTTCCTTGTTTGATACGTAAAGTACACTCTTGATTATATGCCACTTGTCATAAAAGTGAGACCATGATGTCATTCAAATATGGAAAAACATCTGAAATGTATTACCTTTATTCTAATTACTCACTCAGCATAAGTTGTCAATGAGTCCAAATCAAAATTATAAAATACTTTCCTCAAAACATAGTTTTCTTTGAAAATGGGGACCAATCTGAGATCTTACTGGGGATTGTCTAACAGAGGGGATCCCAGCCAACCCTACTATTTAACACTCAGTAGAAAATCTGCACTTCCAGTGCATTTGTGGAGTTGGAATCAGCATGGAGACATTAAGCCTCAATGCTCTCTTTTACTTTATGTGCATTTGTTTTAGTTCTCAAGAAGGATGATTTCAAAATCATCTAAGAATTCAATTCCTCCTGTTCTAGAATCAATAGACGCCAATAGCATCTTCCTATGTATAAAAAATATAATATATTAGTCTCATTTGTGAATCTTTGTGCCTGTGGGAAAACAGAAAGGAAATTCTAATATAATTGTTATCTCTTGGAAATNGCATTTGCACTCATTACTGATGCTTTCCTATGGGTAATTTTACAAGTAAAATTANTNCCTTATTTAAGCGTTGAGATTATTTGATTTCCTTTAAAGAGACAGATGACTGCTAATTGGAAATTAGAATTGTAACCTAGTTACTCATTCAAATATTTAATAGGATCTGCAATGTTCATTTGGAAATTCCACTCTACTTGCATTGACAGCATAAATTTTACATCATCTTCTAATTGAAATCATGTGTGTGTCCATAAACTTTTCACAGCTGGTCTCATGCCAAACCTCTTCCAGCTTCTTCAGTTAGATGAAAGACCATGAGCATGGATCAGATAAATCATCTTTGGAACACCCACCGCCCCCTCTACTCTCAGGTAGTCTCCATATATACTTAAAGGAAATTGATGGACTTTATGATGAGAAAGTTATGACTTAATAAAGCAATTGAAAGTATAGTTTAGATTTATTTTTATCATCTGTGTGNGGGAGGGGTTGCCTCCATGTATGTCTTCTACCACACGTGTGCCTGGTGCCTGTAGAGGTCAAAGGAGGGCATCAGATACCCTGGAAGTGTAATTATAGGCAGTTGTGAGTTGCCATGTGGGTGCTGGAAATTCAACCTGGATCCTCTGGAAGAGCAGCCAGTGCTCTTAACCAAAGAGCCATATCTCCAGCCCATTTATGATTTAATAAAGCAAATTAAAAGAGGATGCTTGAATTATTCTCTGCAAGCACGTATTCAACTGAACAACTTGAAATTTTCTTGGTAGAATGTGGCTGGTGAATTGATGTGTTTGAGACTCACTTTAATTGGCTAAGGAGNTAACTCAGTAGATAAAAGAATATGATGTAAAAATAGGAAGCACCCATGTGAAAGCTGGGTATGGCCACATGTGCCTCTAACTCCAAAACTGGGGGACAGTGACAAGCAGATCTCAGGACCTTCCTAGCCAGCCAACCTAGGTGAAATGGCAAACTTCAGGTTCAGTAAGGGAAACCATGTCATACACAAAAAAGATGCAGAGCAATAGAAGAAGATTGTAAGACTCTCAACCTCCTATTCTCTAATATGTGTGCGCACGCACGCGCACACACACACACACACACACACACACACACACATACACACACACACTGATCCACTTTGAATATTACATAAGACTGACTTGACTGCTGCCCACGCTCACCTGGTTATGTGTGTTACCTGGGTATGTCACCTGTTCCCTCACTAGTGATATGGAATCTTCAAGGTGAATGTCATCCACAAAATCTTCTTACATGAAGCATGTCACATAGCTTATAACAGATAGAGTAGTTTGTTTTATCTTCACAAAATTATTATTACTCTCAAAGTATTACATACTTTCATTTAACCTTGGAAAGGAGAGAGTGCTGGTAAGCATTGACCAAATAAAAGTCTATCATCTATTCTAAAGAATAACCATTATGCCAAGTGTTAGTTGAACTTGGTTACAAGAATCCAACACTGCTTTTATATTTTAGTAATTATAGCAATGCATTCTCAGAGAGAAACAACCAAGTGCAGGGAGCTAAAAAGGAAAAACAATGACTTTCCTCTTCCCCTATTACTGCTGGTCCACAAAGCAGAACTAATTCACTTACATTTACACTCTTACAAGGTAACTTCTTTTGCCGCTAAGTGGAAAGCCGGTTTTTCCTAGTTTTATTAACTTTAACGGACATTTACTAGCATCCTATTGTGGAGATGAAGGTTAAATTCACGTATACCAATGCAATCCTCCAGCTTTTTTCTGGCAGCAATGGCACTACTGGAAAAGGCTCAGGTCCTATTTTAACAGTTGGTTAGAGTCCATGGAGCCCCTGACTCTCCCGGCCGTTCTCTGTTGGGATTCTATCCAAGCCAGAGGAGTCTTAAGAAAGATGTCTGATTGGTAAAAACTGAAAAAATACAAA
>LZPO01009655.1:5912-16570 GCA_001675575.1 Neotoma lepida
ATCTATCTATCTATCTATCTATCTATCTATCTATCTCTGTCTATCTATCTCTCATATGTTCACACAGAGGAGCATGCATGTACACATGATGTACATATTATCACACCAGAAAACAACCCAGCAGAGCCTAGGGTGTGCAGATAGTACACTTGCACTACTGAGAACTAACGAAAGGGGTTGGAACATCTGCTCAATGAACAGGAGGAAACGGAGTGGGAACAAATGATAAGGATGATGTTAATAGTCATAAGAGGGATATTAACAGGGTTTAAGACATATGAGTCCTTGAGGGAACACAGCATGGACATCCAAAACCAGTCCTTCAAGGGAACTATGTGACATGTTGTTTGTCAGTCTCTATCTTACTGAATAAAACAGTAAAAAGAAAAGAAAAAGAAAAAGAAAGAAAAAAAGAAATGTGAAGATCAGATGAAGAAAGGTCTCCAGGTTAATTGTATAAGAAGATAACTGGGAATGTTGTTTCACAGGGTGAGGTATCAAGACCAGTGTCAGGAGTGGATGCTGAACCATGAACCATGTTCTATTAGGGTCGTTTTCAGAGGTCCCTTCCCTTATATTTCCTTTCCATTTCTCCCTCTCCTCTTCACCTCCTGCATTCTGCTCTAAATTCTCTTATTCTTCTACACCTCCTTCTGCTTTGTTCATTGCTGTGGGGCCTGCTTGCTCTACACTGACCACTGGACAGTCACACCATCAGTTATTTCTCTTCTTGCCAGACAGGAGGCTGGCCACCTCTGAAGATGCTCAAGCCCTCCACCACCCTTGGCCCTGGGGATGGGCTGCTCTGAATTGGAACTGGGAAATCGTCCTCTAAGAATGTGTCCAGTTACCTAGCTGGGGTAATGGGGGGGGTTGTTTGGGCAAAGAAAGATATAAAGTCACCTTTAGAGAAATTTGTCATTTTGTTTTTAAAGATAGCAGTTTATTCCCCCCCCAAAAAAAAGTGATTGCCCATGGGAGCTCATTGCAGGACGATTTTCAAGTATACTTTAACTGTTAATCTCTTCCACAGCTGCCTCTGAAGACAGTTGAGAGCTTCAAACATGTTTTCTGGGTTCTCATGCACTTGAACTTATAGGGATATTGCAATCCACATATTTTCTTCCTCCAGTTCCCCTGCAGGCACCCTCAGGCACACTTACATAAGCACATATCACTTCTCCTTTTACAGGATGACAAAACATCTGTGAAACAGCCTTCTCTGACTTTCAGGTCCTACGACTCAACTTTCCTCTAGGTCCACGCCACTATATTCACAGAACTTCCAAGCAATAGACAAACTTGGGCAGAGGTTCCCAGCTTTTACGGAATCTATTTTGTAGTTTTTAAACATATTTGACAATATTATATCACCTCAGAAAATCCAGAAAGTGGATGAGAGGCAGNTTATCAAGTATATTGCCAAAATTTCAACACATTATTAATAACAGTGTGACAATCAGAGCTCTTCTGGCTATAACATGACTTCCTTAGTCCTTTTCCTAAGGCAAAGCTGTGACATTGTTGGCACAAAGTTCTTCCATCCATTTGACTACAGTCTTAAAAGTGCCCTTTCTCAATTGGAACCCAATATAGTTCTCAGCATGAAATTGCGTCTTGGCCAAATCGACTGGTTTTATCTCTACAGTCATCAATGTCTTTGTAACATTCTTCAAGACAACCTAGAGACTGTGAGGGGTTTCTGTGTTAAGTGGATCGACATCCCTGTTATTGCTTAGCAATGAAAAAAGAATATCCACCCATACGCTTATCAAGAGAGTTTATGCTTATGCACCTAATTGCAGAAAACATTGTGAAAGCCTTTGCCTCACACTCGGAGTTGGTAATCTGGAGTTTATGAGCTCAGCTGATTCTTTGAGGGAAGACCTCTGAATCCAGGAATGTGTCAATTGAAAGGAGGAGAAGGAAGGTGCAGGCCCATTCTGGCACTCTGCCATGAGACTATTCTGCGCAGACTGGAAAATAAAAACAAACAAACAACCTGCAACTAGTTGGGCTGGGGGCAAGGTACCCAGTGTTGGAACAGGAAAATCGCCTCCCACTGCACCTCAGAGGTGCTCACCTCTCTGAAATGCCTCAGCATAGCCTCCCTACCACACNGTCACATCAAATTGCCATGGTCTGTCTGATTGCCCTACGGTTTCTCCAGGGAGTGGGAACAACTCCCCTCACCACTCAGCNGGATCAAGGCAGAAGCCTAGGCAAAGATGGCCAAGGCTGCAGATGCTGGGAGAATGCCCAATGGTGGCTGGGCACTGGAGCTCTAATGCCTGCTTGGCAGAGAGTTGGGATGTAGGTTTGTGCCGCTGGCTGCTTGTGGCTGAAGGGACTGAACACCATAAGATTTCCATATACCCACCACCACTCAGCGCAAAAGAAAGAGCAAAGAAAGCAAAACTAGACGAAGAAAAGAAAAGGAGTAGAGAGGAACGGAAGGTCAGCCTGGGAGATTCCGGACCTGGAGCATAGGAGAGAGGGGCAAAGATTTAACCCGCTCCCTTCGCCCCCACCCTCACCCCATGGGAAGATTAGGAGCAGTAGGGTTGCAGGAACAGATGTACAGGGACCGTGAAGTGACACAAGGACATGAGAGGGCAGCTTGGGTGACGTGTCAGCGGGCATTTCTACTTGCCTTAAGCGTTTACTTCCATTTCTCTGCCCTCCTCCCGCCTCTTGGCAGCGAGCGCTTCTCTCCGCGGGTATATGCACACAAGCTTCAGAGTCTGCATCATAGAAAGGGACTGAAAGACCGGTCGACCCTCCCTTGAGCTATTTTGTGGCTCTGAAGAGCCTCGAGGGAGCAGAAGGACAGAGATAGAACGGAGGAATGCATATGATGCATATATCGGAGGAGAGAGGCAGAGTGTGCCCCCTCACCCCTGTAGGTGTCAACAATTTAGGTGAATTCTTACCCTTGGAACGCTCTGCTAAGCAAGCCTCCCCTCCTGCTCAGCTTGTGACTCTCCGGGGACNTGGAAGGGTGGAGCGCACAGGTGGAATTTTTGTGTTTTCCATCTGCAACTGGGTTTGGACCACGCCTCACGGGCTCCCAGAGCCACAAGTTAGTGGGGCTCGCCCAGCTCCGCAGATGCCAACAGTAAAGGTCATTTGCGGCACCGTGGTCCCCTATCTACGACCTGCTGAATAGTCCAGTACCCACCTTGAGTTGGGTGGCCAAGCTCCCGCAGAGTCTGAGACCTCACCAGCTCTGGACTGGGGCCCCTTCCCTCAGTCACAGTGGACAATCAACCTTGTGCGCCCCCGGAGGAATTTTGGCTTGCAGAGGGCTCCCCTCTCTCTCTTCCTGGAAACCTTCCCTAGACCCATATTCTCCCAGCCCTTTGGCCAAGGTCCGTGGACCACAGCAGCAAACCTGTCTCTCTCATGCGAAGGCTCTCTCTCAAGGCGGAGTCAGAAGACAGTGTGGAGTGGGAACGGGAAAGAGAGGGGCCCCCACCCTAAACGCAGTGTGCTCAGACCCTAAGGGGATAGAGCTAAGGGGATTGAGCGGCTGGAGAGACTGAGCTCTCCTTGCCTTCCCCAAGGCAGCATGTGGAGTTGGGGATGGGGGTGGGGGATGAAGAGGAGACGGGTCAGATGTTAAGCTCAAAGACAGAGCCATGCTAAGGTAGCGCCGCTCACAGGAAGCTTTCGCCACATTTCCCTGGACTTGGCGACCNCAATGGTTCCCCAGTCCCAGCTGTGCCCCCTCCCCTTCAGACCTGCCAAGGTACGTGTCCTCTCCTGCAAGCCCCAGATGCTAAAGTTTCCATTGGAAAATCTGCACGTGCAGAGGACCACCAAACAATTCCTCCAGACCCAGCCCCTCTGCGGCCAGGGTCGGGTGATTGGGAGGAGCTGCAAGATACCAGGGCCCTTGGCGTGGACAATCGGAGAACCCGGCGGTGTGGCATTGTCTTTACCTGTAGCTGACTTAGTCGCCCGGGGCTGCGATCTGGTTGGGTCTGGCCGGAGCGAGGAGCCTTTGGCGGGCTCAGGTCCGACCCGCTCCGGCGCGTGCTGCACAGCTTAGAGTCCGTAGCTGGCCGCCCGCTCTCCTTCTCCCTGGATCTTGCAAGAGAAAAGCGAAAGATTAGTTGTTATCGCCGCTGTACTTAGACGGGTGGGGCGGGGGAGGCGGGAAGACTGCGTACCCCAAGGTTCTGGGATAGCTGCGGGGCACCTCACATCAGTCCTGCAGCTTGACTAGACGGGGACCCAAAGGGCTGTTCCGACTGGAGTTAATTTGCCTCTGCGCGCCACCTTGAACATCGCACCCCCAAAAGACAGACAAATAAGACTTTCAAACCTGGCTTTCAGGGAGATGACCGTGGACACCGAAATAGAAAGGAGACCTGGATATGGCGAAGAGCTGGGCGGGCTTCATTTCTTCACCCCAGTGCTGGGAAAGTAGTAATTAGAGTCTGCGAGCCGCGCTCTTCCACTTCTCCCAGCGCCTCTGGCGATTTCCTAGTGGGATCTGCGACTTCAGGGCTCTGGCCAAGCCCGCAGGCTGGCGTGTGCGTGTGCGTGTGCGTGTGCCAGTGTGTGTGTCCGTGCCCCCGCTTGCCTGCTCCCCAGAACGGGTCTCTGCGCCCTCACTCGCTGTGTGTAGCAGCAGAGCGAGAGTGGTGTCTCTATTTGTGCGTTTGTGTTCGATTAGCTGCAATGGGCGGACAGTTTCTGGAGAGAACATTTACAATTTTCTTTCGATCTGACAGGATTAGTTGCCGTTGAAGGGGCTCCTCCAATGAAATCTTCTCTGCGCTCTGATTTGGCGGTTCTTCCAAGCAAATATGACAGCTTTCTCTTCCAGCTCTTTTCTGCATCTCTCCATGTCCGTGTCCCCAGAGCTCAGCTCTCCATCTGCAATTTCTACATCACAACCTTTGCAGTCACCACCACCACCACCCCTAGGTCCCATGCCAGCAAGTGCCTGGTTGCTACAAAGGTGACAGGGCACATTGGGAAGAAGGCTTGTTGATTGCAGAAGACACTTAACCCCCGTGTTTCCAGGTGGGGAAATTTTAGAGCAAATGCAGTATACTTAATAGTCACGATGAACGGTTCAGATTGTTTATTTCTTTGATGTTGACTAGTGTACTTGGAAGAAATAGATTTTTATTTATCTGTCTTTGCTTTCTTTTTTTCACACAGGCCAATGCCTATGTTTTTCATCAATTAATGGGAAGTAGTAGCCTACAGAGTGCTTTTGATGTTGGGGGGGGCAATTTAGATATCTCTGAGGAAAATAAAAGATACGAACTTCCTGTGTTCAGAGCATGGACNATTATTTTTTATTTTACTTTATTTTAAGTATTTAATTAATTTATTTTAATTCCTCCCAAAATTTTACCCATTACTTTAAAGTACAGACCCTGTTTGATACTGTGATGTTGTGATTATTCTAAAGCGCAGCTGAGGACAACATGTACTTTTGGTAGTGTATATTGTCTATGATAACATAAGTATGTGTTACATAAATATGATGTTACATGATTTCCAAATAGAATTAAAGAAGAAACAGTTGAAACTTTAAATTAAATAACATCTCCTTTTTGGTCACAGAGACAGAGAAATTGCTATTTAATATGCCCAGTGAAATTGAGCTCAATTGTCGTTGTACTGGCCTTTGCGGGGTGTTAAAGAGCATGCAGAATAAGGAAGCCACAGTTTCTTTTCTAAGTTTCTCATCTTTGAGAAGAAACATGCACATGAAGCTCTTGAACAGAGGTTCACCATCAAGACGNTGAATTATACACCAATATAAATTCATTGATAAATGAAAATCCTATAGCTGTGTCTAAGCAGAACCTGACACAAATTCAATTTTGCTTGATTAAAGCTATATTAAAGTATAAAGGATGGCAATGTTATGTCTCTGCCCTCCGTGTCTCTAAAATCACTCCACCAAGAGTCTTGTTAGAGAAAGGCAGTTCTGTTCATTCTTGCCCCCAACCTCCACCAGCACTGGGTTTCTGGCAGTAAATAGCTGATTTTTTTTTCATTATTTCCTCTGTTGGGTACTCTTGAAAATCAGTTCACAATCATTTCACCTGCCATTACCTCCAAAAAGGCTTCATAAACTCACATTGTCATAATGGACCTGAGGGTTTTTGAATGCACATGTGTGCATGTTTGCACACACAACACAACACACACACACACACACACACACACACACACACATACACGCAATGAAACTGGAAAAAAGGGAATAATACATTCCTGAGCAGCAACAAAGAAGAAAACCCACCCATTTGCTCATTTGTACTCTGGTTCAGTTTTTGTTTCCTATCACGAATACTTTCTTCCGACAGAAACTACCTATTCCGAAAAGGGAAGTAGATAGCTAGCAAAAGCTTACAAATAGATCAGGCTTTTGTGAGGAGCTGCAAACAAAAGTAGCACTTTCAGTAAGCAAGCATCAATGATGCCCATTTTCTTCTCTTAAGTCATTACTGAAAACAACTTTATCATGTATACTTGGATCTCTGCCACTCACTGTGCAACGTGGAAAATTATTTAACTACTCTGAAAGTCAACTTTTTAGATTACAAAATGGGGTTAGTAATACCTTCTAGATGTGTTGTTTAGAAGAGCATGATTAATCACTGTAAAGTTCTGAGNAGAATTTTTGGCGTATGATAAATTGGTTATGACTGTAAGGTGTCAGTCAAGATGTAAGGATTCTGGTTGCTGGGTCATGCCTGTGACCTCTTTGAAAGCGTTTATCAGGGAGCATTGCCAGCAGAGCCAAGGATGCTATCCACCAGAGTGATGCAAGATCCATGTTAAACATAATCCATCACCACACCGGCCCCAGGGATCCTCCTTCTGTCCCCCTTCTAGTTTCTTGCTGTACAGGAAATGATCGTGTGCTTTCTGAGCATTTTAATTTCATCTCTTAAGCAAGTTCACTTTCTGAGATAAAAGAGTGTTCTTTCACCCCAGGAATATAGCATTCGCATTTATTAGTAACTCTTGGTGTGGAACATTTTCAAAAGTGCTTTTTAAAGACTTTGTGGAATGCATCTGTGGGTTTTCCTTTATCTGCATGCCTATTTTCCACCTCAAAGCACTCTAATAAATTAGTAATTTCCACTTGTGAAGCCAAACTTCATTACCTACCTCCTTATAACACTAGTTTTAGGCATGCAGTGAAGAGCGCCAATGCCTGGAGGGTATGACTTTGAATCTTTNACAAAGTTCACTTTTGAATAAGACTATAAATAAGGTCACCAGTAACGGAAGAGGAAGGGATCTGATTGGGTCTCACTCCTGGGGATGTGGTACATGTTTTACTGCACCATGTTGATTTCAGTGCAAGAGTAATTAGGCTTCAGTAATTAGATGCACAAATCAGCACTCTTATTGTGAGAGGATTAAGAGGATGACGAGTTGAACTCNGGTGATTTCCCACCAGGTATGGATGNCAGCCATACGTTTTGCCCTCCCACTTTTTCTATTTTCAATGACCTGAGAAAATACAGGGGAAGGCTTTGCTTNNGGGAGGAAAATGAACCAGAGTAGATCTTATTGCCCTCAGTCTCCCACTCACAAAACTGTTCTCAGAGGTGAACAGGGACCAAGAGGCTTAGCAACCNGAGGTTCAGGAGGAGCAGCCTGATCCCCCAGATGCACGCCTGAGGAACTTTTCTTTCCCATGGTTCAGTTTGGAATATAACATTCTTGGGTTCAAAGTGAGTCTTCCAGTGACAGCCACCACTTGAAATGGGCTTTTCAGTAGCTCTGTTGTTTTAAAATCTTAATAACAACCCCACAATAGGCCTGCCATTCTTCTTAGAGTTATTTATTTTTCCTGCAAACCCTCCCAGAGAGTAATTTAAAAGCTTCTATTCTTCAGCTAGAAAAGATGATGTCCTTTTCTCATAGAAAAATACCAAGCCTTTCTTTTGCATATCCCGCGACAGAAGTTTTCATACACAAATGGGACTGATTCTGAGTGACAATGTTTAGTGACAGTCTGACAAACAATGCTCTGCTATTTTTTCTTTTCCTTGAAGTTTGGCATCACAGATGTTTTAAACTCACTCTGTCTTAGCCTTGATAGTGTTATCCAAAGCCTGAAAACATTTACTGCTGCTGAGTCTAAAATATTTAAAATACAGAGCTCTGTTGCAAACAGGGAATATTAAGAAGGAGAAAACGGTGGGGGAGGAGGGGTACCATGCTGTAAAATGTTAAGTAGCTGCTGATAAGTCAGTGTTAAGTACACAGATGGAAACAGACAGGTGTGATGCATGGTTGCTTAGAGGAGCATTTAGTCTGTATGCATTCATCCCACCAGGAGGCAAAACTGAAAACCCACTTAGAGAGGTTAAGTCCCTAAGACAGGGGCTGAGGAGCTCCAACTGCATCCATTTTCAAGCATGTTTTTTTGACAAACAGTTTAAATTTCTCTTCTTGAAGTCTAAATTGGATGCTGGAATTTTAGGTGGAGATAAGATTCCATGGAGTTTAAAGGAGTCTTCTCTTGTGTTATGCACAAGGCNCCCCAATGATTTGAATCAGTATCTTTGTACAGAAGAGAGCCTTCCAGGAGTACTTAACATCAACTTAGTCTGTAAGGAAGTCTGCTTTCCACTGAATTTNGAATCATCTAATCCCTTACTCATGGGAGTTCATATATTTCCTCAGATCATAGAACAGACTAGTTTCCTAAGCAAGCCATAGGCCATCAAAGGAAAGTTGAAGATGTTACTCCACAATAAAGAAACCAATTTGGGGACCATAACAGCACCCAAAAGCTTCNTCACTAAACTTGATTTACCCTCTATTCCTCCAGAGTGACTGAGATAGCTATCATGCAGAAAAGAACATTTTACAAAAGACTCGATTGAGTACGACCAGTAATATAACAGTATGCAGATCTGTTCACTGTAGAAACACTCTTTCGCCTGGTAGAATGCCTAAGGAAGCAATCGCTAAAGCATGCCCTGATTTACTGTGCCCAAAAGATACAGGCCGAACATGTCCTTTCTTCCTCATTTAATCTACAAGGTGACTGGATTTGTGGCTTAAGGACTTCATTTATAGGAGGTCTCAAGGGCAGTATTCTGTAAATCCCCAGAGAAGGGGATGAAGCAGTCCTAGGTATAATAATGTGTGTGCTCCATCCCTGCAAGGTTGACAAACATTACCTTATAAAGAGAGCTAATTTTAAAAGGATGCTGAATAAACACATATTGGTAATCATTGAATGTCTTCAATGAGTTTTCAGTGATTACCACTCAACACCTGCCCTGAGAACTCCATAGCAGACACGCTGTACTCTTGTGTTATTGATGCCAGATATGGGATACACAGGGTCTATGGCCTGGTGGAAAAGTATGTATTGGGCAAATCTCATGCAAACAGGCTGCCTTTGTTATGCTTTGCTTCAACAGTGCTGTGAAGTGTAATGAGCTGGTCTGAGAATATCAGATGGAATCTCCAAGAAAAAGTGTTTGTCAGAAGTTTGCCATGAACTGGATTTAAGGTATTGGCATTAGTTTAACAAAATATTGAAAAATATTCAATATTTTCTTACATATCCATGATATGAAACCACCAAGAGTTTTTATATCCAACTGAAGAGAAACAATGAAAATATTTCTCTTAAGAACCATAGATAAAATATTTGATGTAGTACCTGGAGATCTCAGGAAGAGGCCAAGCCATTTCTACATCAGGAATCTGATTCTAGTAGTGACATCTAGCTGACTTATACTGTATATATGATTTGGAAGTCTGGGGCAAGTGAGATCTTATGGGTGATGAAAGAATGTTTATTCTAGTTAGTCACCAGTGAAGTAGCCAAAGTTAGAGGCATTGTCAGTGTCCATGAAGGAAAATCTAGAGCCTGTGTTTTATGGCAGTCAGGGCAAACACGTAAAACCCCACTCAATGAGTACTGTAATCTGATCTCCAGTGACACAGTAGTGAAGAAGTCAAGGATAAGGAAGGCATTTCCACAGACTCTTTACCCCAAAATGCTATGCTTTAGGCTGTATTTCTGGTCTCCTCTATATGGCTCTTTTGTTCATTAATTTAATTTTGTGTTTTCAAAGTAATAAGCCAACTGCATATTTAGAAATGAGTGTTTCTGGCACATGAATATTTCTGTAATTTCTTGACAAAAAGACATTTAACTATGGCTGTTGTAGTTTGTTCTAATCATATATGGGCAGCGGGGATGGGAGCAAGGTAGCTTAGAACTGTAGTCCTTGTTCTCTGAAGGACCTAAAAAGCTGGAAGTCCATCTTACACCATGATTCATGCCTCCACTTTGCTTGATTATCCCTGAGAAAATTCCATGCAGTTTCTATGAATTNTATCCTAGAGCTGACCAACAATCATACATGAGAGAATGAAGAAGGACAAGGACTAGAAACTACAANGTTCTAAGAATAGGGGTGCTGGGGAGACAGTTCTATGCCATCATGTCGATATCAGTCTCTTCTGGACAGTGTCAGAGAGCAAATAGGGAAGGGAGACTATTAAGGTGTGAGAAGTAGGCTTGTTTTTAGGGCTAACTCAAGTTTTCCTTTTCAAATTCACATTCTTGCCATTCAGGTGTTAGTTACATCCTAATTAAAAATAATATCTAATATGAGATTATCAAGAACTATGTG
>LZPO01009661.1:0-16441 GCA_001675575.1 Neotoma lepida
TCCTCTGCAGGACTCCCTGAGCTCTGCCTAATGTTTGACTGTGGGACTCTGCATCTGCTCCTGTAGGTTGCTGGATGAAGTCTCTCTGACGACAATTTTGCTAGGCTCTGATCCCAGAACACTCTGTAGGCAGGACAAACTGGAGGTCAAAGGTTTTGTAGCTGGGTTGGTGTCTCAATCTCTCCACTTGAGGCCTTGCCTGGCTGCAGAAGATGGCCAGTTCAGGCTTTGTGTCCTTGGATAGAATCTTTAAAGGATAATTAGGGTTATTCCCTCATGGACAGATTAATCCTCTGTGCAATTAATGAATTAATTGGTTAATGAGTTGTCTCAAGAGTAGGTCTGCTGTAACAGTCAGGAGGCTAGTTTTCTCTCATGTTCTTTGTTTTTGCCGTATGATGCCCTGTGAGCCTTAGGAATCTACCAGACAGGGTCATCACTAGATGTGGCCTCTTGACCGTAGATCAGAACTCTGACTTGCCTCAGTTTGTGGTGTGCATTAAGGACAGAGACTACAACACCAGCTTTGGTTGTTAACCACTTGGAATGTGAGAAGGGCAGGGGTGGGCTAGAGAGCTCACGGGACCTCCAGGAAGGGCTAGGTGTTTTGTCAACAAGGGAGGGTTATCGGACACATCAAGTTCACCTGAGCATAGAGCTTAGGTGGGAGGCCCTCACCTTCCAACATTTCAAAACTGTGTGACATCACCCATTCTAGGAAAACCCCAGGTTCATAATGAAACTCACTGTCAGGTGAGTCTTGTTTTGTTCTGAGTCCATTCACACAGTTTCTCACAGTCCTTCACTGGGTGACTTAGGGGCACACTCTGGGGGTGAATTCTGGGAACTCTAACTGATCTTTCAGGTTGACATCAAGTGGGTTTGCTCTCCTCGGAGAACTTCACTGACTTTCCTGTAAATCTTAGCTCTTGCATGGGGGAAGGACGTGACTTCTGTTACTCAAGGACACTTGTGGGATCTCCAGGTGTGTGCTTGCAACCACAGGTCCCAATCTATGGGAATGTGGAAGGAATACTGCTGAGCCCTATTCAAGGGGGCTGGACATATTCTTGAACTTTCTATTCTAGCCTTCTATTCCCATGGTCCAGAGAATATGTTAGAAAAATGAGGCCTGAAGTCCTTAGTTGGCTGAACCTAGCCTGGATTTTTGCTGGGGTTTACTTTTGAATAAAAAGGATTCCTTTTTATAAAAAGGCTGCCAAGGTAAAGGGCACTTGCTGCTCTCCCAAGTAGAAATGGAGGGAGAAAAGGACAGACAGGAGTCTGACTGACGTGGATTTTAACTCTGTCTTGCACAGAGCCTTCTGCCTCAAGATTTGTTATCTCTTCTGACTACGGTGACAAAATGAACATCCTCCTGTAAGGCAGGGGATTAGATTACAGAAGGTGGCTTAGAGAGATGGCACAGTAGTTTAGAGTGCAAACTGCTCTTGTGGAGGACCCAAATTTGGATTCCAGGACCCATGTCTAGAGCCTCACAACTGACTGTAACTCCAGATCCAGGGTATCCAACATCCTCTTCTGGTCTCCCTGCGCACTTACATTCAAGTGTATCCCTCACATGTACACACATGCACATAATTAAAAATAAATATTTAAAAAATATTCCAGAATAGAGCCTGGCACATTGCACCTGGAGGGTAGGATGGACTCTTAAAAGTGAGACCTTTCCCCCTGTTTTTCAGCCCCCCACTGAGTGCTGGTTGAAAAAATGGCCAGGCTCCGGGGGATGGCAGTCTCAAAGTGTTCCATGCCAANGTCCATTTAAGATCCCAGCCCCTCCCATCCTGCTGCTTGTTTCTATGTTCATGCTTTCTGATGTGTATCTACATGTCTCTGTGATTGCATGCGGCTGTCACTTAGGGAGCCAGCAGACACCGACAGATTCTGTATCACCAGCTGATGGCCCAGGCTGCCTCCGCGACTGATCAGCAGAGATTCCTTGCAGACCCGCAGGAACTGCTCGTGGCTAACTGTATTTTAAGAAATTGGTTTGCTTTATT
The DNA here is from genome assembly GCA_001675575.1 of Neotoma lepida. Classification (NCBI taxonomy): domain Eukaryota; kingdom Metazoa; phylum Chordata; class Mammalia; order Rodentia; family Cricetidae; genus Neotoma; species Neotoma lepida. The sequence continues at coordinate 2,025 of LZPO01009661.1, forward strand.
TACAGAGTGATCCCTTGAAAGGTTTCCCAGCAGGACTTAAATTGGTGCTTTTGTGCAAAAGAATTAAAAAGCAGGTTCCAGCCGTGTCGTTTATGGAGGTCTGCCGTGTACACAATACAGACAACACAAGGCCTTAATGTTTTATTAGATTGGAATCATTTCTGGCATTTAAACATTTTGATGAAATTTGTTCAGTTTTCTGGGTGTGTTTTATATGAAAAAATTAAATGTTTTTTGGCAGTTCTATTAAATAGACACTGGCAACATCTCAGCGTAGTTCAGTGATTTAGAAATCAATGATACAACGTTTTATTTAATCCACCAGTTAATCCACCAGTTGAGAGCTTTATTGTGGTGATTCTCTTTTCTTCTGGGCCACACATGATCATTACAACTGTATACAAGGAGTAAATGAGAATTAAGGATACTGTACACTTACTTTGCTTTTACTCAAGAAAACCAACCAAAATTACACTGACATGTTGAGACTGCCTCTGATGTGATTGTGGGAATTTGGGGAAGGTGTCACATCTGGACAGATGTAGGCAGGATATTCTGTATTAGGCAAGTAGGGTAAGCTGAGTCTCAGTATCTACCTTGTTCCTTTGTTCAGTGCACACACCAAACAACAATACAGCACTCCTCACCAAGCCTGGGGTGCCCCTCCTTATTTAAATGGTGTTGCTCTTCTGCCTAGGCTTCTCACTCTTTCTTTCTCAAAGCCTTAGCCTGAGTTGTTTTCTCTGCACAAATTAGCCATGAATACCAGATGCTAAGAAGATGTTTCTCCTCTAAGCCTTGGCTCCTATTTCATGAGCTTGTTCTGAGTATCTCCTGTAGACTAGCAAACAGATCTGTTGTAGCAAATGCCTCTTAAAAGAATGTCATGCTCAGATGGATGGAAAGAGCCCAGTAAAAAGCAAGGCAGCCCACATTTGGACCCAGAAACTATATTTGCCATATTTTAGGCAGAGGTGCAGAATCTTCAGAATCTTCCTTCCTTCCATTCTTTTCCTAGTACTCAGCATCCATGATGGACAACGGTACTTCCTTGACTGGATCTGTGATGGATAATAGTATTCCTCATCTGTGACTTCTAGCTCTGTTGGGCTTTAGAAATGCAACTGGCATAAACTCAAGGGAGTACATATTCAGTGAATGTCATGAAAAACTACTTATCAATGCAGTGAGTAGCTTTGGGAAAACCTCAGAGAGCTCTCTTCCCTCAGAGTTCCTGTTCATGGTCTTAGAATACAGAGCTGCCCACCCTGCTCTGATTGTTCCCCCTTGTCCATTCACCCTCACCGGCCTGTTGGCATTTTTCACTCCATATCACCTATTGTGTGCCATCTAGTTTTCCAGAGTAGTGGCTGAGGGAGGAGGAAGGAGAGTTACCAGGAGCTTCTGTCAGCTGATCAGTTAATTCTTACTGCTTCTCTGTGAGCTTGAGATCCCATTTAACCCAAACACACCCTTAGAGACTCAGAGGGCACAGCTACCACAGGGCTTCCAGACATCTCCCAGCATTCAGGGCTAGGGTTTCCTTCTTCTTATGCCCCTTCCAATAAAGCTCCTTTTTGGAGGGAAGATGACCTTGCCTTTAGTGGCTGGCACTTGATAAAGTCACATGGGAAATTACAGTCCAATTCTTGCCCCTTTAGCTGCAGAACAAACCCCAGATACACAGCCAGAATGCTGGATCCCAAGGCTGGAACTTCTTGTGGACACCCTATTCTGCTCTCTGAACCATGTTTTCCTCATCTATAAAATGGGAACAGTAGGTGGATTGGCATATACCCAGGGGAAGAATAGTCTACAGACTTGGTGAGGGACTGTCAATAAATACTATGTGTGGATTTAAAACACCCTTGCCAGGTGACCCTAGGCCAGGAGCTATTCTAGAAGCTCACTTGCTGGGGCTAATTTTTGGATTAAGGGAAGCAGCATACCTGAAGGGCCTAAGCAGAGGCTTAGCATATGCTAGCCCTTCAGTCTCAAATCATCAAGAGCTGGGAGTGGAAGTACACACTTGTGATCCTAAATACCCAAGACCCTGTAGCAGAAGCATCATAGATTTGAGGCCAACCTAGGCTCCATAATATTATCTTGAAAAAAGAAAATGAGTCACCAGGGAAAGAGAATGACTTCAGGATTGAGACTAGGAAAGCTTTTTTTCTGACATGTTATAGAAAATTACTTCCTGGAAACACTTTCAATGGAAGGGAGGAAACTCAATTGTTTCCACCAAAATATAGTATCCAAACACCTTCCTTCTCCTGGGCCCAGTAAATTGGACGCCCTCAGCCTGCTCAGAGCCTGCCCTACTGTTGTTCAGGTCCCAGACTTGGGGAGGACTCTCAACTGTGATCAAAAAGGGCTGGCGCACTCCCAATTGAGGAGATAGGAGGCAGGAGGATGAACACATGGGGAAGCCAAGCCCAGAGAAGGGGCGCTGAGCACAGGTAGTTCTACACAATATGCCCACAGCTTCACAGTATGTCCAGGCTGACACTAAGGAGAGCTGTGAGGAGGAATGGGTACAGCAGGTAAGGACAGTGGTTGTGCTATGGCTTTATGCCACCTCCGTAGACCAAGGTCTATGGGGATAATCTCTGTTCTGGACTACAGTTATATACACTGGGACTGCAAATCATTTTTAAGCACATAAAAGCAGGCAAAGGCTGAAATGATGGAGAGATTTTTCACCCAACACATAAGCCTACGTTAGCAATCCAGGACTACCTAAGTGGGCCAATTGTTTGCTAAAGTCCTAGCTCCTCTCCAAATTCCTGTCTTCCTACTTTACACTCAAGGTAGTTTGATCTGTATGTTGTGAGATATATACACAAACAGAAGGAAAATGGGGCCAAACAGGAAAGAGGAAGCTATATAACAAAGGCAGGGACTTAGCCTGGTAGCCCTCAGCCATGCAGCCACTTCTAACTCTAAGAGAGTGTAAGACAGAGAGGCCCAGTAAGTGCACTTCCATTGTATTAAGCTTTAGTAAGATTAACAGTGCAGTCCTTGGAACTGCACAATAGCCACATGTAGTTATTTAACTTTTAAAATAGATATTTGTGATTTTTATTTGTGTATGTGTGTGTATGCGTGTGTGTATGTGTGTGTATGCGTGTGTGTATGTGTGTGGATGTGTGTGGATGCATGTGTGTATGCGTGTGTGTATGTGTGTGTATGTGTGTGTATGTGTGTGTGTATGTGTGTGTGTATGTGTGTATGTGTGTGTGTATGTGTATGTGTGTGTATGTGTGTGTATGTGTGTGTATGCATGTGTATGTGTATGTATGTGTGTGTATGTGTGTATGCATGTGTATGTGTATGTGTGTGTATGTGTATGTGTGTATGTGTGTGTGTGTATGAGTGTGTGTATGCGTGTGTGTATGTGTGTGTATGCGTATGTATGTGTGTGTATGCATGTGTGTATGTGTATATGTGTGTGTATGTGTATGTGTGTGTATGTGTGTGTGTGTGTGTGTATGCGTGTGTATGTATATATATTCATTCTCTCAGCAACTGGTGAGATGGAGGCAGAAAAAGGTTTTGAACTCAGAAGATTGACAGCAGTATAGGCAACACAGGGTACCCCATCTAAGAAATGTTAAATAAACTGTCCTGAGGAGCAGTGCTGTGTTATATGGCTGGTCGCTACAGCAGGAGGATGTAGTTATAGAACATTTAATTTAATAATTGTGCCTAAGAGTGGGCAGGTGTCAAAACAGACTTCAGAAAGACAGCTAATATTCTTGGCAAAGACAAGGCTGTGTTTGTTAGTAGCTGGTGAGGGGGTTGGTTCCAGAATATTGGTGATCTGTTGGCGGGAGAAGCACAGCCAGAAACCCTATCTGCAATAATGCCCAACCTCTGTCCTTCCAAAACATCATCTGAACCTGGAAAACAGAGGTGAGTTCACTTTATTCTCACAAGTTATTGACAAAGGAGTGTCTCCCTTTCCTGACATCGGCATGATGGCTCTATTTTAGACTCAGTTTTCTCTAGAGTATTTAGTTCAGCCATTAGAAGCTCCTAGAAGTTAAGGGTGGAGACGCAGTCTGCTTCCCGAGAATTCAGCAACATTATTTGTCTAGGCATTAGGCGGATTGTTCCACTAAGTCCCGACAACTTGCAGGTTTACCTCTGAGAGTGTATTTCCCATGCCTTCATCTCTTCAGCCTCATTATTCGCACCATATTTTGCTCTTGAGTTATCTAAGACATTTAGCTGTCCAAAGGCTTGTGAAATGAGTTTATTCCAAATGCCTTGGATTTTAACTAGACTTTGAACTTATTGGTTGAACTCCTGAAGCTTTCCTGGGCACATGCACAGGGAGGTCACACAACTGATTTTGATTTGTTGAGCTGAAAAGTCATAAATGCTATGCTTCTTCTGTTTGCCTTCTCTGGATCTTTTCTCAGTGGCAGGCTTTGTCACGTCTGTGAATCCGTGCCACCTGCTCTGAGAGCAAGGCTGTCCTGATGAATGCCGTGTGTGGTAGCACAGCTGAAAGTTTTCCTCTCCAGCTCTGGCTGAAATTAATTACACTTATTGCTTCCCTCCTCATTTATCTTCATGTCTAGAACAGTGATAGAAAGTTCTGATCTTCCTTTTGTGGTAGTTACCAGTAATTAAAGACACAAGACCCATCATAGCTGTGCGATTGGAGCTGGAGTGGGAACCCAGCGAACAGGAACTGTCTGCTGTTACATGGTGCCTCTCTGCAACACAGACCCAGTTGGCACCCAGTAAGTAATAAATAATAATGATAAGTAGCCCTGACTTGTGCTTTCCAGAACGGCACTGGCTTCTTCTAATTTTGTAAAATGGCTTCCTGATGAAGTAGAATGTCTGCGTCACCATCACAGAAAATATGGATGGATCCTCAGTGAAATATTAATGATTTTCAACTCCCTGGCTTTTCCTTTGTGAGGACTGGAATAAAAGAGGAACTGGTTCTCTTTATGGCGCATTAAAATATTATCGCTTCAGCCGCGGTTGTGGTGAANGCACACCTCCTTCTTTTATACCTTGCCCTTCACTTTACCTCAGCCTTCTTCATCTGCTCTCACTCCTGACTCCTCAGAAGGAGAATTTTTGTTTTTCCATAGTAACTTTAGGCAGATGTTGATACTAGAATAGGTCAGAACAAGCCCCATGTCCATCTGGGCCAGTTTTCTTACACAGAGACGGCCAGTCTTACGAAGAACAGGAGTGCTAACAGTGACAACAATAACAATGTACTTTCTATGTTTGCATGAGGATTCATGAAAAAGGGGACAGAGTGCCTCAACTGCTGGTGCAAGAACCTCAGGGCAATTACCTCCAAGTGGCATTCTGCCATGTGCTTATAATCCCAAACCATGGGGCCCACATGATAAATAAATACAGTGCGTAACAGTCGAGTTTTCAAAGATTTCAAGAAATGTACCTTTTAAAAAGTTGGGTGTGATAGTGGCTTGTCTGCAACCTTTGCTCTTGGGAGCCTGAGGCAGGAGGCTTTCCAGTTCTCTATCTTAGTAAGCTGCAGGCCAGCCTGGGCTACAGAGTACGAGTGAGACTCTGTCCTTTTTTTCTCCCCCAAGCCAAGTGCAAAAGAGTGAATTTTATAATTTTTTAGCGGTAGAGAGCGAGAGGTGGGGGTCAGAAAGTCGAAATCCAAACCTGCCCCTGTGCCGAGATAGCCATAGCCGCTTGGGTGCTTAAGCAGGAGGTGTGGCGGAGCCTGTCTGGGCACACTGGGTGCTGCAGTGAGACCTGGGACCAACCCCCTGTTTCTGCCTCCTCTTTCTGCTTCTTGATGCCTTTGGAGAGCAGGACCTGCCCAGGAGCTGACTCCCCCAACTTGGGTTAAGGGATAGCAGAGAGCCAAAGTCGCTGGAANTTCATCACCTAGAGGGGAGGTGGCTTCGCCTTGGCTCCGGAAGCGAGTGCATCAGACTCTGACTTCTTCCTTATAATTGCCACCTGCGGCTGCTAGCGCTGCTCCCTCAGAGCTCTGCAGTCCCACCCTCTCCCCAGGCTGTCTGCAGCCTTATCTGGAGAGGCACAGAAAGGCTGAGGTGAGATGGAGCGATAAGCAGGAAGTGCAGTGGAATTTCATTCCTGGAAAAAAAAAAAAGGGACCTTGGCATGAGTAGCAGAGCAAGGGCTTTGGATGTTAATCACGGCTCCTTTTATCAGACAGCTTTATTAAGATCAATGTTTTTTGTTGCCAAATTAGAGTGGACCTAGAGCGAACTTCCCAGCAGTTATTAACACAAGCCCACATTTGCTGGAAGGATCGGGTACCTCCACGTGCTCGGCCGTAGCTGGAAGTTACACAATATCTATATCATTTTTCACAGCTTTGTCATTAGCTGGTAATGATTTGATTATTTTGCAGATGAATCACGGTATAAATCTCTTTCACAAACACTACCTCCAAGTATTAATCAAAACCATTAAGGCAGAGCAGTCGGTGCAAATTAAAAAATTTGCATGTCTAAATTAAAAATTACAGTAATACATCATAAATAAATCTTTTAAATTCTCTATGGCCTCTGTGCACATCCTTTCTTTGGTGTGTGTCCTATAACGAGGCCGTGAGTGCACAGCCTTCTTTTCTCTGTCTGCCTATGCAGTATATGTATGTACACCGGGCAGTCTGGGATTTTAAAAGTGGGTTTGGGGCTTTAGGTGACCCCTGGTGCTGGGACAGGAGAGGGAGGTGGCAGATTGTCTTCTTTTTTCCTCCATGTAGTCCTCTATTTTTCTGAAGAGGAAGATCCAAAGGCAGCACACAAGAGGAGAGAATAGATTATTCGCGGCGTCTTCTCTTGTTGCAAAGTAAATATTTGCGGAAGGTGATGCTTCTTTTTCAAATAACTTTGAACTGTGAGGAAAATTACCAAGTTGTGTTTTAGGTAATATTTCATTTTGGAGCTATTAACACATTACTTGCAATATGGGAGGAAATTAGAGGGTTTTGAGTGATGAAAGCCACCTTTGGCATTAAAAAACTATTATTATTCCCTTGAAACGCTGAAGCAAATTAAAACAGGAAAATGAAACTTTCAAGTGCCCTGGATTTGAAAAGGCATTTTCCCCCCTTTCATTTGTCAAGAAAAAAAAATTGAAATGACTTGTTTCACAGGAAACCTGGAAGAAATCATTTATAAGGGAGAAAAGGACTCTTTTCAAACTGCCTTTGCCAGAGCATTTGGGGGCATGAAGCTGCTCTGGGCTCCTCTGGTGTTCCCAGTGTAAACTGGCCTTGGAGGGGCAGGATGCATACTAGTGGGTGCAGGTTCAGCTCAGCCCCTGGTAATGGGACAACAGCAGCAATTAGAAAGCACGCTCTCTCTGCCCAGGATTCAACCCAATTAACCTATCAGTAACCTATTAACCTAATTAAATAGAAAAGCTGTTCTGTGGAGAAGTGCACGACTTGACCCGTTTGTGGGTAGAGGGTGGGAAGGAGGGCATGGTGCAGGGAATATTAGACTTTGGAGGGAGACATTTTTGACATAGAACTTAGGTGTTTGGACACCATTATTCTAAGTGGTGTTTCCTTAACAGCAGCCGGTGTAATTATCTAGCAGGTTAGTCTTCAGCTTAGGGCTGCTTCTCTGCCTTGTGGAATTTTACCTTTGACTATTTCTGACCCATGCAGGGAGTCCTGCCTAAGACTGGGCTCTCCACCTGCCTGTGACTGGGTTCAGGGAGCAGAGGTGAAATCCTAAGCCACACCACACCCAGGTGATGAATAAAAGGCTGTATGTATGTCTGGCCCTTCTCCAGCTGTGTGAACTCCATGAACTGGCTCATGTCTGTGGCTCTCAGTTTGTTCATCTGTGTAAAATGAGTGGGTTGAATGAGATGAGCTCAGAAGGTTTTATTTCCCAGCTCTTGATGCTTTGTGAGTTTTTAAGAATGTTGCTACTTCTCTCTAATTTCTCTCCTTTTGATTTTCTTTTCTTTCTTTCTTTTCTTTTTTAACCCAAACCAAATGATTCTTGAGTGACTTTAACTAGAACTGCATCACCTAATATAGTAGCTATGTGTCCACTTACATTTAATGAACTAAAATGACATTCAATGAAAACTTTTCAGCTCTCGAACCCCCAGCCAAGCATTAAGCGCTCAGTGGCCACAGCTGGTGTACGGCTATCAATTGAACAACCCAGATGCATAGCATCTTCATTGCTGGAGAATGATCTATGTGCAGAATACACCTGTAGTTTAGTTAATTGTGTAGTCTGTTCATGTTTGATTCAGAAATCAAGCNATGGCAGATCCATCAGTTTAACTAGAAAACACTAAACAGCACCCACAGTGTTTAGGCCCCAACCTACTTCCTAACTGCACAGTCATCATGGACAGAGACTTCAAGTTCCACTGTCCTCCTCTGTAATGGAGATGTTACCTGCAACTACGTGGATCCATGTAAAACAGCTGCACGTGCTAACTACAGAAGATGCCTAAAGAATGTTATTGTACTATTCAGTTCATGGACTATTCAATTCAAATCTTTGTACTGTGGGGTAAGTGTGTGTGTGGTGTGTATATGCATTTATGAATATGGGATACAAATACATTGTGATACACATGCATTTGTGTGTGTGTGGAGGCCACAGGCTGATGTTAGATTTCTTCCTCAATTATGCTCCACCTTACTTTTTGAGATAGGATCTTTCAATGAACTTGGAGCTCACTGATTATTTATGCTGGCCAGAAAGGCTCAGTTATAGTACTGAGTTATAGTACTGAGCCTTTCCCAGGATTGGAAAGGTGTATGCCTCTGCACACATTTTTTACATAGGTGCTGGGATCTGAATTTAAGTTCTCAGGTTTGTATGACAAGAACTTTACCAAGTAAGTTTTTTCCTTCCCTAGAGGAACTTTTGTGCACTAAAAAATATTGAGCTGAGAATGAGAGGCATAGAAAAATATGAGCACATATATTTTACTTCTAATAAAAATACTAGGTCAAAAAAGTTACTGTAGGAGAGGCTGGAGAGTCGGACATCTGAGAGGAGCACACCCCTTGATTCATCTTCTTGGCTGTGCTGTCTCTCCACTTCCCACCAAGTATGCAGGATCCCAATCTATTTCCCTTACTTTGCATTTATACTTGACCTAANGGAGCACAGAGGTACATAATTCTGCTGCTGGCCCCACCTTGGCTGCCTGCTGTGAGTTTGCCTCTCATTCAAGAAATTCTAGAAGGTGCTCCATTGGCAGACAGCTAGGGCTCCTACTTCTCAGTTCTGAGTTCACTCTCTCCTGTCACCCTGTCTGGAGGCTGTGTGCATCAACGCATGGATATTTTGTTGTCATGAAAAACAATGGCTTTCTTATGCTTCAAGTAAATGTTAAGGAAATCTCTAGAGCCAGTGACATCTACTGTTTATTGGGGATCAAGAAAGAAGGAGGATGAATGGATGGTCTAGGGATTTTTTCTTTTAAACATGCCAGTATTCATCACTGGTATGTTCTTGGGTTCCCACGATGCATTATTTCTTTTGTTTCATACTAGAAATCATCTTTGCAATTTCCATGTAGAGATAATTATTTAGGTGAGTGGATAGCTACAACACTAAATTGTTTTGCAAAGGAGGCAATTTATGTTTCAGATCTCCCATTGTCAATGGATGTGGCATGATTTTGAGAGCCTATAGCATCTCTTAGCCTGGGTGTCCTGGTTTGTTTTCTCCACACACAACTGTCTCTACCTTTTATAATATTTATTACAATGATCTTACTATGCAGATAACCTCTGTTGACATTTAAAATTTTTATGATAGAAACACGTGAGCATATTTAGAAAATTCAAACAATGCAGAATGGTACAAAATAGAAAAATATCTCCCCTGCAACTCCTGACTTCACTGAATCCTTCTAACAGAGACAAGGTTACTAACATACCCTGATCTGATTTTCAAAGAAACATATGTGATGTCTTTAAATGGCTTCTCAGTAATGATCAACTGAATGTTTGACTTTCTGCATTTAAACACACACAAGTTTCTTGATTTTTAATTGATGGCTATACAATATTCTACCACAGGAGTTATTCTGTAACACTCTCAAGATGTTTAATTTTCCACACTTGATGGACATTTAGGTGGTTTCCAGGTGTTTGTTTGTTGTTTGTTTTTGCTAAATATGACTTGTTTTATCTTTCTTTTGCAACATATCTGTCAAGTCAATTTTTTAGCACTGTAACTGCCAGGTCAAAGATGACAGGCATTTTTACTTTAATATCTGTTGCTCAACAGCCACGCAAAAACTTTGAACTTGTTAATACATTTTTCACTGCTGCAAGAGACTTCTGCTCTCTGCAGGCTTCAGATACAATCACTTTAACATTTCTCTGACGATTAACTGAGAAATGGTTTCTTCTGACTGGTTTTTAGGCCTTAATTGTGAGTAAGATTGAGCATATTTTGCATTTTTATCTCCTCTCACCATCTGAGACCCCGCCCTACCCCTTACACTGCCTATGCAATTATTTGTTGCTAATTTATGGGAAATTCTTCTTTCTTCTTGTTCTGTCAGAACATTTTCTAAATTCTGTGTGTGTTTTTCAGACACAACGTTTGTCCAATTGTTAGGTTCCTAACTTTGATTAGGAACTATCTCCTGTACTATCGGGGTTCTCTTTTCATGTAGACAGTTCCTAAGCATTTCCTTTGGACAGTTTGTACTTGTGGTCTTCTGAAAGCAGAAAGGAGTATTATCCCAAAGCAATTCTGAAGAGTGTTTCTTTCACTTTCAGTAGTAGCTGCTTTGCTGAGGAAGTCCTTCCCATACCTACTTTCCTCACATGGCTACCTCCTTGTCTTCTTGATATAGCAGGACTTTGGCAGAAAGTTTCAAAAGTGCTCTTTGAGGCAAACAAAATATGGAAGGAAATCCACTGATATGGCTATTCATTTATGTGTGCAACAGGATTCGCTGACACATACCAAGCCTGTTCTTGGCAATAAGAGCAATTCAAGGGCAAACTTCTAATCTAATAAGAAAGGGCTGGGAGCCACTGCAGTGGAAAGAAGTGTGTTTAGCTTCAGTGAGAGGCTCTGCTCAATCCACTTCCATGGCCTTGAAATGCAAATGACTCTCTTGCATGGGATTCCCAAATGAGAAGCCCCTCCCAGTGTATGCATCCCTAGCAGTGAAGGACTCCCCAGGTATCTGGTTATGAAGATCACACCCACAAATTTTTGTTTTCCTGTAATCTTTTAAATTAGCAATCAGCTCTCCTTTAGAGGCCCAGGGATAAAAACAAATGGGGGCAATACCAGTTGATTCTTAAGTACAGATAAATATAAAAAGGACCTGGCTGTGTGATGACCAGGGTCTTGTCAGAAATGAGTCTTTCTTGTAGATTATCTTAAAGGGAGATGCCCTCTTCAATCTGGTCCATAAGGTAGACATCAGTACTCTTATCTTCCTTTCTCACTCTGTCCCTAATATCCAGAGGAAATGACAATCTCTGGAGAAAAATCAGAAAGAAGTACAGAAAAGTATGAGTGGATAAAATCAAATTTATTTTTGGATCTTCCCTTAAACAATTGATGACTATAGACTATTCTTCTTTTTTAAACTAGTGCCACAGTTTGTAAAATTAAATATGTGCCTTGTTGTTTTATTTTTCATTTTCCTAAAGGAAAATGGGACAAATGTGCCCAAAATATCTCTCTATGGCCAAAAGCCCATTAGGAGAAATTTCTAGAAGAACAGTTACAAGGCAAGGGCTGTAAACTTTTAGCTAACAATCCCTGCTACTTAACACCACAGTGTTGTCCTTTGCTGTTAGCCTGATTCTGCAGTCTTATGACACTGAAGATGAGGAAATAATAGAGTCAAACCCATTTAGTGGCAAAACAGAGCCCCTGTGACAAGAGACAGAATGGCTCTCAGCATCAAAAATCTTTCCCATGTGAAAGGGAGCTTCATCTTTTTCTTCCACATGGTAAACTGTCATCGTGTAGTACAGACCAGAAATCTTCTAACTACACTCTCTACTTACTATTGTGCAGTGTGTGGTTAATGCCTGTGTGTCCGACTGGGGCTCTGGGTCAATAAGGTTAAAGTCATTTGAGTTTATCTTTCCAAGTCCTGCTTGAGAATTCCCATTTGCCATTTCTGAGGTTTGCCTTCCATTTACTTTCTACTTTCCCCAACTCCGTGGAGGGAAATTTGGCCACATCCTTTGTACTATTCTGAGAAACAAGAAGATCCAGTAACAATTGTAGCCACTGTCCATGGTGTGGCATGGTAAGCATATTTGGAGTTTTTAAGAGTGAGCAGGGTGTTTAAGAGTTTGAGTGAGTGACACATTTGTATTTCAATGGGAACAAATGACTGAGTCACAGAGATGAAACCTGTTTAGCAAGGCTCAAGAAGGGACAGATTACTTCTGACAGGTCTAAACAGCCCAGGCAGATAGGATCATTTAAGTATATTTAACCAACACTGACAATGGAATGCTTGATTAATGTCTCCCACCCAGATACCCAGGGACTGGCAGGTCACCTTCTCAAACCAATAGGCAGTTGAAGAATTCTCCTTCATTATGCACGACTGCGACATGCTTCAGATGATCTGCCCGAGGACATGCTCCATCAAGATCTCAGCCAGATTTTCCCTGATTTTTCTGGAGTGTGCTTGGAGGCTCTAGAAGAGCATATGTATATATTTAGGCCAAATTACACTGATTATTTTAAGACAGAATGAGTAAAGACCAAAACTACTCCTGCCTGAAAACTTGATGGGAGTTGAATGTTTCAGGTTTTTAAACTTTGGTAAGTGTCCAGGCACTAAACAGCAGCAGCCCACCAAGCTCCTTGGCATGATGCTTTTGCTTGTGTTTCTCTTTGCTTGTGTCTCTAGTTGTATCAATGCACTTAGGTTGCTGTAATCAAATACCCCTGACAGAAGCAGCTCAAGAAAGGAGGGTTGATTTTAGCTCACAGTTCAAGGTACAATTCATCATGGTGGGGAAGTCAAGGCAGCAGGAACTCAAACCAGCTGCTCACACTACACTCACAGTCAGGTAGAAGGGAGTGATGAATGCTAGTGTAAATCTTGCAGTCTTCATTTTCTTCAATCCAGGATCCCAGCCCAGCAATGGTGGCACCCATAATGGGTGATGGGTCTTTCCACCTCCATTAATGAAATCAAGATAATCTACCATAGGCATGTCCAGGGCCCCATTTACCAGGTGATTCTAGATGATCTCAATGGACAATAACACTATCACATCCCTTTTGGAGGCCAATTCATCTTACGTTGAAAATTCTGGGAGTTAGGTTCACTATTCCATCTTCTACTACTGATAACATTGTTTAAACATTTGAGCGAAGAATATGAGACAGTCAAGTTCCCAGATTCCTCTGGCTGTGTAGATTAAACTCCAAGTGCTTGCCTTCTTTTTATGAGGTTGCTGTTTTTTGGTAGTTTCTAAGATTACAACAAGTTCAGGATTCTGCTCTTCAAAAGAGATTATAATCAAATAGAGTTGGTATTTTGCATGAAGATGAACTCTCATTACTCTCTACCAGCAATGGTATTGCGTGTTCTTTTGTCTATCTATAGCTGTACCTTTAGCATTTAGAACAGGGCCTGAAGCATCAAAGGTCCTCAGTAAATACTTATTTGAAGGAGAGGAGCCACTGGATAAGTGTTGACAAGAACTACTGGGTTTATGGAGCTTTTTGAGAATATGACCTAGCCCAGTTGTCAGAAAAATGACAGACAGAGCCATAAGCATGAGTGCCAGACTTGCAAAATAAAATGAGGGAGGAAAGACAGGAATCTATGGGTAAAGCACACACTCATTAAATTTCAATTAAATTTCTCAGTGTTGCTTTTTCTGACCTCTCTCACTACCTGCTAAGTTTAGGATTGTGTGATTCTCCATGGCTGCTAAAACAAAGGACCACAGATTTAGCATCTTAAAATAACAAAGTTGTTGTTTCACAGTTCTGTAGGTACAAGTCTAATGTGGTCTCAAGGAGTACAACCCAATGTCATTTGTTTGTTTTCCTTTCTGGTATGTCTGGGAGAGTTTTCACAGTAATCTATGGCTATTTCATGACTTGTGGCCCTTTCCCCCATCTTCAAAGCCAGCAGTGGCAAGTTGAGTCTTCCTTGTATACTATCACTGTATCCTTCAACCCTTTCCTTTGTGGTCCAATAGCTCTTCTGGTTCCTCTACCACCTTCAAGCACCCCTATGACTGGCCCACTTGGATAATTTGGGGTTATTGTCCCATTTCCAGTCTTTAACTCAACCACATCCTAAGGTTCCTTTTTTTCTGTGTAAGAGCTCATAGCCATGGGCTCTAGAAGTTAGGACATGGGCATTTGTGTGTGTGTGTGTGTGTGTGTGTGTGTGAGAGAGAGAGAGAGAGAGAGAGA
>LZPO01009662.1:0-16424 GCA_001675575.1 Neotoma lepida
GTCACAGAAGAGCTTTTCATACAAGAATATATTTCACTGAAGACATTTCCCTCATACTCTTCAGTTGCCATATTCTTATTCCTTCTGTAGGTCTGCATTGTTGCCCTGAACAATTTTGCTTGTGAGATATATATATATATATATATATATATATATATATCATACATATCATATGATATATATGGTATATATATGCGTGTGTGTATATGTGTGGTGTGTGTGGTGTGTGTGTGTGTGTGTGTGTATCTATACAACATCTATGAACCATAAACAGGAAAAGAAAGTGTGACTGATTTTTCTTTTCATTTATTTCTTTTCCTTTCTCTTATCTTTCTTTCATTTTATTTGTGTCATTGATCTCTACATTTATTTGCTCTTCTGGAAATCAATACATAGATCAGGCTGGCCTTGAACTCATCGATCTGCCAGCCTTGTCTCATGAATGCTTGGGTTAAAGGTATGTGCTATTATACCAATGCTGTAGTTGCTTTATCCATGACTGCCTTTATTCACTTAATGTTTACATCAATTTTCCATGAGCAACATAACTTTGTCCTAGTTAATGGTCGCAAAGAAATCAATGGAGTATATACAGCCCATTTTTGTTGAGTCTTTATCTGGTTTTCATTTCAGTCTAATAATGGCTGTGTAAAAGGAATTTCAGAATGTTTCTGCTTTATGGAGGGAAATCAGTTTTGGTGCTGTAACCCAGAACTAGTGAGTTCATAGATCTTAGAGGAGAGTCTGCTATTGTCATTTTACTAAACTAGAATAATTACTTACTGCATTTTAAATGTCTATTGTTATACACACTGAACAGTATAGGCTGCACACTTCATCAAAGAATTGTGGCTTGCAACACATGCAAACCATTACAGCGAAATTCAAATGACAAATCTCCNTAAACAATGAACTGTGTGTTGGCCAGCACTATCTGATACAAGTATACACCAAAACTGCACCTAAGGCAAGAGGATCATAGTAGAAGAGGTGTTTAAATGATTGTGAGAGAGAAGCAGGAAGTTTGCTGTGAGATCTGTCTTCTAGAAATGTGGCTTTTTAAACAAAATATGAATGAGGATGATAATGCTAGACATGCTAACGTGGAAGGGCTTAACCTCATGAATTGTCTACATAGACAAAAGATTGCAGACAGTGAATGATAAGATNGGGAGAAATAATCTTCTCCATGGAAGAACCTCCGAATTGGTCATCAAATACCTATTGGTCAGCAATGAAATATTATACATAATAATATCACTATAAATTTATAATCATGTGTTTGTGTGTGTGTGTGTGTATGTGTGTGTGTATGAAACAGCATATAAATATACATAGACATGAAGTTCAAAAAATTGTGTGGTTTACACGTTATGGATTAGAGGCAGAAAAGAGGGTGGGAACTGATTAGAGTATACTTAAATTTCACAAATAAAAGATAAACTTTAAAATTTTAATTGTGTGCTTCATGAGAAAATCCACATTTTTTCCACTTTTCCTAGAATATTTTCATGCCATCATTATAAAATTAATTTGTACTATATAATACTAAATATTCTAGTAATGTTCTTTCTTATTGTGATACCAAGATTTTCCTTTTATTTCTACTTTATTATATTCTTCTCAAATTTAACTATGTTCTTCTGCTGAGTCCTCTNAAATGAGTCAGATTAGATATTTGAGATTTAAATAATAAATTGAAGACAACCAAGAACAATGCCAATAATGTTTAGGTGTCTGTGGTCCTTAGATGGCATGTTCCTGTTGTTAAAGATACCATATACTTGAGCAATAGACCATGAGGAATCAACTTGATGGTCAACTGGAAGCTTCATACCTACTTGATAGTTTGCATAGCGATGGAAGTAATCATACATTTTACACATGAGTGAACCCCGAGAACTATAACAACAACAAACCTTTTACAATAGGGTTATGAACATCATGGGAGTAATCAATAATTTATAATTGATTTGAAGGCCAAGTTCACAAGTTGGAACCTGTGTCTGGCACCACAATAAGACCATGTGGCTAGAGTTTACATAGACCCGGAGAAGAAAATAATAGTATTATTCTGATAAATGATTATAGTTATAATCTGCTTCTTATATTCTTATGTTCATACATTAGTAGAACTCTCAACCTTCATCAGAGAAGCTTCCTTTTGCACTCCATGGTAATTATCACATAGGCTCACAAATATCCTAGGTTCTGAGAATAAGAGATTCTGGAGGGTTCAACTTAAAATGGTGAATTTACATCACACCTTTTCCTCCAAAGTCTTGGGGACTATTGTAGAAGAAGAGACAGAAAAAGCGTAAGAACCAGAGGTGACAGATGATTTCAAGGAAACAGGTTTTGTCCAGAATCAAGAGGGCACTTGCACATATGAATTTACTTGTTAGGACAGTATGCATAAAACCTGGAAAAAATCAAGCTAGACAAAATCCCAGCACAGTGAAGTATTGAGAGCTTCTGGTAGCAAAAGGTCATGGGAGTACATAGCAAGTGATGACTAGTGTTCAAAAGGTCAACCTATCAGAACCAAGGGTACTGGTGGAGAACTAAGCCATCACGCAAGATATGTTGGAGTTATTGCTTTTAGAATGAATTGGCTGTTTCTTGCTATAGATTTCTTATTCAATTACAGCTAAGATATCTCCCCATAACCATGCATCTTCATGTAATGTATATATGTAATCTTATGATTACATGTCAATCTTATGGGCACATGTATCTGTAGGTGGTCAGGAAGATGACTATCCATTTAGCTGTATAATTTTGATATATAGAAAGTATACTAGGATATGATTCATAGCCAGATTCACTGTCCCATGAGACACTAGACACTTCAAGCCTGCTTTGATCCTTTTGCTCAGACTAACACAGAAAATAATAATCTCTCCTCAGTCTAACACAAACTGCAAGCATCTAGCTCATTTTTACTTCAAAGCANGTTCAAACTAGAATAAAGGCCTTTGTATGTAGATTATAAATTTAAAACTTTACAGCTATGCACAAGGTCAGATTTGCAGGTTTCTTACAAAGGTACTAACATAAAACACCCTAAGAAAGGCCTGCCAATTCTTCACTTGCCAAGTCCGCTGATAAAAAAACTATATCTTAGAGTTTGTCACTCTGGGCACTGTGACCCCTCCCTCTGCTTCAGACCTTGGAGCCTTGGGTTGCCATGGCAATGGTTCTGTTCTTTATCATCTATTCTAGGAATGTGCTATGAACTTGAGAGTATTGAAATTTTTCTCAGGATTTCAATGAGTCTCTTGTTAAAATGTATGGTTAGTCAGGTAAGAGTGGAATTAAGAATCAGGGCTGAAAAGAAGCTGTAGATTTAAAGAAGCCATAGAACACAGAAAGAACAGTAGAGAGGTCAGAAGCTTACCTCAAACANTAAAATGGATGGACTGAAAGAGCATGATGTGNCTAGATTTATTCATAACCTCAGATATGTAGAGTTTTCTAGCTCATTGTAGATTCTTCCTCAGATGCTGTGAGGAAGCTTTTGGGGCAGGGCCCCTAAAGGCTTTTGTTAGTGAAGAGGATCAGGAATTTCCACCTCTGGCTGAATAGCTATTGGCTGCAGATGGTTTCTGGGAGACAAAGTGTCAGATTTCTTTGCAGATTCAACATTTCGGAGACTAATAGTGCTTCCATAATTTTGCACATACTAGATTCAGTAAGTAGATACAGTGCTTCTTTTGTACACATGAGATTTGGAGAGAATAGTGGTGGGAGGGTATAAAAAGTAAAGTGAAAAAGAGATAATAGGAGTGCATCCGCCTAAAACTCATATACATCTATCACATACTCGGAGAAATATTTTAAGTAATAAATTTTATAAATCTTTTTTTTTAAGTAATTTGATTTGTGCTCAAGAAGTCAGTGAAACCTCTGTCCAAGGAGACAGAGAAACTTCACTAACTTTCTTGTGAAACAAACCTCAAAGTTTCTAATGCTGTCCACAGGAGACTTAGTCAGCCTTGAGGTTCAATGAAAACTCAATGTCACTAACAACACTTTGCCTGTATGGAGATAATCATAAGAAATTCTTAAGCATCTTGGTTAATGAGCAACTGGAAAAAGTTTCATAAATTATCTTGTCTCCCAAAGCCATTGTCATTGTCACTGCAGATGAGATGAAAATTGCATTTCTGGAGGGAGCTGAGGTCACAGACCTCTGAGGCAGGCTTGACATGACTGTCTTACAACAGTTTCTTAAGAGTCAGAATGCCCAATGATCCCATCGTCTTGCAGATGCATGAAGCCTGGTCAGTACTTTGTATTTCAGGTGGAGTGGAAGAGCCTGCATTAAGTTTTCAGGTCTGGTAATGGGAATCTGGGGTAGAACAAGATTTGTGGAACAGGGAGACAAGGCGCAGGCTGAATTCCATATTTAAGGGGTGACTGAGAAATATAGATGTGTTCCTAACCTTATGCCCCTCCTTGTTGGTTCTTACTGCAATGAAAGATCCCCACTGAAGACTTTGGGTGACTGTGGTTATACTAGAATAATGCAGGGCATCTGTGAAGGTCTGAAAGACTATTGTGATAAGTCAATGTGATAATTGAGCTTACCCTCCATGACTGTTAATTATCTTTGGATTATTATTATTATGGGTGAGTTTATCATGACTTTGTGCCCATAGTGGACATTAAAATGGGAATATAAAGAGCACAGAACCCTGGGAAGGTTATACATGTGGATACGTTTATGGAGTAAAAAAGTATTTATGTGACACTACATTTGTCATCTGGTTATACAGGCAATAGTGACTTGTGTTGAAGGGCCAGTGATAAAATAAGTGGTTTGAAAACTCTCCCTCTTGAACTTGGAAAGGTAACATGGAATTGAAGGTAGAGTGTAATTCTTGGGCAATGACAACCAGGACAATAGTAATTCCAAGACAATCAACACAGNATGGANGNNAGGGTGAATTTTCACATTAACTCATTACANTAGTCATTCAGCANCCTCTGAGATGGCCTGCATTATCCTGGTGTACCCACAGTCACACTCAGTGGGGGACTTATATTACAGTAAGAACCAGCAGGGACTGGCACTAGGTTAGGAACACTTACTTCTATATTTCTCAGTCACCCCTTAGTTATGGAATTATTATTGTGCCTCCTCTCTCTGTTCCACAAATTAGGTTTTACCCCAGATTTCCATTACCAGTTATCTCCCATGTATTAGTCTTACTCTTACGTTAAGTAGAACCTGATACCAGGCCTTTCCTCATTGTTTATTTATGTTGTTATAGAACAAAGGGCCTTGTACTTTGCAGGCCTGTACTCTGCCACTTAGCTTCTTTTTATCCACTCTAGTGCTATATTCCTTTGGACAATATTTAAGTTTTCATATTATTCTGATTATGCTTTATCATCTCACATGTACCACCTGAATTTTCAATCACCATGAATTTCATTGTAATAGATAAATCAATACACTAGTAATAAAATAATCCAGGTGTTGAGATGCATAACTTTTATCTCATCATTTGTGAAGCATGGGTAGCAGGCCTATGTGAGTTTGAGAGCACCATGAGCTACATAGTGAATTCCAGGATAGCCAGAGCCATTTACTGACACCCTGACTTGAAAACAAAAACAACAAATATTTGCAAATACATGCAGAATTTTAAGTCAATAGTTTTAGTCACTTAATTTTCTTCTCATGCTATTTTTTGTTATTTGCATGATAGTATTTCACATTGCATTTTGTCCAGAATAATAGTGTTAGTAATTCCTCATTTCTTACCACTGTAGCCTTTATCTCTAATAATAGCATTGCATATTTATTGTGGAATCATAAACTTCTGGTGTATGTTTTACTTGGGAAATTAAATTGGGAGTTGGGGCAATTTTTTATTATATCTAACCACACTTAGAACACTGTATTTAATTACAAATTTGAAAGACTTATTTGCATCTTCCATTTTCTTGTGGAGGGAACATTCATGTTGAAGTAAATACTTAATTTGAAAATGATGTATTTATTTATCTATTTTCATTTTGTGTGTATGAATGTTTTGCCTGTATGTATATGTGTACAATATGGGAATTCAGGGCTTACAGTGACCATAAGTTGGTGTCAGTATCCACTGGAACTGGAATTGCAGTTAATTGTGAGCCACCAAGTGGGTGTTGGGGACCAAACCCAGGTTGTCAGCAACAGCAGCAAGTGTTCTTTACCACTGAGCCATCTTCCTAGTCCTTTCAAATGAAAACGTCCATCAAAAAACATACAGTTACATACCAACAAAATGAAAATATCAAGTGGGGAACATATACTGTGAGTAAGATGTCAATGTGTTTGAGGACATCTATCATGGCTTTGTGATCACAGACTGAGGTGACTGTGTTTGTGTCGTGTTCATGATCATCCTGTGTCCACTCTGCCTCCAAACAGCTGTTGGATTTAAAGACTCGTTTTTCCTCAGTGTTTCTAAGGTCTTATCATGACAATGTCTANATTATACAGTTATAAAAATCAAGGAAGGTGTCAAACTAACAAGATATTAGTGACTTATAAATTGTCGCTGCTATCTGCAATATATGCACTTAACTCATAAAATTATTTGTCATTATATACTCAATTATTAACAAATAACCTAGGTGATTATTTACTAGTGAGAATATTGNAGTTCACAGGATGTAACCTGTACCTTCTATGTCTTCATGTGCAGAATACTATGGCTTTGCAGGCAAATATTCATTAACATAATTGGGCAAAATGACCTGTGAATAGGAATGGTCTCATATAGTGGTGGTCATAGGTCATTATTTCTTTTCTTTAACATTTCTTCTTACTTCAATACACTTAATGCAGTTGGACACTGAAATACTCAATTATCTAAGATGTAGTACAGATATTTCTTGGTCATTGTCATACAAGGAGTCTCCAAGATCACAGAATGTCTTAGGATAAAGCATCTTGTTGACACTTGTAATGTTTTCTATCCTCAGAGATGCAGCAGTGTAGGTCCATTATCATTATTTTCCCAGAAATGTGCCTGGTATCTTAGTCAGGTATAGAGAACTTTGAAAAGCATCCAAGGATGTTATGTGTTCATGCTTCTACAGTTGGATAGTCTATATCCTAAATGATGTTAAAATTCCTGTGTATATGATCATCATATGAAGCAGCAGAAGCATATATAAGCAACATGCTTATGATACTGTTCTGATAAACATTGGAATGAATTATCCTATCAGCCAGTATAATTGTTCACAAATTTCAATTGATGTTTGTTGGAATATTGTTATCAAACACTGACTCCATGAGTTTCATGCACAGATGTCAGCTCCCATTAAAGCAACAAACTGAAACCACACTCACTTTCTCCTTTTTTTGTGATTTATACTGTTTTATTTTGAGGACTTAAAATTCACAGTTAAAAGGGTTANTCATTTCAAAGGAATTTCCCAAGTGAAACATCACTTGGAACCCAGTAGATATAAGAAAAAACAATAGTGTAAGATTTTCAAGATTCCCCATGTATATAGAAATCTATTATATGTCTACTGATTAATGGATCATGGGTTGTTACTGAGCACAAGTGGATGATGTGCAAGGTGATTGTCCAAAGAATATTACTGGATTGTATACTCCAAATTTCTTCAGTGACACAAAGAAATTTACTTTGGTGGTTGTGGTGGTTTGCATTGGTAGGTGTATTCTCCAGTGATGCATGTCTTTCAAGGCTTGGACTACAGAGAGTGACATTACTAGAAGTTGTGGCATTGTTGGAGTAGGTGTGGCCTTGTTGGAGGAAGAGTGTCATTGTGGAGTTGGGCTTTGAGGTCTTCTATTCGCAAGCTATATCAATTGTGGGACTTGGTTCACTTCCTGTTGCCTGTGGATCAGGACGGAGAACTCTCAGCTACCTTTCTAGTTCCAGATCTGTCTGCACGTTGCCATGTGTTCTGCCATGAAGATAATGGACTAATCCTCTTAAACTGTAAGTCAGCCCCAATTAAATATTTTTGTTATGAGAATTGTGGTCATGGCATCTCTTCACAGCAGTAGAAATCCTAACTAAGGCAGACAGGGCTATCAGTGATTGAGGTATTGTTCTGATATGGCCCACCATGCTATTTTTATAGTAATACAGACTTTGGGACTATGGATTAGAAAAGCAGTTAAATGCTTTAAGCGAGGAATAATGGGATATCCTAGTAGGATCATGGAAGACAGTAGTGCTGANGATGATCTGAAAAGTGTGGGTCTGACTCAAGAGTGTTCAGAGGGGAAGGATATTAGTATGTGTCCTAGATATTAGTCTTGTGATATTTTGGTGAAGAATGTGGATGCTATTTTCCCTTGCCATAAAAGTTTGCAGGAGGCTAAAGTGAAGACTTTTTGGATTACTTCCATTGGAAATGAATTCTCAAAACAGCCTAGTATTGACTGTCTTGTATCCATTAGTGTTCATTGCTATGCAGATTTATAATGAAAAGGAGTAAGCTGAGCAAGGACAAATACAAAATGTGCTATTTGAGGAGAAAAGGAAAATCAGGAAGTGTAATGGAGCTAAGTCCTGTGTTCAAGGAGATAAAAAGATTAAGAAATGAAATAACAGGAATGATGAACTTAGGGCAAGGTTCCACTCAGGTAAGTTTCCAACTCTTACAACAGAAGAATAAAAAAACCCTTAGAGCCAGGTGTAGTTGTGCCTACCATTAATCCAAGTATTCTAAAGGCAGAAGCCTGTGGATCTCTGAGTTTGGAGATAGCCTAGTCTACAGAGCATGTTTCATATCAGCCAAGCTAAGGCAATGAAGGAAACAATAGAAAACAAAAAGCTGTTGAAGATGTAATTGAAAGATTACTGAGTTCAAGACCAGCCTGTTGTACAGAGAAAGTTTAAGGATATCTAAGATTAGGGGTGAAGGAAATCATGGGGAACAGAAAGCTGGTGAATATTTAATAAAACAAGGGTGTATATGTTCCAGGCCAAGCAGTTAGCAGAACTTGGCAGCTTTGAACATGTGGTTCTGGCTTTAGAGTCAAGCATAGAAGACAGGGAATATGGAATCTCCCCATGTGACTAAGGAAAGCTGCTGAGGCCAGTCATGTTACATAGATGTGCTAGACTTGATGCCCAGAGAGATTATTGTGTAAAGATGTGAAGGTGAATCCTGGATTTCTATGGAGACCCTATATGTTAGAGATGCCAGAGCTGTGGGATACCTACCCAGGAGAGGTGCTATCAGGGAGTGCATCCAGCCTAAGGGAGAGAAGGTTTGTGCAGTCAATAAAGCTGAAAGAATTCAGAGATCTAAAAGCATTTTGACATGGAGATGAAGAATTTGGAGTTTTCCCATGAGGTTTTGAATCTTGCTTGCATCCAATGTCTCATTATCCTCCCTATTCTCCACTTTGGAACAGTAATATACTGTGCCAGTACATGGTAGAGGTATGTGATCTGTTTTTAATTTTGACTTAGTAGATTACAGCTAAAAAATTGCATGAATCTCAGTAAAGACTTTGAACGTTGGACTTTAAATCATTGTTGAGACTGTGATAGATGATGGGGACTGTTGAAGTTGGACTGAATGCATTTTGCATTATACTATGGTTATAAGACAATAGGAGCTATGTAGTGGAGTGTAGTGATTTGAATAAGTATGGCACCCACAGATTAATCGTTTTAATACTTGGCCTAAGGAGTGGCATTGTTAGCATGTGTAGCTTGTTGGGGTAGGAGTGGCCTAGATGGAGGTGTGTGTGATTGTGTGGGTTAGGTTTGAGGTCTATGTCATAGGCTAAGGCTATTCCCAGTGTGGGAGTCAGTTCACTTCCTGCTGCTGCAGATCAAGATGTAGAACTCTCTGCTACATTTCTGGCAGCATATCTGCCTGCATGTTGCTATGTTTCACACCAAGAGGATAATGGACTGAGTCTCTGAAACTGTAAGCTAGACCCAATTAAATATTTTACTTTCTAAGAAGTGCTATGGTCATGTTGTCTCTTCTCAGCAACAGAAACCATAACTAAGACAGAAGTTATTCTTAGGACAGGAGTTACTGGTATATAGGCTTGTATTCATTCTACTTAAGCAGACATAACCAATTTTGCAGTGTTTGTAATTAGATTGAGGGGCATCACCAGGCAACAGGTTCATAGTTTATCTCAAACTTAGTATTTTCATCCTTTTTTCCTTTTTTTGGTTCATGTTTATTTTATTTTATTTTTAATTAGCTTAAATATAGCTAGTTTCTTTAAGGCTTTTTATATTTAGTGTTTTGGTTGACAAAATCATTCCTCTCTACATTTCTCTGCTCCTATTCCAGCTTATCTGTTGCATGCACATCATTTTCTTTCTATTCTAGTATCAGGTGTCTTTTCTTACCTTCTTCATCCTCTCTCAAAGGGACTCTTTAACTCTCTTATGGGCCCTCTTCTAGTTTATTGGCTTAACGCTCTTTCATCTCACATATACACCTAACACCTACAAGTAATGAAACCACATTGGGATAAAATGTATGGTAGTGATCTTTCTAGGCTTATTTTACCTCACTTAATGGAAAACTTTCTGTTTTCTGCTCTAGCCATTCCATAGGGTATTCTACAGTATGAATGCACTAAGATGGGGAGACTGGTAATATATTGTAGTACTTAAGATCTCAGCTCATGTCCCCATTTTGTTTTAACTCCTTCAGATCCCAAGACTCATAGACAATTTTATTCCAGTTCTTAATTGTTCAACTGACTGTCATTGCATGGCTGATGATTATCTGGAGCACTGGTCCTTTCCTGGGACTGCATCGTTCATCCTGGTACTGATTCACAGGTGCTTCTAGCTAGTTCTTCAAGGAGATCTCACCCTAATTAAGAGCATTTTAGATACCTTTTCCTACATGAATAGCAAGCATATGGTGTGCTGAGAATTAACTCTGACATCACTGAACTGATAGACTCTCAGACTCACTGNATGTTTTCCTATGATTTCCACTTTGTGACTAAGGATTGGCACATGATTTTACAATCACCATTTCCATAGAGACCCTAAACATTTCTCCAGTAGCTATCGTTCATCAGATAATGTCCTCCTTGCCATTTATGGTAGAATTTTTGCCTTACTTCAAGCTGTTGTGCATTATGGGAGATGTCATCCTATCAGATATTCCCTTCTCTCTACCAGCCCTGACATGTATGTGCTAACAAGTGTGTTTCCATGTGATTTGATTTTCCTAAAGTCATGTCTTAACATGATGAAAGTCGTCACTTACAGCATCATTCAAATGCAATTTTTACTTTTATTCATTTTTTTTCTCTAAGTCTCTTACAGGGTAAAGACTACTCAGCATGACAAAATTCCAAATTGTGAGTCTGAATTAAGTGGACTTGGTTACTACATGGAGAGAAAACATCTCACAGTGAAGCCTCAAATTCATTTTACAGGGAGCTTTTACAGGCAAACGTACCAGACAGAACAAGCATATCCTGGTTCGCAGTGGCAGGGATGTGCAGGGAGTAAAGAGATCAAGCAGTTTAAAAGAAGCTAAAACATGCAGTTATTTGGGACATTTCAACCCTCAGTTTGTAGAACATGGTTGGATACTTAGCCAAGAGACTTTTCCTGGAGGGAGTAGAAAAGGGAGAGTTAGTTTCAGGTTAAACCAAAGATGGCTCTATATGAATGAAGATGAAGGAATCTTAGCCATGTAACAAGAACATAGGTATATTCTCAGTGGTATCATAAATTTCTCATTCCACATAATTATTTTTAGATAAAATATACATTAAGCAATGATGTATTTACTTTTTCTTGACATTATTAAAGATGTTTTCTTTTATACTATGACTAGAAAGTATCAATCTATTCTGGAAATTTTGCAATATATTTTGTTCTATGGGCTGTCACTTTTCACTGTTTCTCATGGGCCAATGTCACATCATTGTGAATGTTTTATTTTCTCTAAAACTTGATGGCTCGCCTTAGAACTTATGCACACTCTGAGGTATTGTGCAGTCTCACAGTATTATACATGGAAAGTAACTAGTCTTGTCCAATTTTCAGAATGAGATCTGCTTAAGAGGTAGACTGGCCTTGAACATCTGAGCTTAAAAGACCTTTTGTTTCAGTCTCTCAGTAGTCTCATCCATTAAAGGCTTCTTCCTCTGGTGCAGACTGTAAATATTTGTCACTATTTATTTGACCAGAAGAATAGCAGTTCCATATTCATAAGGAAATTATATCAAATCATAGAATGGACTTCTGGATTCTGTCAATCAGAATTATTTTCTTATCAGAAACCACAACTGGAATTCTGGGAAATTTCTCTCTAATTTTCTACTATGTGGTCCTTTACTGCAGAAAATGCACATTAAAGCCCACAGATTTGATTCTCATGCACCTATTGACAGCGAATGTCTTGATCATTCTCTCCGATGGAGTGCCCCAAACAATGGCAGTTTTTGGGTTTAAGTATTTCTTGGATGATTTTGGATGCAAGCTCCTATTGTACTTTCAAGGATTTGGTAGGAGTGTATCCATTGGTACCACCTGCCTCCTGAGTGTCTTCCAGGTATTGACCATTAGTCCCAGGAAATGCTGTTGGAAGGATCATAAAGTCAAAGTTGCAAAGAACATTGGCTGCCACATTTTCCTCCTCTGGATCATGTACATGCTCATAAATTTCATTCATTTTGTATACACACTTGTCAACAAGCATGTAAGCAATGTAACCAGAAAATGGGATTTTGAATACTGTCACAGTGTATCGAGTGGTAAAATTGGTGGTTCACTCTATGCAGTATTTGTTGTGTGCCCTGAAGTCTTCTT
This sequence comes from Neotoma lepida, assembly GCA_001675575.1. Taxonomy (NCBI): domain Eukaryota; kingdom Metazoa; phylum Chordata; class Mammalia; order Rodentia; family Cricetidae; genus Neotoma; species Neotoma lepida. The sequence continues at coordinate 12,810 of LZPO01009662.1, forward strand.
TTCTGTACTCATGGCCTGGTCCTGTGGATCCATGATTGTCATTCTTTACAGACATAAGCAGAGGGTTCAACACATCCGCAGTACTCATGGTTCCAGCAGAAACTCCCCTGAATCCAGAGTCACCCAGAATATTCTGATCCTAGTGTCTACCTTTCTGGCTTTTTATACTCTTTCCTCCATCTTAAGAGGCTACATTGCTCTTTTGCATTATCAAAATTGGTGGGTAAGGAACTTCAGAGCCCTCACTTCTCTCTTTTTTCCATCTTTTGTACCCTTTTTTCTTCTATATCATCACTCTATTGTATCCAAGCTTTGTTCTGGATAAGGAATAAAAATCANTTAATCTCATTTTAACATTGGAAATGATATGTTTTGCTTGATATCCAGGTTTGTCTCCTCTGTCACACTTAAAAGGTCAATACAGAAATTTAAGTAGGTAGTATGTTGTCTTTTTAAGATTAGCTGAAATGAATATGGGCATTTTTTCAGCTGGTTGAATCAGCAGCCTACATGAACCAATTCTGTTTTTTGAGGGCCATGGTAGTCTTCTACTTGAAGCTGTGAGAGACTCTTACTTTTGCTACCTGAGAGCCAGCATAATGCTCACACCAAAAATGTCCTCCTTGTGGTTTCATTCTATCACTGAATCATAGCTGCTTGGAGATTTCACAGTCAGCGCTGTTTACTATAATCTATCTTCATGAATGCTGAAATAGTGCCTGGCCATAAACTTGTGACTGGGGACCCACATCCCATCACAACTGCTGTAGCCTGCACCAATAGCAGTAAAAATAGGATTAATATTTTTCACCTTGTACAGAAGCCAATTCAAAATGACTGACATTTTTCATGTGATTCTGAATTTTGTTTGCTAGTATTTTATTGAGAATTTTAGCATCCTCAGGGAAATTGACTTCTACCCTTTGTTTGCTGCACTTCTGTCTTTACCTTGTATCATGTCTGTGTAATGCTCTTTTCAACAAAAAATTCTGGAAGAATTTAATACAGTCATTATAGAAACCAATTTTGTGTTTTCTCAAAGAAACTGAAATGGGAACTACTATTTGACCCAGGTATTCCACTCTTGGGCACAAACCCAGAGAACTCCATATAATATCTGAGACAATTGTACACCCATTTTCATTGCTGCTCTATTTACTATAGCATGGAAATGCAGGCCATCTACATGTATATAAATGGATAAATTGATAATTAAATTTGTTTTCATGTCCATAATGGCATATTATTTGACAACAATGAAAGATGAAATCACGAAATGTGGAGAAAAATTGATGAACTTATAAGGGATAATATTCAGCTAGGTCACATATCTCAGAATGAAAATAAAAAAATTACATGTTTTCCATCATATGCAGATCTTATCCAATAATGTCTACAGGTTTATATGTAAATGGGTGTAAGTATAACTTCAGTATAAGATTCAGAAAGGAGAGCTGGAAAGGTAGTATTAGGTGATGATCTGATAAAAGGATCCATGAGTTATGAAAGAGGTTATAATTATTTTTACATTTTCTACTCTGCAATGTTTTCTTTCATTATTTTTTGGTGTAAGAGTCATAAAATGTGATTGGTGTTGACAGTGTAAAATCATAAGCAATGTGTCATGTCTTCAGCATGACTATTCTAACTGTATCAAAGTTCAGTGAAATGTACAGAATTTTTTGCGTGGGCAAGTTTGCTCTCATTGGCTATTTCATTTTTGCTCTTTAACACTTTTATTTGTGAATTCATTGAAATAAGCTGATATTTGTGGAAAATGAATCAGCATCACTATCTTTCCAAAGATGCAGGAATGGTTCCACATATAGCCTTCAGAAAATGTAAGGCACAGATGGACTCAAAGACAGAAATCACATGATAATCATATTAGATGCCAGAAAATCGTTTTCTTTTTGGACATATTATTGAAAATAGATTCTACTTTGATATAATATATCCTTATTACAGTTGTATCTCCCTCAATACTTCACAGCTCCTCCCTACCTCCCATTCCTTGAAGATCCATTCCCTTTCTGTTATTAGGAAAGAACAGGCTTCTAAGACACCACAACAAAATATAACAAAATAAAATATAACCAGGGAATACCATCATGTGGAAGTTAGCCATGGCAAACTAACAAAGGATACAGTTCAAGGGAAGGCACAAGAAACTGAGGCCCACTCATTCACATATCATGAATACCATAAAATATTTAACTGAAAGTTATATCATTTTGTTTCAGTCTCTGTGAATTTATATGAGATTTATTTATTTGATTTAGAGTATTCTTGTTCTCTTGTTCTCTTGGTGTCATCCATGTATTCTGGCTTTTATGCCTTTCCTGTCTCCTCTTCTGTGGGATTCCCTGATCTCTGAACAGCAGGATCAAATGAAACAATACACTTGCCAGACAGGATGTCAGAAATCTTATAAAAAATACCCTCCATTATAAATACCATAGAGCATCTAGAGATCAATAGATCATATTTCAACATAACATGAATCTACACCCAAGTGTTAGGATCCAAAAATCTTATATATAATAGGCACATTATTACTGACAATCTCCAGTTATATTTAGTCTTCAAAAGTGTACATTAGTTTTCTGTATAGTACTGTAATTAAGGAATGGCCTGAAACACAAGGCATTTTCTATTTTAGCCATATTTATAAAAGGAACATTTTGGGGGAAAGATAAAATCATGTGGAGGGAAGAAAGATGAACACAATAAAATGAGGGAAACTGGGGAGGATAGCACAACAGTGGACATGAGTTGATCAAAGTTTTTCCATAAACAGTAACAAAGACTCTGTGTCAAGAGTATGTACTAGTGNCATACAGGATTTGTAAATACCTAAAACTTTAGCAGCAAGGCATTTGGAGTAGAATATGGAGGACATAGGGCATCATCTAAGATATTTGAGTTGGATTGAGGCAGAGAACAAGAGGATAGAAGACACAGATGATTGACTATGATCTAAAGGTTATGAATGTCATTACAAAGGAGCTTAAACTAATGAAAACACCTACTCAACCAAAGAATTTTTGGGGTGGAAAAGGGAAGCCATAGAGACTAGTGACATATACTGATGTGTAGTGAATTTCTGAAAGTCACAATGGTAGAAAGATGGTGAATATAGACAGTGCTTTCACAATGATCCCATGAAGCCTCTATTCCTTTTTTGACTCAAGATATATGTCTATAGTACAAACCACTCACCATATCTCAGAGAATATATGACACAAATACCATATTATCTATATCCATGTCCTACGAATGCCCAGTTTTAGACAGGGTAATAGCTGTCAACATGCTTAGATGCTGAGATGGTGGATTTAGAGGTGTATGATGAAATGCCTGTCCTTTGAAGGGTATATGCATGATGAGACTCACTATTTGTGTAATTACTATGCTATAATAAAGAAGATCTAACATCAGAAGTGTCCACACTATGCTGAAATCTCCCCATCTCGGAAACAGTGACTGACAGTCCAAATGGACAGAAGCTGTAAACCCTTCACTGTGATCTGTCCACTTTACCAGAAGCAATTTTGAGATTCAGTAGAACCCCAATGAAATATCCATCTGCTTCTTCATTCAAATACAAAAAAA
>LZPO01009663.1:0-11687 GCA_001675575.1 Neotoma lepida
ATGGCCATGTAGTTGAGGAGACTGTCTACCTCATAATTGTTGAGAAGAAAGGAGGGAGGTAGGGTAGAAGAGGGGGAGGGAAGGGAAGAGAAAGAGAAGACATAGGAACCAGGGTTCCAATATCTATTTCAAGGTCACTCCCACCCCTATAATCCAACCTATATCTGCTATGTTTTGCCTCCTAAATTACTACTAGCTCCCACTAGCTGGGGACCAATTAAACACATGAACTCTAGGGCAGCTCTATATCAAGTACCCCAATGCCTCAGCCACATGGAAGTGGCAAAGCCTTCTTGGGATAAGCCTCAGAGGGCCAACANAGCCTTCCTGTGGTCCATGTGTGGATGCTGATTATGTGTGTAGAAAATGTCTACCNTAGCTTTCTCCCCCTGGATGTTTATGGTCTGAAGATTNCTTCACTACAAAGACTGCTACTATCATGATTAGTTAAAACTACCTCCTTGTTCAGATGAATATAGTAACCCTGTTNCCTGATTCAACTGTATATAATAAACATGCTAAGCTTCCAGGGCACTGTGACTTCTCCATCCAAGACCTCAGCCTACCCAACCCCAGATTTCCTGTGTCCAACTGTCCTTCTGTTTATCCTTTCTTTATTCTCATATCCCTAGTTAGGGTTCTGGGACCCAAGCCATGGAAGGACTTGGCAATGAGCTTTTGTGGAATATTTGAGATCAAACTGGAACAATGCCTAACAGCAAAGTGATTAAGATGCATCTAGAACTGTGTTATCTGCTCTGAAGACCTTAGTGCATAGAATCTCAAAACCGCTTTCAGTAGGTGGAATGTCTGTTGTGCCTGTCTGCTCTTTACATGAAGCTACTGAAGTTTACAGAATTTAAAACATGTCTAAGATCACACAGTGAGTAGAAAGAAAAGCTGTAACCCTGAAACATGGCACACAGCGATACTCTTGCCCATTTTTCAGCTAGAGAAACATAAAGTTCAACCAGGCTGAACACAGCCATGACACTAGAGGAGGATGGAGTGGTCACTAACTGTCTTCATGGTGTCATTCTCCATTACTCAAGTGTTACATGAAACAAGGGTGTCCTGAGGTTTTCTTTAAGCTTAGTCCAGTATCCACTTTTGTTACCTTTCCTGGGGAGAAAGTGGACAGTCTATCAAATAAAGTGTCGGCAAAGCATCTTCAAAGTATATACCCATCAAAAGAACAACCTGCCATTTCAACAACAAAATAATGGGCCTGCTGTAAAAAGACCTACTGGCAACACAGAGGACTTGCACATTTGGAAATAACTCCAGGCAAGAGGGAAGAAATCATTTCACATAAAATGACATTTTCACATTCTATAAATTTACCCTGTAGCCTATCTGCTTTTGTAAATGCAGACAACTGTATTTACTCAGAAACTATTTCATATATTTATTTTTACTTATTCTAAAATTAATTCTTTTTAATATTTGCCAAAGTGCCTTAGAAGATATTGGTTTTTATATCTCAGATGTGATGTTCTTATTTGATTTTAAAAACTCTTATATGGAAAGGGCTTTAAAACTCCTTTTAGTTTTAAAAAGAGATCAGAAATTATTTTGCAAACATATATGTTTTGGCTGAACTGGAAAAATCCTGACTTCCAGATATAAAACTATAGTCAGCCTAGTTTGGCCCCCTGGCACTGAAGTAAATAATGGAGTGAGGGTTTAGGACTGTTTGTTTGTATTTTTATGATGCTGAGAATCAAACCAAGGCTCTAATATATGCTAAGCAAGCCCTTAACTACTGAGCTTGGACCACTATATTCCCAGTCCAAGTCTATGTTTGATCTAGCTGTTAACTAGATCAGAGTATCTTTAAGCTGATGGACATGCAATCTGGCCATGGTTATGTAGGTTGAGGAAGACTCCAGAAAAGATGACAGAGTGAACAACTGTGTAGCTACTGTTGTAGAAATTGTTTTTGTTCATTGTGGGAGGCAGCCCATGATTGGTTATAATGAAGAGCTGGGCATCTAACAGTGGTTAGAAAATTTTCAGGAGTCATAGAGAAAGGACAGATGGCATTCTGAGTTGGCATTGGTTCAGAAATAGAAATATGCTTTGGGGTTATCTATTGCCTGTGTTTTCCTGGGTATATGATCACTTCTATGGGTAAGCAAGTTTAACCAAGGTCAGTTTGTGGGCCCCTAGAGTACCTAATTCAGCAGTTCCATATTTTTCTTTTTTTTCCCTGCAAGCTAGAGAGTTTCTTGTTATTTTACAAACTACTTTGAAGTTAGAAAATAGCAAAACAAAAAGTAGATCAGGCAGCATTCCAAAACATTGTATTTTATGTCTTGTCAAAAATTTAATGCCTATTTTCCCCTAGTTTTATTGTGATATATATATAGCTCTTAGATCAGTGGGCACTTTGCAGTAGGGTAAAGAGCCTTGGGATCAAATGAAAATAATGGTTCCCAGAATAAACCTCACCCCGGTCAGTAACTGAGGTCAACACATGTTGACCAGATAATAATTATAATGCTGATTTTAAAGATCCAGATTAGTTAATAAGATAATTATCAAAACATATCGCTAAGTATTATTTTGGACAGTAATCTTTGACTCCTTCAAAAGACCAATTAAACTTTAGATTATTGTTTAATTTTCCATTTTTCGTTCTGTAGCCTCAACACAGCATAGGTATTGCTTGGGCAATGTGACCATGTAACTATTGAAAAATAAAAATCTCTTGATTCATAGCTTTCAGAGATTATCCACTAGTCCCCACTGATTGACTGATTGGATGACTGTAATTGTCGTTGTTGTAAATCATTTCTCTTCTGACTTAGTCACATTGAATTGTTCTTAGAGAAAAATAATCCAATATCAGCAGTAAGTCAGAAATTCAAGTCTTCTGAACTCTTACATTCAGGAGAGCCTGGTTATATATAAATGAGCCTTAGTCTAGAGAAGAGAAAACATGTCTAAAAAAGTTCATTATTTCTGCTATTCACTTGAACCAATAAAATCATATGTATGTATAGATTACAACATTGTATTTTAAAATCTTTATACATTTATAGTGGCTACCCTCTGAAAATTAAGATATACAGTACCCCAAATGTGTCTTATTTTAGCAAATCTCTTAACTAATTGCTCTCGTGAGAAATTTCAATTATTTCATATTTTGTTGTTCTTGTCACAGTGATGTAACGATAGAACTTTCTCACCTTTCTAACTGGAACTGTATTCTTTGACTGGCATCTTTCCAACCTCCCTCACCCACAGCCCTGGTTATGGCCACTGCAATGTCCCTTGTTGACTTTGACTTGTACAGATTCTATATACAGTGAGGCCATGAGGTGTTTGTCTTGCTGTGCTGGCTTATTTCATTTTGATGATATTCTCTGTGTTTGCCGCTTTTTAAAAGGTTGAATATATTATTTTCTTTGTCCACTCATCATTTGATAGGAACTTAAGTTGATTTCACTTTGTAGCTACCATTAATAGTGCCACAGTGAACACTGGTATGCATCTGTCACTTCAACTCATGAAAGAAAGGAACGTAGATGCCACGTTTTTGTGTCAGCTAGTTCCTATGGGTTGAGACATGACCTCCTAAAAAGAGAAGAGAGGTTCATCCTTTGCAGGAAGCTAACAGAATTGCAAGCTTGGGAAGCTCATGATGCTTGAAAGATCCAGAAGCTTAGAAAAATGACAATTCACAGGGTCTCTCCACAAGGTTATGTAAGCATTGAGCAATTGCTAAGGAGGAAAAGACTCCATTTAAACTGCCTGTAAATTGGGCAGGAAAATTCCAGGGATGCAGCTTCTGCGATCCTCACCCATGCCAGGATGGGCTTATGTCACCTATACTCTGTGAGTAACCCCAGTAAACTATCTGGTTCATCTAGTTAGAGTCAGAAGGAATTGTTACTTTGATGTAACATCAGTACTGAACCTTGGATAAGAATGTTTTTGTTTNTGTCTCTCCAGAAAAGAGTCACACAACACAAATATCAAAGCATTCTGGGTTGTCTGTAGTTTAGGCTCTTATTTACAGAAAAGAAACAAACACATAATCCATGATAAATTAAACATTAGGTGGCAGCATGACCTCATATCAGACGTAACTGATAAAAGTCTAAAGGTCTTGGTAATTACAGGCATTTATTCTTTGATTTCAAAGCCCTCTCTAGTAAGACAGAATTGCGAGCTAGTGCTCACAGGTGCTGTGTCTACGCAGCATAGAATACTGACTTACCATATCCTAATGTGCAGTGAGTTGTAGTTGAATCATTTTAGTTTCCACATTTTTAAATTAAAGAGAATTAGAGACTTGTTTTTGTTATTTGTAAACAGTGTTCTCTAGACTCCTTCCTGTTGATTGGGGGCACCACTCTGAGAAAATTTGAGATAATGGTCAAGTCAGTCCAGTGAAGACCAGCTATAACCTTTGTTGATAGATATCACCTGTCAAAGTTCAGGAGGTCTCCCTTGATCAAACGTGATCCTCCTTAACCTGGAACGAACCCACAGCCTCTTGTTTCTTGTGGAAACAAAAGCAAAACCACTTCTTCAAAGCAATACATCCTTTAAGTTCTATTTTACAAATATATTTTTTGACTTCTATTTAAAAGTTAAGGTATTCTTAAATATCTAGGCTGGTTTATTTCATCAGTCCCCCTTTCAATCCCATGTCTCTCAGCAGCTGTTGTTTGCTTGTCAGCAGTCAAAAAATTCAAAATCAACACAATACTATACAGGATCTAGATTCCCTGTGTATTTCCCATCTCTACATGGCTTATTCTTTTTTCTATTACTTTAATTCTCTCTCTCTAAAGACTACTTTTAAACTATCCATTTTTTCTATGACTATGCCTTTTTTCCTTTTCTTAAGCCTATGAACATTTTTTAAACATATTGTAACTCATTTAGAGGTCTTTTTTTCTGAATCTGGTTTTGTTGTGTATCTTTAACCCTTTGTATGAGCAAAAATTAAATCTGACACACAATGGGCTGCGAAGCTTGGAGACCACTCTATGTTACTTCAGGAATCTGCCATGCTGTAGCTCAAGCCTGCATTCCACAGCATCTCTGTACAGTAGCCCACATGAGAGACATGAACTGTGAAGCTGCTATTGGCTCTGTTTTTGTGTGTCTAGAATCCCTCTACCTTTTTCAAGCTTTCTCCAGCTTTATGTGGATGTACATGTGATACGTTGGAGTGCTATTTATAAATGGAGGCTTTTCTCTGTCCTGCCTTGTTCAGCAGCTGCTTCCAAATATTCACTCAAAGGCATATATTAATTATAAATGTTTGGCTGATGGCTCAGGCTTATTACTAACTAGCTCTTACATTTAAATTAACCCATTTCTATTAATCTGTGTATCGTCACATGACCTGTGTCTTACCAGTTCTTTCACATCTTGCTTCTTGGGCTGCTGTCAGCATCTGCCCNGACTCCTCCCTTCTTCTCCCTATATCTCCATTTGGCTTTCCTGCCCAGCCTTATTCTGCCTGCCTATAGGCCAAAACATCTTTATGTATCAACCAATGAGAGTAACACCATATTCACAGCGTGCAGAAAGACCATCCCACAGCAGTTATTTTTACAGATTATTGCAAGGATTATTGTAATAATCACTGTATTTATTATTCATTGTAATCATTAGTCCTTCTAAACCATTCTAGATTATTATTCATTTACCAGTTATGATGTCGGTGGTAGCTAAGTTCTGAGCTCTCAAAGATAGATACAGAAAGGGCCTGTCCTCAGTGAGCNTTTCTTCCAATAAGNACAGTGAATATACATAGCTATGTGTTCCATTAAATGGATAAGAGAAATAATTGCCAGCACTGTGTTGGGAGGGAGAACGAATGTCCACAGAACAGAAGATAGATGAAGATGGGAAAATGAGTTACATTTTTATTTTCAATAAAGCAGTTTGAAGAGCCTCTTTAAACTTAAGAATTTAAATTTTTATCAGACTTCAACTTGGTTTGTACATCAAAGTAACTGAAAATGCTCTAGAACCAAGCTTCCTAGTATGTAATAAACTAAGATGAGCAAGAGAACATTCAAGTTTGGCATCTTTGAATAAAGGTCAGGAATTCTGGAGAATATTATGAGACTATGTATACTGAAAAACATGTTTTCAATAAGAAATTAACTGCTCTCTTAAAAGTCACGGGGAAACAATGGCTTCATGAAATATGATTTCATTCTCAAAAGGCAGTTTTATCTCAGCAAGTGGTTAATCCAAACAGATGCAACAGGAGAAACAAAACTCCCTGTGTTAGACTGAGGTCTTCAGCAGGCAGAGCAGTGTTTAATGTCATATGGCTGTAATTTAATATGAATTCCTTCAATACTTGAGTAAGCATCCTCACCAAATCTGCTAAATGGAGTTACTGATTTTGTTTCTTTCTAGAACGATGATTTAGTTGTGCAATCATGCTGTCACCAGAAGAGATTCATCACAATAATGATGAGTCTTTTTCCTAAGGACATTATCATAAATCATTTGCATACAGCCCAAGAGAAAGATTTCCAGTTAAACTTTCTAAATGTTACAAAATGGTTATAAAGCATGAGTTGTTAGAAACAGGCATTATTTTTATTTCAATTTGGGGGAACATATGGCAAAATGATTATTCATTGATGCTGAATTGATTTAGCGAATGTGCACACACAAGGAATATCTTAAGAGATGTTTAGGATCTGTTATGCTATGATACTGATGTCATTTTCTTCAAATTATATTTATAATGCTTTGGGTAATTAATGTCAACACTGAGTCCAACTCTTTTGAAAAATATTTTTGAAGGTTTTATGCATCTGTATAATGTGAATTGATTCTATCCATCCACCATTATCTTCCTCAACATCCCCAGTGCTTCTCACCCCTTGGCTGTGAGCATGGAGGCCAAAAGTCAACACTTACAGGCTAACATTCAGTAACCCCTTTATTTGTTTGTTTGTTTGTTCATTTGTTTGTTTATGACAGAGATGGTCTCTTACTGAAGCTGGAACTTTCCATTTTGACCATTGAGCCCCTGGCATCTGTCTGTTTCTCCCTCAACCACACCTACTACTAGGGCCATAGACATACTCCTCTGACCTGGCTTTTACATGGGTGCTGAGGATCTGAACTCAGGTCCTCATGCTTGGATAGCAAGCACTGAGCCATCATCCCAGGTCAGGTTTTTATGAGATAATGTTACAGGAAACACTTGACATTTATAAACTTGTCACTTCTCAAAAGGAATTAAGAGATGGATTGATAGAGGAAAGTGGATTTATTTATAATTAGGGCAAACTGAAGGAAGACCCCTAGATTCTCTGTGCTTGTGTGGTGGTGTCATAACCTTACTGAAAAAGATGAACTATGGGCCAAGAAATATGCAAATGTTAATTCATGTGACCTCTGCAGTCTCTTCCTAAAAGGCCGGCTGGCATCGGGTTCTGACATTTGCTTCCCTTAGCATGGGATCTTGAAGGAACTTGGATCCTTTGAAGCACATTGTTGCAGTAGCCTGATAGCCGTAGGACAGTCTTCTCTCGGGCTCAAGTCCTATAATAACACACCTTTAAAATAGGTTGTAACTTACAAGTAATTCTTCCCATTTCTTCTTTCTCATCCCCTATTAATCATTTTTTATTTCTCCTCTCCTTCCTCTATTTTTTCTAGGTCTTCTTCTGCCTCATTCTTTACTTTCTTATTATTAATCACAATTTTATCAGGTTAAGTATATATCATGTGCCCCTCTAAGAATAGTTTGCAATCTTGCTTCATCCTCATGGACTGAAAACTAAATTCAAGGGNATTATTACAGTGACATTTTTCATTTTAATTTATTCCATTCTTATATCCTGGGACCACTTTTCCTAAAAACTACATCCCAGTCAAAACAACATATTTTCAAACTGATAATGTAATCTCTAGTCAAGGGNGTAATGCATGAACTTTAATTTCCTTATCTTTTGATATGACCAATTTTAAACTATTGTACATAAAATATGGTTTAAACTATTCAATTGCCATCTAATTATAATCACAGAATCTTTCATACCTGCTTTCTTCACAGCAGTGATTTNAGTCAAATTATCATTTGCAGATAATATGATAGTTTACATAAGTGACCCTAAAATTTTCAACAAGGAACTCCTACAGCTCAAAACACTTTCAGCAAAGGGGCTGGATACAAGATTAATGCAAAAAAAATAAAAATAAAAAAAACCCTCAACCCTCCCCCAAACCAAACCCAAAACAAAACAAACAAACAAAAAGTAGGCGTCCTATATACAAATGACAAATTGCCTGAGAAAGAAATCAGGGAAAGAACACCTTTCACAATAGTCTNAAATAATATAAAATATCTTGGTGTAAGTGAAAGATTTGCATGATTAAAAACTTCAAGTATTTGAAGAAAGATATTGAAGAAGATATCAAAAGATGGAACTATCTCCCATGCTCATGGTAGGATTAATATTGTAAACATGGCTATTTTACCAAAAGCATTCTACAGATTCAAAGTAATCTCCATAAAAGTTTCAACACAATTCTTTACAGACCTTGAAAAGACAATCCTCAATTTCATATGGAAAAACAAAAATCCCAGGATATCTAAAACAATCCTGAACAATAAAAGAACCACTGGAGATNTCACCATCCCTGATTTCAAGCTGTATTACAGAGTTATAGTAAAAAAAAAAAAACTGTATGGGATTGGCATAAAAACAGACAGGTTGATCGGTGGAATTGAATTGAAGACCCAGACATAAATCTAAACATCCATGGACCTGATTTTTGCTAAAGAAGCCAGAAATACACAGTGGAAAAGAAGACAGTATTTTCAACAAATGCTACTGTTCTAATTGGATGTCAGCATGTAGAAGAATGCAAATAGATCCATATCTATTACCCTGCACAAAACTCAAGTTCAAGTGATCAAAGACCTCAACATAAAACCAGGCACACTGAACCTGATAGAAGAGAAAGTGGGGAACAGCCTTGAACTCACTGGCACAGGATGTATTCTGTACAGAACGCCAACAGTGTAGGCACTAAGATCAATAATTAATAAATGGGGCNTCATGAAACTGAAAAGCTTGTGTAAGACAAAGGACACTGTCAATAGGACAAAATGGCAGCCTACAGAATGGGAAAAAAATTGTCACCACTGCCACATCTTATAGAGGACTGATATCCAAAATAAAAAGAACTCAAGAAACTAGATATCAAAAAACAAACAAACAAACAAATAATCCAATTAAAAAATAGGATACAAATCTAAATAGAGAATCCTCAATAAAGGAATCTCAAATGGCCAAGAAACACTTAAATGTTAAACATCTTTAGTCATCAGGGAAATAAAAATCAAAACTAATGATTTTGATTCCATCTTACGCCTATCAGAATGGCTAAGATCAAAAACACAAGTGACAGCTCATGTTGGTAGAGATGTAGAGCAACAAGAACACTCTTCCATTGCTGGTGGGAGTTCAAGCTTGTACAGTCACTATGGAAATCAATCAATGGAAATCAATATGGTAGTTTCTTAGAAAGTTGGGAATCTACCCCAAGATCCAGCTATACCACTCTTTGGCATATACCCAAAGGATGCTCCATCCTACCAAAAGGATACTTGCTCAATCATGTTCATTGTGGCTTTATTCATAGTAGCCAGAAACTGGAAACAACCTAGATATCCCTCAAAAGATGAATGGATAAAAAAAATTGTATATTTACGCAGTGGAGTATTGCTCTGCTGTTAAAAAATTGGCATCATGAAATTTGCAGGCAAATGGAACTAGAAAAAAAACTATCCTGGGTGAGATAACCCAGACCCAGAAAGACAAATATGATATGTATTCACTTATAAATAGATGTATCCATTAAGTAAATGATAAACAAGCTACAATCCATAGACCCAGAGAGGTTAGGTAATGAGGAAGGGTATGGGAGATGCATAGACCTCCCTAGGAAGAGGAAATAGAATAGCTTTTATGGGTGTACTGGAGCGGGGTGGGGGGCAGGTGGGGATGGAAGTGAGCAGGATTAGGTGGAGGAGGGAGATGGGATAGAGGGAGAGAGTACCAGGAGAAATGACTAGAAGTGGGGGTGGGTGGGTGGAAACCTAGTACAGTGGAAATTTCCTGGAACCTATGAAGGTGACTCTAGTGAGGACTCCTAGTAATGGGGGATATGGAGTCTCAACTGGCCATCTCTTGTAGCTAGGCTTCCAGTAGTGGGTCTGATTTGCATTCAATTGAATTGTTGGCCAAGTGGGTCCCATGGAAATCCCCAAACAACCCAGACTGATGCTAGGACAAAGGGTTACTCTCTGCTATCTGACTTCAGGGGCCTCATTGCCGAGGACAACAACCACACAACTCATTGAATGTGGAGAAGTAGATCTGATGCCTACTTGAGCCTTCATCCCTACATTCTAGACTCTTTGGTGCAGGAAGGTACTCTGATAGCTACTAAAAGGAAAAACATGGACACCAACCCAACCACAAAACCTTTGACCTATAATCTGCCCTGCCTGCAAGATGTGCTGGGGCAATGGTGGCACAGAACTAGGGAGACTGGCCAAGCAATGTCTAATTTGACTTCAGGCCCACTCCATGAGAAGGACCCATACCTGACACTGCTTGGGTAACCAGGAACCAGAGACTAGATGGTCCAGAGACCTAGGGTAAAACCAAACACTACTGGTCTAAAAAACAAACATCAAAAAAACAAATCAATGAAGTGATTTCTAATGTTAATCTACTATACTCGTGGATCAGTGCCTTATCCANTCATCATCAGAGAGGCTTCCTATGGCAGCAGGTGGGAACAGAGGCAGTGACCCACAGCCAGACATTATCAGGAGAGAGAGTCTAAATTGGAGGTCTCCATCAAATCTCTCCCTTCAGACTTCAGGTATTCCTGTGGAAGAGGAAGCAGGAAGAGTGTAAGAGCCAGAGGGAAGGAAGGACACCAGCAGAACAAGACCCTCTGATCAACTAAGCAAGGCAAATAAGAACTCACAGAGACTGAGCAGCAAGCACAGGACCTACATGGGTCTACACCAGGTCCTCTGCATATGTATTATAGCTAGTAGCTTAATATTTTTATGGGACTCTTGACTGTGAGAATGAGTCTCTGACTCTCGTGCCTGCTCTTGGAACCCTTCTCCTGCTGTGTTGCCATGTCTAACCTCGGTATGATAGCTTTTGCTTCCTCTTATTATATTTTATTTTGGTATGTTTGGTAGNTAAAAGGTTGTTAAAAGCCTGTTTCTTTTTTCTAATAAGAGATCTTGAGGGGAGNAATGATAGACAGGGACTGGGAGGAGTTGAGGGAGGGGGAACTATAAAAAGAAAACTAAANAATGAATAAAATTGTATACACTTACATTTTTTTAAAAAAGAAAATTAACTAGAAAGAAATTGTAAAACTCATTGCTGATTCTAAATGCTACTTAAATACTATTGAGGAAGAAAACTGGGATGGCTAAGAAATTTCCATTCCTGGTAGTTTGGTTATTTGTTGGTGTTTCTGAACTTACTTGGTCTATGCTTTCTGTTGGCAGGAGTTGTTAATGACAGGGATAACACTCAGCTTAGTCACAGAGAGTGAGTCCTCAAAGAACGGAGAAAGTATTAGCTAGACCCAAATGAGGAAAGGGCTCATTTTTTAATCCTTTAAAAACTAAGCTTTTTTTT
>LZPO01009666.1:0-16339 GCA_001675575.1 Neotoma lepida
CCTGAGCTAATGGCCATACAGTTCATAATTAATATAAGGCTCTGTGTGTTTACTTGGGTCTGAGTGGCTGTGGGACCATGTGGGAGCCCGGGCGGGACACAAAACCAACTTTGTCCTACACATTCTAGCAATTAACTTTGCCATTCATTCATTAATTCCAAATAGCAAGACTGAAGCCAGCCTAAGTTTTCAACCATTATGAATATCTGCTTTTTCCCTTAGTGTTGTCATTTAATTCATTCCAGATTCAAGTGAATATTTCCACTGTATTAGCGATACTGATTTGTAGTTTTTCTTGAAGGCTTTGGTAATTCATTGATTATCTTCTTTTCATTTTGTTTCCTTTTTACATTCTCCTCTGACACACAAGATGTCATAAGCCTTGTTTAATAAGTAACTGTAATTTTCTTACCGTGTCTACTTTAGTTAATTTTCTGCTATGATAATGTACCCTGACACAAGACATTTAAGGGAAAGGGGAGCTATTTTTGCTCACAGTTCCACAGTGCAGTCAGTCAAGCAAGGCAGCAGAACATTGTGTCCAAAGTCAGGAAGCTGAGAGAGATTAATGTTCTTTCTCAGCTACCTCTTTCTTTTATCCAGTTCGAGACCTAAACTCTGATAAAGTTGGTTTCCACTTTCAGGATGAATCTTCCTACATCAGTTACTCTTGCCAAAATAATCCCTCAGAGGCATGGTCACTGACTAACTTCATCTACATAATCTCCCACAGGTGTGCTGGAATACTTGTCTGCTGGGTGATTTCAATCTCATCAAATTGACCAGTGAGATTAAACATCACACTGTTCTATTTTGAACTTGATTGTGTTTTTTCTACAAATGCTTGTGATTTCATTAAGAATGTCTTCATAGTTTTATATGATAGCTTTACATTATATGTGATTTTTGAGTAATTTTTCATTTGCTCTTATCATAAGCTATATTGAAAATTTTATTTTAAGATGACATGTCAAAGTTGTAATTTTTCTTCTATATAATTAAAATTTTCAAAATAATTTATATTAATGATAACAATTTAATGCATTATGGGATTTTGTTTTCAATAATAGAGAATACTACTGTTTTAGTACATTACTTTGTTGACAGACAATATCAAAAGGAGACAATTATTGCAGTGTCTAAGTGTACCTTGTTTCTTGTTAAAATATTGACCTCCTATTGTTAAAACAAAAGTAAAGAACCAATAATGAACTTCATCAAGTCCTTTGTCTATATCTCAAAACAATGACTTGTTTCAAGTTCATTTTCCATCTAGAGTTACTAATTTTCGATGTGAATGATCATATGTACATAGATGCACATGTGTGGGCAGATGCGGGTACCTGAAGAGGATAAAGAAAAATGGTGAGTGTTATTCCTCAGGCATCATCCATTGATTGTTGGAGACATGGTCTCTCACTGGCCTACGTGTTGCTAAGTAACTGTGCTCTCTGGACAGTGAGCTTCTAGGAGAACTTCTAGGGCAGTGGTTCTTAACCTTCCTAATGCTACAACCCTTTAATACAGTTCCTCATGTTGTGGTGATCCCTACCATAAAATTATTTCCTTGCTGCTTCATAACTGTAATTTTGCTACTGTTATGAATTGTAGTATGCATATCTGAAATACAGGGTATCTGATATGCAATTCCCAATGGGGTCTTCACCCACAAGTTAGAACTGCTGCCCTGGGGGGGGGAATCTCTCTCTCCTCTCTCTCTCTCTCTCTCTCTCTCTCTTTCTCTCTCTCTCTCTCTCTCTCTCTCCACTTTCAGGCACTGGGATTACAAGCCTTTGGCACCATGATAAGCCTTTTTATGTGAGTTCTCAGACTCAAACTTAAGTATTTATGCTTGGGCTTGTAAGGTACATTCTTCATGGACTGAATTCTCTCCTGAGCTCCTAAATCAATAATGTTTGCAAAGGTAAACACTGTAAGCAGGAGGTTCTTTAAAAATATTCTGGTCAATCATCATTCTGAAAAATACATTTGTGGAAAAATCTTGGTAGCTTTTCAGAATCAATAGTGTGGAGAAAATACATACACAGTCTCTCTATTCTAGTAACATCATCTAATTACATAATGAAAGAGCTAACCAATAAACAAAAATATTAATTCATTGCATATTGTCGAATGGTAACAAATATAAAATAACAATACATTTAAGAAATCTTAGCATTTTATCAAATAATTGAAAATAACACATCTTGCTACTTTGGCCTCAATTTTTTAGATCCCTAAAGACTTCAGGCTCTGAAACAACAACTCCAATGAGCCAAATTAAAAATTCCCCCACCATCCTGCTTATTCTACAGATAACATATACTGGTCATTTATTTTCCTGACTTATCAAGCATCTAAATTATATGCATTTTAATCAAATTGTTTTACTCAAACATGTCTTATCTGTCTAAACAAATTAAAAAAACATTTAAGAGCATAAATTTCCAGGAATCCTATCCCTACCCCCACCACTGAACAAAGAAGGAAGATTGTTGTAAAGTAATCCATTATGTTATCAGGAAGATTATTTTAAGCATTTTGTATATAATATTCAGCAAAAAGAAATTATTATATTGAAATATATCTACTTATCTTAAAGTAAAGCTTTTCAATATAAATTACAAGAAAGCCTAATAAAGTAAACCCAAGTACTTGAATTATGTATGAGTGTGAAAACAAAAGATACTGTGTTCCTTTTCCATGCCCTTGTTGCCATGGCTGACAGAGTCATTTAAGAAATAGCCTTGTGCTTATTAAGGACAATTGTGGTAATCTTGATTAATATTTGCACTGCAAAGCAGAAAGTTGATTCATGAAGTTCCTCATATCTCTAAATATTTACCTACACCTCTCTACCTCTCTACCCATCTATTAAAGCAATAGAGAATGAATGAGGAAGTGAGAATTGGAAGTCTGTAATCAAAGCCTGAAAGAAAACTGAAATTTTATGGGCGTGCTCCTACAAGAATAGAACACATTCTTAAACAAGAGCTTAGAGTGTAAAACTTAAAGTAAAATTTCTAATAAATCTGAGGGTCCAATGGAGCAGAATTTATGTTTCAAGACTCATGAAAAACACAGAACTTGATAAAATAACAACTCTGATTTGATATCTTGAAGGTCAACAACTCAGCAGTGAGTGTGAAGCTAAACTAGACAAGATGTTTTCCCTGGGTCTGCATCACAGTTTTGGTAAATGCTGGTTCATTCAGGATTAATGTGATCAATCCATAATTGTAGATAGATATGATGGGTAGCAGAAGGAACTCTGGATGAATTTGAAGGAAAGTGAGTTCAGTCAGATTAGTTCCAAAGTTTCTAACAGTTTTAATAAATTTAATAGAATACTGGCTCCAATTTATATGCTCAAGTTTTGATTCATGGTGAGACAGTAAGCCTGTTGGAGGTGTGATCTCTAAGGTGGTAACTTAGACCAGGGTTTATGCTGTGGGTGTCTTTCTGTATGCTGTGAATAGGTGTGCTCTGATTGGTTGATAAATAAAGCTGCATTGGTCTATGGCAGGGCAGGATGGAGCCAGGTGGGAAATTCCCAGAGAGATAGTGAAAGGAGAAAGGAGAGTAAGGTAAGGCACCAAACCACTATCCAAGGAAAAACATGTAATGGGACGCAGATAAAGCCACAGACAGAACACGTGGCAGTACATAGATTAATAGTTATGGATTGATTTAATTTGTAAGAGCTAGCTAGTAAAAAGCCTGAGCCAATAACCCATAGGATTTGCAATTAATATTAAGCCTCTGTATAATTATTTAATAAGTGGCTGCCGGACTGGAGAAAATCAGGACCTCAGGGTGGGACACAGGAAAACTTCCAGCTACAGGTTTATACCTCTCTTGTTGTCCAAAATGCTAGATTTCTCTTAAGGCAGCTTATCTCCAAGAATTTTAAATAGAAATCACTTGCTTTTGTTCATCAAACTTCATATTTTTAATATTTTTTCTTCCTCACTTTTTGTTCTCTCTCACTCTAGACATGGATGAGAGAAGCAAACAGTAACTATGTCCCACTCTGAAGGCTACCCTATCTACAAATTCTCTCCACTGAACAAATTTGCCCATTATTCCTCTAAACAGTCTTACGTGAGTTCTCAAAATACTGACTGAAAGAAGTCAGAATTTTTACCAGAATGTACCAACTGTGTTCGCTAGCCATTCCAGCTCCATATAGAGTCTTGTCACCACCTGAAATTTGTTGAGTTGGTCCTCCATTATCATAGTTTCTCTCAAGATTCTTGTCTTCTAAGCTCCTATAAGAATAATACTGGGCCTTCAGAAATTTCATAGTAATATTAAGCCTGAAATTTTATGGGTTTTATTTTTGACTCTCTGACATACATATATCTTACTGGGGTGTCTAAAGTGTTTACTATCCCCAGCTCATCGAATCTACTACGAATAATATCTATTTTTACATACAAGTTGATTTTTACATGAACAGGGTTAAAGATTACATGAAGGTTAAAGATCTCTGGAGACTGTAATTTACCTTATGGTATTTCAAAACCCTTCCAATGCAAAGTTCCAAACTCTTCCTTGTTTTTCATGCACACCAGGTCTACGTTCCTAAGAAGCACATGCTGAGGTTAATCACAACGGTCTCATTCTCATATCATCTTTCTGTTTAGTTACTTGCCTTGTTGCCAAAATTAAAAAAAGCTAGAAAAACAAAAGCACCATAGCAATGAAGGTTTGAAGGTTTTATTTGAGTACAATTGAACATTATAGTTTATTCTTTTTGGGAAGTCAGGCTGGCAGGAATTTGAAGCAGTTTGTCACATTACAACCACGGTCAGGAAGCAGAAAGGGATTAATGATATTACTTGGTTCAATCTCTCAGTTCAGGACAGCACCCTGTGTACTGTCCACATTTACAATGTGGCTTCCCACCTTGTCAATGTACAGACCTCTATTCAGCTGTTAAGTCATGAGCAATATTACATCCTCAAGGGAATTTGAGGTTTCTGCTTTTGTCAAAAAAATTGTTACAGGTTGGGGATGTATCTCAGTGATACAATGCTTGTCTATGACTATAGAATGCTTTTAAATTTGCTTTGAAAGACTTTCTTTTTATTGTATTTATGTCTGTACATGTATGTGGGTTCCTCTGGGAACTAGAAAAGGGTGTTGGGTTCCAAGAAAAGTGGATTCCAAGTGGCTGTGAGCCACATGATGGAGGTGTGGAGAACTGACTTTGAAGCTCAGGAAGCATTGAGTGCTCTCAACTTGCTTCTCAACTCTCTAACTTCCCCTCCCCCTCCCCCACACAAAGGTTTCATATACTTTAGACATTTTTTTGGACTCTTGCAGCTAATGATTCAGATTGGGATTTGGTTTGCAGATGTTCATCAGAAAGTGCAAGGACTACCAAGAGTTTGAGTTTGCTTTCTCTGGCAAACCCAGCAGTGCTTTGAGCAGTTGTACATCCAGGCTACAGTCATTGTCCTGCTGTGATTGTAGTCTCCAGAGGTCTTGATCACCTTGAACTTCTGAAAAATATTACACTGCTCATGTAATCAACATTAATGTGTAAATTGATGGTATTATTCACAGTGGATTGAAAGAGCTGGAAATAGTAGACATTTAAGAAGCCTCAGTAATGTGGGTCAGAGAGTCAAAGATAAACCTCATAAAGTCCCAGGCTTAATTAATATTGCTATGACGTTTCTGAGGGCCCAGTGATCTGGAGCACAAGATCACACTTCAGAGGGAAATGCATTATCTTGCACTTTACACTGCCACTCTGCCAACCAGCTTCCCTCCAAACCCTAGGAAAGGTACATTTGTCTGACACTGGAAATTTAAAAAGAAATACAGTTCACTTTTGCATCTTCCTTTAATCTGCACACTAATTGCTTCTGTGGTTGATCTCCCAGAGAGAAATAAAGTACCTGAAATGAGTCCAAGCTTCAGTAGAGTGTGGTTTTCCCTTTGGGACTTATAGTCCAGGTGATCTAATGACACTTGAATTTTCTGGAGCAAATGAGAATATTCTCAGTGGAATCTGTTAACCTGTAAAAGAACCACAGTACAACTACTAAAGTTTTGCAGGAAATGGATTGCATACCTTCTTTGGTAGATAACCATTTTCTGCTTGAGAAGCAATTTCTGACTCTGTGCTTGACTTGATGTTCTTCTGACATATCAGGTGACCATGAGAATGAACTCTCAATCATCAATGAGATATTTCTGGTCTCCCAAGCTCAAATTTGAGTGTGAGCAAAGGCAATATATCAAGCAGATAGAACAGATAAGAGAGAGTTGGTTCAGGCAGGTTACATAGGCACACAGAAATTAGATAGGCAAACGGATATCTTTTATTTGAAACCAGTTCTTGCTGGGTTGCATCATCTCTTTTAGCCTGTACAGCTGGCTTCATGGAGAATTTCTAATGATTTATGGACTGACTTAACAGAAAAAGAAAACTTATACTGTTTCCTACCTGACTATGGTTGATGTGCTCAGACAGCCTAATAGCTAATAGATATTTGTAATCGTACACTGAGATCATTCTGGATGGCAGCAATGAAGTGTGATCTTCTAGTAGATATACTGGCAAGCAGCGTGCTTTGTTATCTTCTTTGGATGGACTAAGAGAAAAATAGACATAGGAAGGCAGTGGGGGATGTTTAGTTATTAGCAATTAGTTTGGGTAGCTGGGAATTTGAAAAATAGGAATGGAATTTTTGTTAGAAGGAATTCACAAAGAGGAATATCTCTGGAAGGCAATGAACTATGAAGTCATTTTTGTTCCTTGTAGAATGCATGTCAAAGGCCATTTAGCATAGAGGCTAGACTACATCATAAGGTAGACAAACAAGCGTGTGTGTATCAGCAGCTTCTTTCCTCAAAGACCCCACAGAGGTCGAGTCAAAATATGGACTCCAATGAAAGGAACTTCCTCTTACCAATAATCTCATGTCTATAATGTCATGACCCAAGGCACAACTGACTGCTAAAATATATGCACTTTGAATTGCCTTAATAGCACCTCTCCTTATGTTGTCTAGTACACCTCTAGGAAGCAGCTTGAATCAATGGTCTTTTTCTCATAAGAGCATACAAAGAGAACTACCCTTACTGTGATATAGATACTTGCGGCAAATGGACTTTCCTTCAATGACCATGATCCATACTTCATCTAACCTCATCTTCAGCAATCAGTCCTTTAATCACTGCGATGAGATTTCACCCAGCATTGAATCTGATAAGTAACAGTTTCAATGATCTTACTGATTTTAATTGGGCTTATTACATAATGTGTCATCCAGAAGTGATTGACCTAAAAACTGGATGGGGTGGGTGGATGCCTTGTTGAATAGTCATTTATGATGTATTACAAGGTACTATTTATAAAATCATGTGGTATCATAGAATCTAGCACATACTTTAAATCACAAACAATATTGTACTTCTACACATGACAGAATGATAGATCTGAAAAACAAAAGTAGAAAGTAGGTTCATTTGTTTTTACCTAGTATACCAAACAGTTTTTTTACTTTGCATCCTAGAACCTTATGGTCTGTTGGTCTCAGAGGACCTGTTTCTCTCAGGAAAGGCAATGCTTGCTTGCATTTACTTTTAAGAATAGATTGTTAAGAACATTTTGGTCTTCTTATGCCTCTAAGTGACTAGTCAAAAGAGTTATTCTACTAAGTGAAATAATTTATCCTAATTATGATGAAAAATCATGGATTATTGCTGCATGATAGAGCAAGCAAGGTTATTCCTGGAACTCAGGATTCCGCAGTCTTTTGAATACTTCTACAAATGTTGGCATATTATAATAGAAAATAACATTATAAAATATAAGAGGTAATACTGGTAACATAATCTTGCAGTCCAATCTAATTGAGTTACCAGTACAGGAGAATCACAAGTTCTCAAACTGCATGGGCTATAGAGTGAGTTCAAAGCCAGCCTAGACAGTTTAGTGAGATCTCATCTCAAAAATACAATGTTAAAACCTGTTAGCAGTGTCTTCCCTATAAGAAGACACACCACAACTCCTTAACATAGCAATGAACATTTAAAATATAAACTAGCCTCGGAAATAGAAGTGAGATACTTATTCATAACTAATTACTTCAAAGAGAATGGAAACATTATCATGTTTCCTAAGGGATGCATTTGCACTGTGGGAAAAAAAAGACACCATAGCAACAGACTGCAAGGATTTTAGGATAATGAGAAGTATTTCAAGATTGCAACTTTCCTCCTTGTTTATACCACCCTCCATGAGTAACTTTTCCTTATAAAATATATAACTTTATACATTTTAAAGTAAATCTAATAGGACTATGAATGGATTGAGGGTTCATTTATGTTCCAACAGTGTGTGTCCCATCATTTTGAGGGAAAGGAGGAATGTGGTTACTTTTATGAGAAGTCTCTACATATTGCTGTGTGGAAACACAATAGCTTGTTTCCTTCCCCGAGTCTTACTTAACATAAGAACAATTTTCTGTTCTGATTTTACACCTTTTGAGCCAGTATTTACATTTCAGCAGTCAGCCATATTTTACTAGTTAATGGATCTTCCTCACACATTTTCCTGTACAAGTTGCTATCATGGTTTCTAAT
The DNA here is from genome assembly GCA_001675575.1 of Neotoma lepida. Lineage (NCBI taxonomy): Eukaryota > Metazoa > Chordata > Mammalia > Rodentia > Cricetidae > Neotoma > Neotoma lepida. The sequence goes on from LZPO01009666.1 coordinate 8,608, forward strand.
TTCTTCTGTTTCCTGAGATGTCACTGCTTTTAAGTGTCTATCACTATATAGCAAAACTCTCCAAGACTTGGTAACATACCATCATGGTTCATTACTATTAGTCATGATTCTGTGACTTCACAAGGAGCAGGAGATGGTTTTTACTTCTTAACTTTCTTAACAAAGTAACTATTTCACTTGGTGAAAACATCATCTGCCAACATAAAAATACTAGAAATAGAATGATACTGGTCCTAAAATCTTATGTACACCTCCTCTAGAAAGAATTCTATCAGAAAGTCTCCATAACGCCCAATTCCTTGTGCTATGAGTTCAAAACATATCCTGAAGAACTTCATTAATTTGGATAAACCTAAATTACATCCCAAAATCCAGTCTGTCAGAATAAATGGGCACATGAGTATTTTCTGCTCTTAACTTCTGTAATTGAAATAAATTTTGCTTCCAGTCAAGATTCAATAAGTTAGAAACTTCTCTAACATAGAAAGCAGATGCAGATATGAAGAGGACTCCAACATAGAAAATGTCTGATATGCATATAAAAACACTTATGTTCAACATATTGAATATGTTTGTTCAAGGCTCTAAGGTAAGGGTTTATTAGTTAAATAACAAAGTGTGAACAAACCCTTAGATACACTCATTCACTGATTCTTAAGATGAGTGCAGCTTAATAACTACGTAATGTGTTTCCCATGCAACCTTTCCAATCTTGAAGAGGGAAAATTAAATAAAAAATAATTTATGAATACATTTCTGAATAACAGAATGATATATTATAATGCATTACATTTAAAAGGATACTATGTGGTATCAGAGTAATTATTTTGTTGGTGATATTAAATGTTGATTTCTATTCCATTTTCTTTTTATAAACAAAGCTATTTACTTACTTGATTACAAAATAACCATTTGCATTGGCGAAAAGACTATCTGAAGAACAACATCTATCATGTTTAGTTTCAGAATACATTGATTGCTTAAAGAATTTCCATTTTACATCTGGGGAGAGAGTCTCAATGAGGAATTGCCTGTCTCAAGTTGGTCTGTGGGAATATCAGCAGAAGGATTGCATTCACTATAGTTAACTGAAGTGTTAAGATCCCATTGATTTGGGTATGGCATCATTTTCTTGGCTTGGGTCCTGGGCTGTGAATATGTAGTTAAGAGTGGGGGATAGAGGTCAGTCCAAACACCTCTGTTTTGGGATGTGATACAATGAACAGCTTTGAGTTCCTGACTGGTCTTCTTAGAAATGGGGAACTGCAAACTGAAACTGTAAGCCTATAACCCTCTCTCCTCTGTTAAAATATAAACACAAACAACACCAACAAATGAATTTGCATTTTAAATTTTAAAACTACCTCCAAATTTGTAAGTTTCTCTGTTGAAAATATTGACATGCTTCACTGTGTTTTATGTTGGTTGAGTTTCACTAGAAGAGCTGTATAAAGTTTCGCTAGTTCCCTCTCATTGCTTGCTGCCCAGTTTCTAAATCAGTGAAGTCAAGGTTTTCCAAAAATGTTTTATTCTTTAGGTCTGTTATCTGGTTACTGGCACAACAGGTGTTTATTCTAGTCCTCCTACTCTGATTTTGCTTCTATGTTTTTAGAAATTTTGAGAACACTGTAGTTATTCTCTGGAAATACAATTACGTTTACTGTTTCAGCACTAGATGGGGCCCCCACCCAGATCTACTGAGAGGAGGCTGTGTGTCAGTATTTAGAAGGTAATCCAAGGCCACATTTTCTCCCAAATACTGTGTTGAGATACTGTTCAGAATCAGGCGACTAGATTTTTTTAAAAACAAAATCTATCCCCAGATGCCTCTTTCTGGGCCTCTGTGGCCCAAATGCCTTGTCCATTGTTGTTAAATTGTCACTGAAGACAGCAAACCTCTTCAGAATCAACATAGATGAACAGAACTCACACTCTTGTGCCACATCTGAGGCCACCACAGCTATCAAGCTGTGTCAGATCTACGAGTATAACCTGAGACCAGCATAATACTGTGTTTGGATCATAGTCAATGATGTTGGCTTCATATTGCTGGAGTAGTCCCATATACAAGGATTGATGCAACCAGCTATGCACAATATTACATGGAATATAAATCTCACAAATAGGCCCGTGTGTGTCTTTTCTTGGCACTGGAGTTGTTCTCATAGCCCTGTCTGTAGATGGAGCTGGGAACAAAGGTGCTTGGGGTTTACCTCATAGTTTCCACTAATTCCTAGGGCATATTATCCTGCTTAAAAGCTTGTTCTGTGCCCAGCAAATGGGATTCTAAACAATGCTGCTCAATGTTGGGAAAATGTTGGTGAACACAGTATCTTGGCTACCTAGCTTGAAGGAAAACTTGTGTTTCATATTAGTAGGGGACTACAAAATCTCTGGAGAAGAGGTAGTAGTTCTTAAGCTTACTTCATGGCTGGTGTTTATGTGTCCATAACTTATATCTATCCCACTGGTACATAGATCTCTGTCTGAGATGGTAGAGACTCTGAGGTTTGGCCTCTATAAGAAGAGGACTTCAGTTTCGATTGCTGAGTCTAACAGCAATTGGGAGACAGTGTGTTCAATGAAAAAAAAATCCTATTAAATTTCTTTAGCTGCCTCCCAGTGAGTGGAATCTTGGTTAGTCATGTGCTGGTCAGGGTTCATGAGCAATTAGTGAGGATGCTCAGTGACCTGGCCTAAGGCAGTTTTCATGGCATTGTCATCAGTGTTAGAGACTGACAGTAGAAGTCCACAGGCTTTTGCAAGTACTGATTCTAGCTCTGGCTAGGCAAGTCTTTTCTTTGAAGTCTGAAGCTTCTATAAAAATCAGGTACTATGATCTTCAACCTTTAGTTTTTATGCTGGTATTTTAATGTTTGAATACCTGTTTAACTTGGTGTGTCTTTGAGGGAGCTTTCTCTGCATCTTACTCAGCTCCCATCTTGCTGAAACACCTAGCATCTCATCTTCTTTATGTTCAATGAAAGAATTTCTCCACAAAGATTCTGATTTTGGTTCCTTTGGCACGATTCTCTACTCAGTTTCCTACTTATTCACTTCATAAACTTGGCCAGTCATTGTAAGCCAATTTAAACTATTGAATTGCTATTCTTTTACATCAGTTCATATACTTCTCATGGTGTTCAATTGTGTGTGTGTGTGTGTGTGTGTGTGTGTGTGTGTGTGTGTGTGCATGCATGCTTGTGTATGGGTCTGGTATATGAGCACATTGGGAAAATAAAATATCTTCTATAGAGCTGACTTAGTGGTCCTAATTCCTTTTATTTTGTGATTTTTTTTTGTTTTTCCTTCAATTTTAGGTCATAGCTTTGTCAGGTATAATAGTCTAGGTTGGTCGTGGAGGTCTTTGAAAACTCAGAGTATGTCTTTCAAGGCATTTCCAAAGTTCCTGTGACTTGTTCTCTCTTACAACACTCAATGCACTCTCTCTATTCTGTGTTTCCTAACATGTTTTAATGATGCTATGATGTGGCTAGTTTCTTTTCTGGCCACTTGAACTTGGGTGGGCATTTCTTTGAAAAGTTTGCATTTATGATATTATGGAAAATATTATCTATGCTTTGGGTATTGTATTCTGCCTCTGTCTCAGTGTTCTATTGCTGTGAAGAGACACCATGACCATGGCAACTCTTAAAGAAAAAAAAAACCCAGAACATTTCATCGAGGCTTGCTTACAGTTTCAGAGGTTTAGTCCATTCTCATCATGGTGGGAAGCATGGTGGCAAACAGGCAGACATAGTGCTGTATGCGTAGCTCAGAGTTCTACATCTGGATCCATAAATACCAGGAGGAGAATGACACTGGGACCAATGGGCTGTGAAACCCTAAAGCCCACCCCCAGTGACACACTTCCTCCAACAAGTCAACACTTCCTACTCCCTCTCAAGTAATGCTACTCCTGGACAACCAAGCATTCAAATATGCCAGCCTATGGGGGTCATTCCTATTATTCCTATTCAAAACACCACAACATCTTCTGAGATTCATATTTTAAAGGTTAGGCTTTTCAGAGTAACCCAAAGCATTTCCGTGTTTCCTTCACACATCTTTTTACATTTTTGCATTTCGCTTTTATGAGTGATCCAAATGGACACTAAATTTTCCATGTGATCCATTCTATTGGTGAAGTTTTTCCCTGAAGTTTTTGTTTTGTTTACTGAGTTTTTAATTTCCAGTATTATTTAAGTTTAAGGATTTATTTCAGCAATTCTATGTTTATATTTAACTCTATTTTCAAATTGTAACATAGATAAAATGGAAAAAAAAGCCCAACACTGCCTCAATCTATACAGGAAGAGCCTCACAGTGCCTGGGTATTCTCATATAGGAAGCAAGTTTTAGTCTTACAAAGGAACTGATCGATCTTCTTGATCAGGGGCCTTCAAGCTGGGGAATATTAAGATCTGAAATTTATAACTGAGGAGCTCTTGAGATGCTTCTGATATGGCTTCATATTGTTTTCAGAGATTGTTCATGTGCTTTTCAACAGGACTCATATCAGCAAAGCAATTGCCCAGCTGTAGTGAAGACTTTAAAGGTAATCAAACTCAAGCTACAGGAAAAATATACAGGAATAAAAACAATGTCCCAGGTTTATTTTTAACACCTGTAGCTTAAATAAAAAAGACCACCTGGAAACTATTAAATTTATCATCTAAATCAATTATGTAAAATGTGGCACATCATGACAAGTAGACTTTTCTTTTAAGAAGAAAACAGATTGATCACTATAAGCAGACTGGATTTGGAGGTCAATTCTCTCTTTGGTTTGTTTATGTATGTATATACCTCTTAAATAAATGACAAGGGAATAAGTAACTCTATGACCTGACAGAAAAAAATATGTAATAACATGGGAGTATTATAGTAGCTCATAGACACTTTATATAATCAAATTATTTGTTTACAAATTATAGCTTTGAGATGATAAACAGTCAAACAAGTTTGAAAGTGTTAATCAACCAACTATAAATAGATATACTAGATTCTATATTTGGTTTGCTGTATTTTGCACATTATTAAGTGTAAAATGATCATAAACATGTAAAGTTTTAATAAACCATAACTTGTCTGAAAAAAATATCCTATTTCAGCAAAAGATTCCACATGTTCTTCTGTCAGCAAAGATTGATTAGATCATTTTACTATATGTTTTTGTTTAGAAGTGTCTTTATTCTATCCTTCAATTCCATTTTTAGTTCTCATGTTATAGATTATCATTTAATATAGATAGTATTATGTAGTGATTAGCATATTAAGAAAGAAATTAAATATTTTGAATGCATAATCATTCAGGTGAGAATATTTTACAATCTTTGTACCCAATAATGTTGACTGTTATTATGCAGGTTGAGTTCACTCAATCCAAAGCTCTAGATAGACAGAGAAAAGGAAATAAAGAGCAAAGGGTAAGTAGGAAACTCCTTAGATTGAAGAAAAATAGTCTCTAGTTGCTGAGACTCAAATAATAGACAATGATTAAACTTACTATTTTAAATATTTATTTTTAATCATACTCATACCAATTCACCATATATTGCAAATGCTACTAAATGGATACTTCTGTCAATCTTCAAGTCATTTCAGCTAACCTGGCTCTCAAGCTTATGTGGGTTTTAAACCTGCCATCATTTAAATATGATAAAAGATGCTTGAATATATGGTAAGACACACGATTACAAACCAAAGGAACACAGTTTCTCATAAATAGTTGTGGAATGAAGCATATGTCAAAAGATATGTACTAAAAGTTTAAATGTCTGTTATAGATGAATATATAACATTTCTTTTTGCATTATAGCATGTTGTCTGTCTATCTTCAGTGATTTTATAGTCTTCTGTACATATGGGGTGGAAGGATTTTCAAACAGTGACTAAGTGATAGATTCTCATGAATGTTTAATCTGCAATACCATATCACTAATTATTTCCATTAAAAAGCAAAACAAAACAAAAACACTATTTCATTTAGCTTGTGGACCTGGTATCAATGATGTACCAATGATGACTTTACCAGTTCAAATACCTATGAAAAGGCCTACCCAGTTCTGCTGGAGAATTTTGTGATATAACTCTCTTAGCGGAAAAGAAACATCTGTTTTTGGCTTTGGAATGTTTTCACTTCTTATTTTTATTGCCCTTAAAAGAAGTTTCAATGAAGGCGCAGATGACTAGAGGCCAGAGTGATTCTGTGATGGTAGTACAAAACCTTAAGAGAGTGTTCCAGGGATAGTAAATGCCATGGACATCAGCAGCAGCAGCATTGCATATGGTTCACAGCTAGTCAAGGTTCAGACTTTGAATAAATAGTCTCCAGTGAGAATATATTGTCTGACAGTTTTTGCAGAAAGACAGAGTGAATTCTTATATCAGTGATGATGAAAGAGTATATACAGAAAGTAAATGCATTTTTAAAGCAAAGCAATCATTTCAAATGATGATAGCAGACAGCCTTTATTTTCTTTAAATTTTGTCCTCGTATCAGTCTGAGTATGGAAAAGAACAATTGCTTTATGGGAAAAGTACTCATTAAAACAACTTCATGGAAATATTTCACATCATCATTTAAGAAATTACCTATGCTGAAACTTTTCTTTTTTGCCAAGGGCCTTTTTGTTAATTTAGTCATAGTTAAAAACAGTTTTGTGTAAGAATAATTTTTCCTATTTTCTGTTCTAAAATTATATTCTATATTTCTCTAGGAAAATTATAATGAGCTTACACGTGACCTAGAGGAAAGTGAATCAGTTCAAGGAGTTCTTACGGTTTATTCACACTCTAATATTCAAGACTTTTATCTAGTAACATTCATTTGGACTAGAAAAGCAAGCAAGCTTTCAGCTTTTCATAAGAGAAAGCCCCAGAAGGGGCTAGAAAGATGGTGCAGGGTCTGAGTGCTTCCTACTCTCCTAGAGGACCTGAGTTCAGTTGCTAGAACCCATGTCAGGTGGCTTACAACCACCTGTAATCCAGCCCCCAAAGATGTAACACCTCGTTCTCACCTCCTTGCCATCTCCACACACATAGCATGCAGAAGCACATGCATCCACAAACATAAGAAGGGGGACAACAGATGTAAACCTGACTTAAACAGGTTTAGTAATGCAAGAATTTTAAGAAGTTCTGCTAACTTTTGCCCCAAAGTTCTAGAATGTGCTATCTCTAGAATGGTTGTAGTTTTGCTCTCACGCCAACATCCATCCCGCTTCTCTAAATATCGCACTTTCCCACGTCAGTGACTGACAAGTATGAGAAGACCATGGCTCCCCTTTGGGTCACTGTGTCTTTATCAAGACAAAGGCCACTGGCAAAGTGAGAAGCAAAACCATTTCTTCCGGATGAATCATTTCTTGTGGTACATACATCAACTAAAATGGACTACAGATTAGTTACATTTTGCAGATTTGTCCAAAAGGAACTAGTTTACTTAGAAATTGCATCTCCTTTGTAAAAAGATACACCAGAAAATGTGTAGCTTTGAAAACTGTGCATATTTATTTTAAACCTGTTTCTCTTTAATAATTTAATTATTATGCATCTTTGCTTAGATTCTTTGAATTCAATGTAATTAGTGATTAAAAGTGAAAATGCCAGGTCAAAGTTTGTAGAAGTGTGAGGAATTTAGTTACTGGTAAATTTGTGACATTGGAAAAAATTGCATTATTTTGCTTTTAAAATGAGAATAAAGATGTGTGTGTGTGTGTGTGTGTGT
>LZPO01009669.1:3884-16290 GCA_001675575.1 Neotoma lepida
ATATATATATAAACTTTTACTCTGTGACAAGTATAGTTTCCTAGAGGTTTGCAAGACTTGTTCAACCCTCTGAAATCAATAGCATATGTCCTGAAATGGATAATTCACTACAAGTAAGGATGTAAAAANGTATAATGACTCAGGAAGACATATTAGCAGTTTCTTATAAAAGTAAAAATAAACTAANAATCACACACAGGATTTTAAAACCAATTTTCAAACATGACCACATATGTATGTTGCACCAATATTTTTAGAATCTTATTCCTTAGTTGTCTAAACCTAAAAGACAATCAATGTATCCTGTAACAGCTTCATATGTTTCAAAATTAAGAGATAGCAACAGTTACATAAGTAATAAAATGAGTTTTCCAGTTGTGAAAAAGCATGAATGTACTTCGTATGTACATTTTCATGTTAGAGAACCAATTTGAAAGGCAAAAACAGACTGTTTCCAATATTCAACACCCTAGAAATGTAAGGCTGCACAATGAATAAAGGTTTCCAAGGATCCCAAACTGGGGAAAATAAAACATAAGTCAAGTACCTGGGGCCTCTGTAGGATGGTGAATAGATTCTGCATGATGCTATAAAGGTAGTCACATGACACCAAGCATTTGCTAATTCATTATCACTATCTAGCACAGAAAACATACTTAATATAGGAAAATATTAAGAAATTATTTAAGAGGCCCATGAATGCAGAATANACTGCAGAATTTGATATAGCAATCTGCCTCAAACAAATGGAACTAGAAAAAAACATCCTCTTTTAGGTAACCAGGCCAAGAAAGACAAGCACGGTATGTACTCACTTATAAGTGGATATTAGCTGTAAAATAGAGGATAGCTATGCTACAATCCACAGACCCAGAGAGACTAGGTAAGAAGGAGGGTTCATGTGGGGAGACTGGNATCTCCCTAAAAGGGGGAAATAAAAGAGATTTCATGAGTGGACTGAGGGCAGATGGTGATGGGAACATGATAGATCAGTTTGGAGGGCCATAGAGGNGGAGAGTACTGAGAGAGACTCCTGGAAAGGGATGACATTTCTACTCAAGTANAAACCTGGCAGAAGTGAATCTCCCAGAAATCTACAAGGATGACCCCAGCTAAAGACTCCTNGCAATAGCAGATACATAGCCTGAACTGGCCATNTCCTGTGACCAGATTGTTGCCTAGTCCAATTGTCATCAGAGAGGCATCATCCAGCAACTGATGGAAATAGATGCAGATCCCAGCCAAACATTAGAAAGAGTTCAGGAAATCCTGCAGAAGAAGGGGGAAAGGCTTGTAGGAGCCAGAGGGGTCAAGGACACCACAAGAAATCTCATAGAATCAACTAACCTAGACTCATAGGGGCTCAGAGAGACTGAACTGACAACCAGGAAGCCTGCATGGGTCTTACCTATGCATTCTGCATATAGGTTATAGTTGTGTAGCTTCTTCTGGGACTCCTAACAGCAGGAACAGGGGCTGTGTCTGACTCTTTCACTGGCTTTTGGGACCCTACTCATCAGACTGGTTCGCCTTGCCCAGCCTTAATATGTGGGGAGGTGCTTAGTCTCACTGCAACTTTATATATCATGTTTTGTTGACACTCATGGGAAACCTGCCCTTTCCTAAATAGAAATGTAGGAGTGAAATGGGGGTTGTGAACAGAAGGGGTTGGGGAAAGGGACTGAGATGTGAGTAAGGAGGAGAAACGAAAGCTGGGATATAAAATATGAATAAGTGAATTTATTTAACAAAATGGGCAAAACATTACTTGAAGTAATGGAGAAAGTTAGTAGATACAAGTAACCTTGAAAATGAATGGAAGTTANGGAATTTAAAGAAGGAATCAATCGGAATCCAAGAAATTCCGTCAGATAAGATGCTTGACTTGGTAGGTGCTTCCCTGTGAAGGTATATGCTACAAATAAATGATTAATGAACTACAGGGTTTTTGATTGTAGGGAAGCTTTCCATTGCTGGAATGGGAGCAAGGGGGAATTTATGCTCAATCATTCATCAGTATGAACCAACGAACAGCTTAATATATACATGGGAAATTTACCTATGGAATTTACTTACATCAGCTCACATGCATGCACCATGCATGCATGCACCACACATGCATGCACTTCTTTGTTCTGTCCTTTCATAAGCTCGTTGTTCAAACACACTCTGAGGACAGGGAGAGTTACATGTCTATATGTTCCTGACCTGATTCAACAATTTAGGGGAAATGGATTATCTCAGAAGATGTTTGTTCCAGCACCGGGGCAGAGGTTATACAAATAATGATCTATCACCTTAGGTACTACCAAAACTAACAAAAAAAAAGCAAAAATAACAAAAAAACTATGTAAACAACAATTTGCATGAAGTAGGCATGTAAGAGTAACACAGATTCAAAATGAAACAGTTCCCTATGGCCCACTCAGAACAATCTTTGCAACTCAACAGAGTATAATTTGATAGAAGCTCAAAGTATTAAATAAAATATCCAGAATTCTATACTGACTTACATAAATTAATGAATAAATATGTGATAGAAACTAAAATCCTGGGTAAATATGATTANATAATTTATTTGTAATTATTAATAAATAATATTTATTCTATAAAACAATTAACAGTCTCAACTTCATCAGTTAAGTCAAAAGTCTGATGAGACTTTACAACTAAAAGGAGCTTGAGGAGACATAGTGAGAAGAAGTTTGGATCCTAAATATTAAATATTTATTACATGATAACTAAAGGAATCGGATGGTGTGGGTTTCACTTACACAAAACTACTGATAATGGGTCCTTACTGTAGACATCCACTAGTGCAGGTCTTCTGAGCCAGACTTATGATTCTTTTGTAGGTACTGTTGTTTTAAAACTTCATAAAAGAAATCTAAATCAATTTTTAATAATGAAAATTTAAAATATTTATATTTTATATTTAACTTTGAAAATAAATTAAAGTGACATAATTTATCATCATTTTTATTTTCTCTCCTTTCCCCCCTTTTACTGAAAATAAACTCTTTTCTTATACATAATCAGGAATATGATAGAAAAAGAGACATTTTATCAAGAAAAGCAAAGAACACCCTAAACAAAGAACACTTCTAAACACGAAGTTTAGAAGTGGGTTAAAAAACTGAAGACAAAGCCTAAATGTGAGACATTCCTGCATTTATTGGACTTCTACATACCAACTACCTTCGATTATGTGCCATGGACTCCTCCCTTCCACGTACAAACACTACTATTCTCCTCTGGTAATATGGTAGTCTCTACCCTTATTCAGGACCTAGCGATTCACTAGATTAAGCCTAGTTGGGTAAGGGCTTCCAGTCTCTTTCCAGAAACAGCTTTCTGCATGCTCATTTGTTGTATGAAGTCCAGGTGTGAAAGGACACACGGTATTTCTCTCCCAGCCAGCTCCTTTTAGGTGTTAATCATGATGTGTCAGTCTCCAGGTGCTCTATGCCTCTGCCTCACTACTAAAAAATGTGTTATATTGACTGTTGCAGGACATTTGATCACACTGTGAAACCCAAGCCTGTGTTGATAAAATCAACCTTGGATCAGGGGGCGAAGCCAGCAACTAGTTGACAGAAATTAACCAGAAAGAATAGTACGGAGAAGCCAAAAATGTATAGGGAGACACACAGGAAGGAGTGGGGAGGGACTTGGAGTTTCTCTTTTTGGTTTGGGACAGCTAGAGACACTCTCTTGCTGGGTCTCTGGACAAAAAGAAAGGTCAGCTGGGTATTTATTGGCCTCTCTGAGCTAGGAGGTTTTCACCCCAACAATTGACTCCCGAGTCTTTATTAGTAAATAGGACAATAAAGACTTAATTAAAAACTTCATTTGGTGGCAGCAGCAGAGCACTTACTGCAGGGCTGTGTGGCCGTAGACAGTAGTTAAGATATCAATAGATTCAGGTACAGTTTCTAAGCTGACAGAAAAACAACAATTAACCATGATTATTTGTGTGACCCTAAGTTTGGGCTTTTAATTTAGGCTTCTGTCAAAGAACAAATACAAAAGGGTGATAAAATTTAGACCCTTTCCACATAGCAAATTTAAAATTACTAAATCATAAAATATGATTAATTCTTAGTAATAAACATTTATTTCACTTACTAATTTATACGACTACATACAAGTATGCACACACACTGAAAGTACAAGCAGGATGATTAGTCACTGATTTGTATTATGTGAACCTCTGTGGATATCAGCATTACTTTCTTTTAATAATACCACTATGCAAAAAAAAAATCTGCATTGAACAGCTTGGAAATAAACCTTTCTATTCCTACTAGTGTATAAATAAAAACTAATTGGAAATCTGTGTATGTTGTTGGGAGACTTCACTGTATATAAAAGGGTTTGTGTCATAATATGTGAATATACATATATTAAGTATTGACACAAATTTAAGTTGTATGTGTGAATTTCAATTTGTACATGCAGAGTTTTTCACAAATACATAGGTAGGTATATATATTTTGCTGTGTATATTTGTATATAGTAATACAATTTNATTTTATTTTCATTGTACTTAATAGTACTGATATACTTAACAATAAAATATATTCTATTCTAGTTTTATTTGTAAAAAATAATGAAAATATAAACACCATTTTATTTTTATTTCTATATATTTTTATTCTTTGAGATAAATATTTGCAGCACTGAAAAATTGTGTTTGTCTTGATCATTTTAAATGATAATGGTCTCACATATATGTAATCTCTTTATGTAACCCTGGAACTGACTATGTAGACCAGGAGAGTCTTGAAATCACTGAGATCTGCCTGTCTATTTCCTCAGTCCTGGGATTAAGCACATGTGAACCAAGACCTACTAGTCACTCATATTTGATGCTAACTTCTTTTGCTTTCTTGCATTTTGTTACTTAGAAAGATTCATTTTCATGTAATATAAAAATTTATGTACATTATCATTATGTGATAACTGAATTATAACAATTTCAGTCAAAGGTTTTGTTCTATATGAGGATCAAGACCTTAAAGATACAAGAAATATATAATTTTGACAAAAATACTTTTCTTTTTTCTTCTCTTTAAAGAGATTGACTAAACTGTTCATTTAGAAAATAAATACTTAACAGAAAACAAATAATAGATTTAAGAAGCAATTGTTTGTTTTCATGAAAATTTTTAACAATTGGGCAGAAACACTTTGTCAAGGAAGCCCAAACTAAACCTGCATGCTTGGAAAAAGAGGTGTTTTAATGGGCTTGCAAGAGCAAGTTCAGCTAATGCATAATGAAATCAATACAGCAAAGAAACTGATATACCATAGGCCATTAAAGGTCATTTTGAAAGGATGTTTAACAGGATAATTTGCCGAATCCCAATAAAGAAAATGGAATGTGTTTTAAAACTGTTCAATGAAAAGTAACTGAGAAATAGGCACAATGCTGGGAAGTAAGTCCAGTTAATTACCTCACAGGGAGAGAAAACACTAGCAATGACCTCAGAGAAACACTGTCAATATCTAGAACTTTTGTAGCTCCTATTCTGGATGTTTTAACATACCAACAAAAACTACCTTCTAAATGTTTAAAAATTATGATCCTGTTTCACTTACTAAATCACTGTGGCCTTAAGTTAGCGTAAATGAACAACTTTGGTCTTTAGTACACATGAGACTTTGCACATATTCAAATATGCCTTTTTAAACCTATAAAGCACACATAGAAAAACCATCTTTATCTTCTCCCTTGGCACCGGCAAACTCATAATAACAGAATTCCTACTTTACAATGACTCAAAGCATTTTTTTTTTGTAATAGGAAGATACAACAGATGCTGTAATTCGCAATGACAGGACAGAAAACAAATAAAGAAAATGTGATATAAACACATTTTGCTTTCCATTTCATAAGAAAATACCTAAAGAAGCCTACTTATAAATTAAANCAAAGAGATTTATTTAGTTTAGGATTTAGGATGTTCAAACTTTGCAGTTGGCAACCCATAGATTAAGGCTCAAGTGATGGTTGAGGTCAGTGGTATCCCTCTGTGGGAGTACATGAAGGAGCGAACACTCACATATAAAACCAGGGAGCAGAGAGGTTAAGGCATTTATTTATCTATCAATTATCTTTCTATCTCTCTGTCTATTCTCGCATGCTTTCCCCTGCCCTGTTTTTATTCTTAATTGACTGTTTCCTTCAGCATATTCATTGTTTATTATTATTACTTTAGCAATGTAGAATTATATATCTATCATCTGTTTGTTTATTTTAAATAAATTTCTTTGTGGTTTGTTATTAGAAAATTTTGGATATTTTTAATTACCATATAACAGATGCCTCTATGACACTTTAATACGTGTTTTGTTTTGCTTGAACCTTTACTACATCTCTCTCATCTTCCTGCTCTCCCTACAAATTATGGAATACAGTCATCTGTAAAGAAACATGAAATGATGAACTTTGAATGTAAATGGATGGAACAAAAAATATTATATTGATGTATCCCAAATCCAGAATGACAAATGTTGCATGTTCTCTCTTACCTGAAACTCTTAGCTCTAAATATTTATCTGAGAATACATATCCTGAAGTAATTGCAGAAACCACGAGAATAAAAATAGGATATTGGCCAGGTAGGGCATCTTGGGAAGCAACAGAGATTTGAACATAAGGGTACGAGTGATCTGATCTGGGAAATGGGAATACAGAACAAGAAGGGAGTAGAGTAAAATAGCAGTAAAGTTTTCTGAAAACTCAAAAGGAATCATACTATTAAATATTTATCTCAAAAAGCCTATGATACATGTAATTCTGTGTGTAAATATACATGTGTGGTTTAAACATAATTTTCTCTTCTGTGCTGACAATGTTCTTTTCATATGCCAAAGAACATGTAAACCCCAAACCCTAACAAAAGGCATAAGAAGAACTCTTTCAAGTTGGTGGTCAGGGTTGTCAAAAAGACTCCCAAAGCCTACAGAGTATTTTCATTTCTCTTTGCTGCCCAAAGAGAAGTGGAAGGTAAGTCCTAATTGCTGCTGACACTATGCACTTCAGACATATTTGCCAGAAGCCCCTGAAGTGGAGTTGACCTTGCAGCTTCCTCCCTCAGTACTAGCTTTCACNGTACCAGAATTCTCTATACAATCTTCCAAAGGAGGGATTCAACCAACAATCCTTTGCACTCTGACACCTATGAACCACAACAGTGACCAGCCTGGCACAACTCAAGAGTGCTGGGTGACATGCTGCCTGTGTGTGATTCTCTCTCCCTCTCTTCCCTCCCTCTCCCTCCCCGCCTCTCTGTCTGACTCTACTCCTTCTATTGATGTATTTATTTCTTGGATATTTCAAATATTGAGTTTGATAATGTAGACTGGTTATGTAATCTATACACCTTTATAGACTTTACACATTTATAGACTATATGTTTATGATATACTTTTTAGTATATCATAGACTTTTTAGGTATGTTTAAGTATGTATCAGTATGAAAGCATAAAATAAAATAAAATAAAAAACACCATTATATATGGGCAGGGACAGGAGAAATAGGTCCTAAGCTCTCAAAAATGTTAGGTATATATCACAAAGTCTATGTGCCCCAGAGACATAGGTCAGGAATCACTAATTCTTCATGTAGGTAATGATAGACTTGAGCTTTCTGTAGGCAAACTATAATGAACACCCTCAAATTACTCAAAACTGTGAATCTAAATAAGATGTAGCTTCAAGATAAACTTTGAAGGCTAGATGAATAGCATAGAAAATATGTAGAAGCTTAATTGATAATAAAGCTGCTATAAACAAAAGGAAAAAATAGCAATTTCAAGAGGATTTAAACACTTATAGTATAATGAAGAAAATGCTCAAGTCAGGATGCAAACACTCTTGACATACAACGAAGAAAAGAAAAAGAAGAAAGAAAACTCCCACCTCACCATCCCCTACCCCACCAAAAAAACTAGACCGACCTTAAGAGAATAGATGACTAATATCAAGAGTAGGGTAAACTAGATGTCAAGTTATCAAACATGTCCTTTAAAGCAGCCATTATGACCATGTTTGAAAATTACCAAAGCTCCTGACAGCTTTAAAAAAATACAAATTTTCATTGGGTAAAATATACTATGTCTTAGAAATATGTACATTTTAAAATTGAAAATAGAAAATTAGCAATATAAATTTGTAAATGACTCTATAATTGGGATGATGGTAATAGGAAATGTCACTGACTTGGAAAATGGGTCTGTTCAGTTAATCTTCTCAGTGAAAGAAAAAAAAATATTTTAAAGTAGTGGCCTTTCAGGAATATAGGGTGATATTGAAAAATCTAATACCTGAATGTCCAATGTGGAAAAATATACATTGAAAGAATAGAATTTTTCAGTAGAGTATTATTTTTATAAGATGTTCAGTTACTTTAAAGCCATGTTCAGAAACTTTCATACTCAAACAATGAACAGAAATNTTGTAAACAAATTGTCTGAAACCAGTCATTAGACAATGATTTCTCAGAGCAACCAGACAACAATTCCACAGCCAAGGGAAAAGAAAACAATTGTCTTGGAGAATTGTGCATTCTAAACCCTGGAGACTGGAGGAAGGCACAGTAATATTTAAGGATTCAAAACTAAAGAAGTGCCAATTTCTAGTTATGTGCTGAGCAAAAGTATGCTTAAATGATAAAGAGAACTGAAGGCTATGCCTGATGATGGATAATTACCAATAGACCTGCTTTGAAGGAAATGCTGTGGGAACTTTGACTAAAGAAAAATGATTCAGGAAACCTTAGATGACTGCAAATTTTTGAATTCTACTGTGTACAGATTGTAAAATACACTTCACTATTCCAAAGTTTTGCAAAGAGAATGCTAGTTGTAGTATTGTAAATATTTGCTGATATCTTTTTTCAAAGCCTCTGTGCCATGTTTAAATCCAGACGTAATTTCCCTTTTCATTAATGATACAGTTACAAAGCAGGCAACTTCCCAGTTCTCTTACTTGGAAAATTCTTAAGGAGTAAACTTTCAAAAGCTCATTAGTCCAGGCCCTGTTATCATCCTGCTGATTGTTCTATTCCTTTTTATATTTTTAAAGTTCATCTGTGCTTAAAAGGCTTCATAGATATTCCTGATGTTTTATTTAAAGCACAATTACAACACGGAAATTGATTGCTCTCTGGGGATATGGTTTAAAGCTGTGTTACCTAAAGTCAGGGTGAGATGTAATGGCTTATTCCCTTACTGTGAAGGCAAAGTGGTTGAAATACTCTAAGGAAGATATGGAGAATTATTTAGCTCTCCACAGATATGTGAATAATTTAGATACTCTCAAAGCTTTGGGAATTATTTCCAAGCTGTCCCCATGACCGTGGGCATGTATGTGATACATGTGTTCTCACCATTGCTCAGTAGGACAAGGAAGACCTCAGATGATGTCCAGGAAGGACGTTCTACGTAGAATCCTAAAATTCTGACCAATTGTGCTTGAAGCATACCAGCTCTGTTTTGACTCCACACTTTCTACCCTCAAATCAAGGTGTCATCTAGCTTCTGAGAAACTCTTGCCTCCATTCTTGGTATACCCCAAATTTTCTCTATCTGCAATCCTCCCACTCACATCCTTAGTTTTTCCATTTTCTTTATTCAATAGTCTTTTAGTTGATTGAAACCAATATTTCACACATCTCATCCAGTTTTTGTTGCTTTTTTTAAAAGCATGGGTAAATCTGATTCTGACTGCTCCAGTTTTTCCTCAGCACCTTGATCATTTGTTTATGTATGTGTATCAAGATCCTGACAGTAAAGACAATGATTAAGGGCACCAGAGTATAAATATTTCAGTAGGGAAGCAGTGCTACATGGAATGACATCTACCGATTCACACCCAGAAAACAAAAAAAGAGCAAAATATATTTGGAAACTTACAAGATCACTTAGAGCAGAAACTTGACAACAATTGATGCTGCCTTCCAATTAAGGTCACTATGTTTGACTAGCAAAAAGCTAATGACAGAAAACCAGTCAACCAACATCCACACTCCAGTGGTGCCAGAAAGGCTTTGAAGAGGAGTATAAAGAACAGCACATGCAGGCTCCTCTTCATTAGGATCACAGGAAAGCACACCAGAGGGTTCTTGAAAGTAATCACTTTTGACGCTTAAACTTTATTTTCCCTGTTATTAGACCTACCATGTGTTCACCTTTGGAATCTTAGCTCAGGAGAATTGCATGGCTGTCTGCTGAGGGGGGGGGTATCAAATATGAAGTGGCATGGACTAACCATATAAATATTCTGACTTTTTTCAGAAACACTTAAGGACCTGTTTCCTATGGAGCTGATATGAGTTATAACTAATAGAGAGTCAGCATGAAGCTCGAGGGAATTATTTCTAAAAACAAAGGAGAACAGATGCCATCTCAGAGATGGANAAGAATTTTTAGAGAGAAATACATTAGAAAGCAGTGATCCAGGGAAATAACCATAGGGAATTGCAGGAGAGATGTCCCCAAGTGTCATTTGGCTTTCTGTGGAGCACAGGAGAGCATTGATAGCCTAGCCCGAGACTCTTGCACCTTTGGGCCATGGAGCACATGCCTGCTTACAATGCCACCTAGTAGATGGCTACTTCATACGTTGTGGTCACTGTGTTCCAAATTCAGAAGGCTAGGACAAAAGTGTCAGGAAGAGAAGCAGAAACATATGGCAGAGATGCACAGGATCTACCAATCTTAACTTCTGGAATAAAATAATAATAACTAAACTAACTTACAAAAGTTTTGAAGTTGTGCTTTATCACTGAAGTAAAGTTTTACAAACATGTGATTATACATACATGCAAAGAAAGATGGGGATTGGATCTGCTTCATAAATATGTGTCCATATTTGTATGCCAGTTTTCTATTTGAATCAATAAATATTTTGCCATATACCTTTCTGCCCAGAAGGCTTCCTCTTGTATATGTTTCAATTATTACTGTATGAGCATTGTTTTCTTCAGTGGCAAGAAAAAGGACAGACTAGAGGCAAATAGTTACTGTAATACCAGTGATGATCTTGGCCATTACNGTGTCTCAGGACCACACTTAAGAAGCCAAATTTGCCCCCAGCCACTATCTTATATATAGCAATTAGTAACAATTTCAAAGAGAGTTAATTATTCAACAATGTCAGTAGAGGCTACTTCGCAACAAGGTTTAATGCGGATGATTAATGACTGCTAGCATCCCAAAGCTGTAAGACTAAATGGATAAATCAGGGGAAGACCACACAAATGTCTCTGATGCTTCATCAATGTCTTGTCCTTTTTCTTGACTTGGCCTGTGACTGTATCTACTAATNAGTTCTAAATGTCACCAGCCCATCAGTGGAGTCCAAAACAGACTCAGAAGAGTTCAGGGATGTGCCAGGAGCCCCGTATTTGTTAACATGTCCTCGTGATGCTGAATTGTCTTTCTAATACCTTGGGTCATCTAATTTAGAACTTGTCAAGGGATACTCAAAAGAGAGTCTACTCTGTAACTCTCAGCTTTTCAGCAGCATGTAACATAGGGAACTTGCTCAAGAGTGACTTTTAGCACTCAGAATCTTCCATGTGACTCTAAGGTGCTTATTTAGAAGGATCAAGAAAGAGCACAAGATGAATGTCATACTGCAGATAGTAGAACTTTTAATGACAGGGAAGATATTACAGACATGTGGCCATCCTATTGCTGTTACATTCACTGTTTTACTTTGAGACCAGTAAGAAGAATGGGAAGAAGTAGGAACTACAGCTTTCAATATTCCTGAATTTGATCCAAATGAAGTACGTTTTAATTTAGACAGAGAAAAAGAGTGAGTTGTGTTTCCTATAAGTCAGTTTTCCAGAATCAACACAAAATTGTTTTTTTTTTCTTTTGTCAATTTGAAATTGCTAAAATGCATATGTTCCCTGGAGAATGAAAGTTACATAGCTGTGATAAACACAGAAAAATGATCACTTGGAATGCTTTCACTTCTTAGGATGGAGACACTGAATCCTTTATTCTCTTCAGCTATTTATGTGTGATACAAATCCCTGTGAGGTAACTCGCAAAAGTATGTAAATTAGAATGAAAAATATGAACTAACATAATTTGAATGTTTCTTTCCAATTTCAATTCATATTTAGAGCATTTTAGATTATGCAATTAACATACACTAATAAAATAATANCCATGGGCTGTTTAGATCGCTCAATATATAAATATATAAAGGAGCCTGCAAGCCTGATGGCCTGAGAGAGATCCCTAGAATCTACATAGTGGAAGAAGAGAACCGTCTCATTAAAGGAGTCCTTTGACTTGTCACTTGTGTACCATGGCACATGAGCCCCCTCCATATGTACACATACATACACATTTTCCCATACACATACACACAAATACA
>LZPO01009672.1:4306-16242 GCA_001675575.1 Neotoma lepida
CTAGGCACCCATAGGATTCCAAGTGAGTTGTCTCAGTGAAAAGTAGTGCCATTCTCAACAACAAAACTCAACTTGAAGGAAAAGTCAAAATTCAAGGGTAGTGAGGGTGTGGAAAAAATGATAAAACAAAAGAAAAAGTCCAATGGTCAGGACCAATGGCATGTTTAAAATGCATTAGCAGCCAACATTAGTTATTTGCAAATTATAAAATATATCTCTTCATAAAAAAGTTCCTCCCACCAAAAAAATTCCTGTTCCAAAGTTTGAAAAATATACTATCAGATCATAATGAATAATATGAATTTCAGAAGTAAACAAGTAGAGAACACATCAAGTCAAGAACAATCAAAGACCAATTACAGCTGAAGAGGAACCAAAAGAGTCACCTGTAGTTTGCACAGCAAGGGCTGTGTGCACCCTTTTGAAGTATGGGCTTCTAATAAATAAATATAGTCAAAGTTTCCTACAGAGGCCCACAACAGATATCGGAGCATTGCAAGGGAGTATACTATGCATAAATGTGATCCCAGCTTCCTATAGAGGCCTGGGACAGATGCAATGGGATGTGGACATACCAGATGATATTGTTGGTAGTATTCTTCCATTCTAATTGTCTTTGTTTTAATTTTCCAGGGGGATTTTGGTCTCCAGTAGATTCAAATTTGTGCTTTCTCTGGAAGGCAGAGAATCATGGGAACCCACGTGGGCACATGGTNGTTAATTTTGTTTGTCAACTTGACTACTTCTACAATCAACTAAAAGCAGCTGAGCACACCTAAGAGAGATTTTTTTGATTGGATCATTTGAGGTAGGACGACCCACCCTAAATCTGGGCCACACATTCTGGTGGCAGCCACATAAAGGCACACGGAAGAATGTTTTTGTTTTTTTGCTTGCTTGCCCTCACTCTCACTGGCAAATTAATCTATCCCACTGCTGAGGCATTCTTTTGCTGACATTAGAACCTATTTCTTTGGGATTCTAACCTAGACTGAAGAGCAGTAGGTCTCTAGGACTTCCCTGGGGCTCAGCACCAGACTGGGACTGTTGAGACATCTAGTCTTGTGGACTGAAAAGCTACTGGGTTTTTTGCTTTTCCATTGTGAGGCATATATATTTATTTATTCTATAAGTTCTTTGCTTTGTAAAGATATCAAAATTCCTTCAAGGGAGGAGTGAGAGAAAGCTATGAAGATATATTTTTAGGAGTGTTAATGGCAGAACTGCAGCCACACAATTGGGTTGGGGTAAATGTTTGGCCTTTGTAAAGAATCTAGATCTTGGGTAGAAAATNATGTAGAGAAATCCAACCATTCAAGGCTTCTCTGGTTGTCTAAGCAATCAGAAATCGATCTTACTCATAATGGAAGGAATCAAAGGTGGCATTTGTGTGAAAATTGGCTGATCAAGGTAGTTTTGAATATGGTAAGACAGAGAACAGAGTGCACAAAGAAATAAAGTTTGGGTTGTGGAGAAATGACTACTACATAATCAGATAACATTTGTGTCCTGCAAACACATCAGAGGGGGCCATCCACTTTGAGATACAAACCAAATACTGCCACTATTTAAAAAAAAAAACAAAAAAACAAAAAAAAAGCAAAGCGAGTCATCTTTCAGGAAGGGTGAATTATTTATCATGTGTACTCAAGGGCTACACATTTAGGTTTTTATCTTTCATTAAAAACAATGTTGTCCTTACCTAAGAATGTAATGACTAATGCTCTTTGGAATGTCATCCCAAATCCTTTTTAGAATATGTGCAAATGATAAAATCAAAATTCAATGTTTTCTTATAAAATGTTAGGGAAAAATGATTTTCAAAACAGAAGCCAGAGAATGAACATCTGGGGAATTCAGCTTTAGTGGTCTCTCTTTTAAACCAAATAGTTTGTGTATATGTTTTCAATATGTTCTTTCGGCACCTTTTAATATTAATACTAAATAATGAATGGTGGGTAGGAGGGGAAGGGGATAGTAGTCACTCTGTGCCTATGAAAAGAATTCATCTTTCTTATCCTATTTGGTAGAGTGTCATTTTAAATAAGTGTTAGCCTGGAGGAGGTTTTATTGTTTTAAACCACAGGCTTTATATTACCTTAAAAAAAAAACTCTCAGCCGCAAGTTGGATGCTTCTGGCAGCCATACAAATCTAGCACCACCCAGGGAGGGAGCGTGTTTGCCTCTCTGCTCACTTCTGCCAGGGTAGAGGAATGCTGGACACCCAGAGACAAGGGAGGCTGCAGCACACTGCACCTCAGCCCCACACCTCGGACTTCCTCCTTTTGCAACACACAGGTAAGTGCTCTGTAGTGCTGAATGGAGGAGAGTCTGCATAGCAAGTGAGCCCCCAAAGCCAAGGGCTCTGCTCTGAAGGTGTGCAAAAAGCTTCCTGGATACCTTTGGGGGGAGGTGGAGGGCTCATGTTAGCTAGCTCAGGTAGTAAGACTCTTCCTACTTTTCAATACATTCCTGAAAAGGTCTTATTGTGTTTGATTGTTGTCTATATCTTTGTGTTTTACTTTTTAGCACACTTTTCTCTGTGACATTAAAAGAAACTAAACTGCAACCTAATGTTTATTTATTTGTGACAATCCCGAGTCTAGTTAGGACTCTGTTATTACTTAGATCCAAGAGCGCTAGGATCAGCAGGCTTTGCTGCAGAGCAATGAAGTACTGTAGGAAGTACTGTACAACACAAAGTTCAGTTCTCAGTGTCAGGGTTTTAAAATAACACAAGTGGATCAAAGTGAAGGCTGCATTAGACAGTGCTTCCAACACAGCAGACAGGAAATTTTTCCATAATATGCNAAGAGTCTCCAAACATAAAACACAATTTGTGGTCTCGATGCATTTCTTACATCACAAACTCTGTTTCCCCCTCAGATGTCAGAAACTGAGCTGGAAAAGATAAAAGTAAGACCAGCCGAGCATTTTGAAAATGACCAAAATAACATTCCTTGGTTAAAGGAAGGTAAGTCATCATCTCCTGGATTCTGCTTCTACTGCTGTAAAAATGGTGCTTTCGCTTACAACCACAAGATGGGTCAGAAGGGGCAAGCATGCCCCTGGAGTTCAAATGAGACCAGCATTCTTTCTGTCATTATACACATGTGGCCTGAGTATTGAAACTGCTCTATAGTCTTTGGGTTGCAGCAAACAGATTCCACAATTCTAAAGACTGAACAGAGTCTCTGAAGCAGTGATTCTCAATCTGTGGGTCTCGACCCCTCAAGTTCGCATATCGGATATTTACATTATCATTCAAAACAGTAGCAAAATCACAGTTATGTAGTGGCAATGAAATAATCTTACGGTGTGTGTGGGGAGGGAACACCACAACATGAGGGACTATATTAAAGGGTCACAGCATTAGAAAGGTTGAGAACCACTGCTCTAGAGGGGCTGGAGGGGCTGGAGATGTTTCTTCTGTAGCTGCAAGAAGACAGTGAATTTGAGGACTAAATAATCATGACAGAAAGGAAGGTGTGCTGTCGGCAAGAATGCCTACAAATAGAATCACCATTCACTGCAGTTAAAGAAGCCACCGTTCCCAGAGGAGGGTGCTGCGACCACAGGCCCAGCATGCGTAAGAGCACTGCTTGAAATACACACACAAATCAATATGTTCTCCTTTGATAAGTACAAATTAGTGTTTGCTTCTGAAAATATGTCCAAGCTCGTGATTAGTTACTAGAAGGATTGTCTTTATAGCTTTTGTTTTTATGGACATCTTTATGCCTCTGAAAGGAAACCAATTTGATATTTTACCTAAATAGGCATATGTGTCTTTTTATTGCCATTAAGCTGTTATGTTACAAAGGGACAGCTTTTGTTCTATAAGGTCACAGGAGAGTCTAAGAAATACATTCAGAAGGTGATACAAGCCCCAGACAATACTGATGGCATTAACCACACTGACGTGTTTATTGGCATTTATTGATGTTTATGCTGAATCATCCTGACCAATCTATGAAGCATGATTATCAATAATTCACCAATGAGAAAACTGAGCCTTAGAGAGTCCAAGGAACTTGCCTAAACTTGCAAAATCAGGAGGTGTGAAAGCTGGGACTGGATCCCAGGTTACAGAACTTGACAGTACATGGGCTTAACTATCACCTCACCAGGTTAAAGAGAAATGATGCTCTAAAGAATGGTTTCCTACTGTGTTTAAATCAATGCCAACATANGACTTCATCATGCACTCTTATCCTTAATCNCATCCTACCTCCATTGTCATTTTGAAAGCATTCAACTCAAAATTAATCATTTCTTTTATTCAATTGGGCAATAATGAATTAATAATAAGGGCTCCCCTCCTTAAGAGACTTCTCGAGAGGCTTGGTCAAGTGACTCCCATGCAAGCAGGAGTGGAGTTTGGATCTCTGATACCTTGATCAGAAGCCAGGCACGGGGGCAAACGCCTGCAATCTCAGGGCTGAGGAGGCAGAAAGAGGAGGGTCCCTGAGGATTGCTTGCCACAGCCAGGTTAACTGAACCAGTGGCTCCAGGTTCCACGAGAGACCCTGTCTCAAAAATGAAGGCACAGAGTAATTGAAGATGACACCAGCATTAACTTTTGACTGCTTCTCTCTCTCTCATTCTCTCTCTCTCTCATTCTCTCTCTCTCTCCCTCTCTCTCTCTCTCTGTTCCCTCCCTCCCTATTCTCACCCCTCTCTCTTTCTCTGTCATACACGTTTACATGTATGTGCACTCATNATACTCATATAAAAGTATTTTTGAAATAATTTCCTCAAAAAGTTTCAGGGCCAGAAAATTATCTGATATTTTTATCCAAATATCTTGTCTATGGAATCTTTTGAAAACAAGGTAAAGGGGAAAATACNACCTTGGGTCAAAGGCTCACCTCAGGTTTTCCTTTTGACTCTCACGTCTATTAACTGAAGCTGCCTTTTGCTACTGTACATGATGAAGTTTATATTATTTATTTTGATTTTAATTGCTGCACACTGGAGACGTAGATAGAAATGATGATGAAACCAATAGACCAATCATTTCCAAAGAATTCTCTTTAAAAAATTATGTCCGTTAAGTACAACTTAGGCATTGAATTCTTGTAATCTATAAGATCTAATTTCCCAGGTGACCTGTTTTTATCCCATTTGGACACTTCATTTAAGCTATACTCAAATTATGTTTACAATATTTCATAAAAGGAAATGGAGCCAGATGCTAGATGACAACATCTTAATTGGGAATTATCAGGATGAGTTAGTTTCGAACATAAATGTCTTTCATTTTTGCTGCTAAGAAAAAGTGTATGGGTTGGCAAAAAAAAAAAAGGTTGAGGGGGGGACTAATGGGCTCAGCAGAAAGAATACAGCATTTGAAAGCAGTCATCCATGGCTTTAAATCTCAGCTCAGCTGCTTCCCAGCTCTGTAGCCATAGCTTGCTGTTCAACTATCACAGGCCTTATCTCCTTCCTTGATGTTAGACTGTGTGCATCATATGAAGAATGAGGATTTATGGTTTCTGTTTCTTGCCCTCTTGAAAACATGACTGAAAAATAGTATTTTTGAGAACTTGGCTTACTCTTGGAAATCTGTATTCATAAGTGTTGCACATATTTTATTAGATTATTTGTGCCCTCGTATTTGTTTCCTAACACAATCTACTCTGCAATAGNGTTGTCCCCGTTTTACAGACTGAGGGACTGAGGTTGAAAAAGATCTGGGTGAGACTCAAACTTGCAGGACTGGTGAATTACAAACAGAATCTCAGACACTTGTCTCTGAGTTGTAAATTCTTTTATATTATTATTATTATTATTATTATTATTATTATTATTATTATTATTATCTCCCCCAACCCTGTCCAATCAAAGTCTATCTCTTACCTCCTGCTCTACTTTAAAGAAAATGAAAAGCATGCTTCGAGTTGCTCAGCAAAGACTTTTTTCCTTGAATGAACAATATAAACACTTCTCTCAGAGCAGTGCCTCAGTTCTCCCACTCCAGACCTCATGGTAAATTCTCCCCATTGTATGAGCAAGGCCTAAGCAGGTACTTACTGTGGACATCAACAAAGGGTACCCGGAGAGTTCATGACTTCTGTTGATCATGCAACCAGGTCTAGACTCACCATCATCACCTTACCACAGACTGGGACTGCTCTAAATTTTCATCTTCAGGCAGGTCTACATCTAATGCAGTCTGAGCCAGCATCTGTTAAGCATACCATTATGGGAGAGAAGATATGAAGATGGCAGAGACAAGTACAAAGAAACACACTCCCTCCAAGAAGCTGATGGTTCAATCATCTTGATTTTGACTGAAAGGTCAACAGCTCTTGCGTGACCCTCCTTATGTGTGTCATTGGCCTGACAGCTTCCACAGTGATGTCAAAGAGCTGAGGAAAGCCACACCCAGGGCTATCATCAATACATAGAATAAACAGTGCTTGAGCAACACCACTTAAAATGCACTAATTTTAACATGAACTGAATTTTATTTCCTCCTTTCTCAAACCACGTAGAAGTCTACCAATGCCAGTCATGCCACCTACAAATGCTAGACTTCCCAAAGTTCAGACTGAGATAGCTTTATATCTATGAGTTGATATCTATGAACCTACCATCTCTCTACCTGTCTATCTAACTATCAATCATCTATCTACATGCTCATCTTCTATCATCTATCTGTATCTGTCTTTGTACCTGTTGATCTAACTATATATCCATCTACTCACACACATACTCTACTATCTGTCTATCTATCTATCTATCTATCTATCTATCTATCTATCTATCTATCATCTATCATTCTATCATCTATCTCTCTTCTATCATCAATATTTTCTATAACCTATCTATATCATCTATATACTTACCTACCTACCTATGCATATAGCTGTATTTTACACATGCATACATATCCACCATCTGTCTGTCTGTCTGCCTGTCTGTCTGTCTGCCTGTCTGTCCATCTGTCTGTCTGTCTGTCTGTCTGTCTGTCTGTCTGTCTATCTATATCTAAACTATCTATCATCTTCTATCATTCATATTTCCTTTTTTGGGTAATAATTTTATTATTTCAAACATATAAATAACACAAAGGTTTATACAAACATGGTATGCTATTCTCTCCTGAATTATAAAAGTAAAGGACTCAAATTCTATAGAATTTTGACATTGGGTGATTACTATCTATCTATATCNATCNATATACTTATCTATCTACCTATGCATATAGCTATATTTTACATATGCACACATACTCGTATCTATCTATCTATTTATCTATCTATCTCTATCTATCCAACTATCTATCTGAATATGTATCTATGCATCATCTATCATCTCTTTAATTCCTGGATCCTAATAGAAGCAATTTAGGATACAAATTGAGCAATAGAAAATGTCCCAAAGCGTAGAACAACTTACTTTGAAATAAGACTTCTAGGTACTACGCTCTGGGAATCCTTGTTNTGAGATAATGAGAGAACAGGACAATATTGTGAAATGAGTAGCAGAAAAGATCCGCTGCTTCCCAAAAGAGTAGACTCAGGGAGGCTGCAAAGACTAGTCACCATGTGAGGGGAAACAAGGCATTGCTGGGGGCTGTACCACTAGAGAGGCTAGAAGGGAGTACTTTGGTGCATGATAGCTCATTATTTGCTTGTGCATTAACCAAAATGAAGGGAAAATTAGCTGAGTTCCAACTTGGTTTCAAATAGATAGACACTGACTCCATGTTGCCCTACAGATCTGAGAATAAGAACCAGTATATTGAAATATGGGCTCAAAATGGAGTAGGANAGGAAGAGGAGAAGGCAAAAGGGCAAAGGAGGAATCCTTTCAGCAGCCCAAAGCAAGGAAAGCAAGATCTGGATAAAACTGATAACAAGGACAGGGAGAAAATAGGCCCCAATGTGAAAAACTATATGGAGGAGAAATTGATATAACATAGAAATTGGGGTGGAAATTGCAGGTGGAATAGGTTGGTGTGCAATACCCCATTAAGTCAGGGAGCATTCTGGGTAAGCATCTCAGTGCTTGTACCTTATACCATTTGATACAGATGAGAAACATCCAGATAAAGGGATAGGAGCCCTGAAATTGTGGCCATTTACAGTTTAAATCACAGCACTGCTAGTGTTTGAATTGCAAGCAATTTCTTAGAGTATCTCCTGATTCTTGGGAGACACTGGGAATCTGGATTTTGATGGGAAATCTCCTGATTGCTAAAGATTACGTAATAATAGCCACAGCAACAAAAATAACAACAGTCACCTACCATGTGGGACAAACGAAACCAAGTTCCATGGGTCCATTTCAATGGGCAGGTTGCCAATTTGTGACTTCTGTTCTCTGAGTTTGTGTCTCTAAACACCTTCTAATATAATTTCCTAAAAGCTGGTTTTCTGTAAACATTGCTTCATAGGTGGAGTTATCCACTTATCACCTATCTATCCATTATTATTCACATAGATGTGTGTATTAATTCATTTGAGCAAGCCATGGTAGAAGTCAGGATGTGAAATGAAGAGAACAGAATTATCACATTGTCCTT
This sequence comes from Neotoma lepida, assembly GCA_001675575.1. Taxonomy (NCBI): domain Eukaryota; kingdom Metazoa; phylum Chordata; class Mammalia; order Rodentia; family Cricetidae; genus Neotoma; species Neotoma lepida. The sequence goes on from LZPO01009672.1 coordinate 12,843, forward strand.
AAAGAGAGTAGTTACCAGACATTGTGTTAGTGGAGTATTCACTTTGCATCTGTTATAAGCAGAGGGAGGAAAAACACACAAGCAATCCCTTATCCTCTCAGCACAGAACAGCAGAGACTTGGACTCTGGAACACAAGGTTACTGTTCAGTCAAAAGCAGAGACTGACAACCTACACTACTCAAAAATAGCATAGAGGCTGCCAAATCCACATTTCCCAAGTTCTCCTCTTTAAGCCATGCAAAGGAAGCTCCCAATGCCTCAACTCTGTTTATTTGCAAATGACCATGGGAAAACAAAAGACGTACGTACATGGGCATTCCTAAATTTACTGGACTTCCCTTTCATCGAAGGCGATTTGTTCAAAAATCAGTTTCAGGTCTTGAATATTAAAATGATTCACAAATATCAATTTTATTTTATTTAGCAGCCATTTGATGGGGTTCCTTTTGAACTTATACACAACATGACATGCTAGGTGAAGAAACATGCAAAAATGAAGTTTCTACTTTGCAAAAACTTGGTGTCTAGGTGCTCTATTATAAGGCCCAAATATTAATCTATGATAATTTTGTCACTCATATAATTCCCATTTCAAAAGTGTGACTTCTTTTTAATATCTACCATAGAAATTAAGCCACACTATTGCCTGTTTTAAGTTGTTAGTTTATGTAAATNGTCTATCTTGAGATGAGATAATTTTATTCTGTAAACATGGGATAGAATCATCAGCTATCATTTATTATGCAATAAGCAAAATACAGCTAAAGAAAAGATAATAGCATATTGTTTTGTTTTTAAGTGTAGCTGACAGAAGTTACACATGAAAGCATGTCCTTGGAAGTTGTATAACTACATAAATAAGGACTGTNATACTCTTGATCCATTTTATTTTAGGATAACAGAATACCACACAATGCATGCAGCAAAGAAATTTAGTTTCTGAGGCTGAAGCAGCCAGGACTCTCAAAGTCCTCAGAGTTGCTCAGGATCTTCTTGCTACGTTTTCTTGCTACGGTTTTTCACTCCAACATAACTTTAGGGGGTGATATATTCAAAGCTCAGCAGATGATATGAAGAAAATTTCACACAGGTAATTGCTCAGAACCTCAGAAATATGTGCACCTGGTCTAGCAAAAGATGGTAACAGGAAAAGGATATAATGATAGAGGTGGGGAAGAAAGCAGGGAATGACGANGTGAGGAATCTGGGCTGAGAACCGGCTAATGCCTCTATACAAAGCACCAGAAAGAAAGGAGTCCAATGCTGACTNCTGGCTTGTAATGACATCATAGATGCTTAATGGAGAAGAATGAGAGAGAAAATGACCAGAAGGGGGAGAATGGATGATGTGGATGGAACAGCTCAGGTGTAAACTGCCTCAGAAACATNCCGAGTGAACTATCTTCGGGGCATGAGGACTTAGGAGATATTGTCACACAGACAAGAAAGAGACCCCTTCAGATCTCACTCAGAGATAAAAGATGTGGAAGCTGTTCTTGTAGAAGCAATGGAAATTAAGAATAATTTTTATGAGAAGAAATCACAAGCTTGATGGTGCCAGAGCAGGATAAATATGTCATGCTTCAAAAGTAGAGGAAATGGGTAGTTAAAACATTTACAGACCACAGTGTTCTGTGGGTGTGGGTGGGGAGCTCACAGCATGGACCCTCTCCTAGGCCCTGGATCATCTTCGCTTTGGGAGAGCCTACTAATGATAGGGTTCATAGTATAATAGAATATATCCCTTTGTGTTTTATTTTTCCAAGAACACAAAGATCTATCAAGGGTTGGCAGGTTACTTTTCAAGATCCAAGCAAATTTAAAAGGGAATCTCATCATTTATTGAGAGGAATACTAAAGATGTGGATTGTCGTTACATTAATGAGAATGGAATTGATTGAAGGCATGAGAGCAGCTCAGAGCCCCTAAGGAAAGCTGAGGTCCAAGAACAGCAGGAACTAATCTGACTCTGATGAGCTTGAAAGTGAGACAATGTATCCAGGGTATGACTCCTGCTGGAATAAATGACCTCTATGTAAAATTCTGTCTTCTCCATCTCCTCCTTTAGACTCCAAGTCCCCAGAAAGGAAAGTCAACATTTCATCCAGTAGTCCCCATTCTGGCTAATAAAGAGTTAACAGACAGGCTCAGGCCAGAACCTGTCTCTTATACACATCTAGATGTGTATAAGAGACAGGGAGAAAAGGACCTGTGCTGCCTCCAATCATAGCCACTCTAAGCCTGTCCCGTGGTAACTGGATTCCCAGCATCTCTCACTATGAGGAGTAAGATTTTCTTAAGAACCTAATATGCTGGTGATACACCACTAAACATTCCAGAAAAGAAAGCTACTTACTTTAAATGAATTGGCCTTCTACTCAAGTTCAAATATCAAATTATTTTATGTTTAGATAGTTCAGGAAAAGATGAGGTCTTCTGCATTCTCATAGATCAACAAATTAAATTCCAGAGGCACATCTACAGCTGACGGTAGAAATTTTGTTCCCATTAAGCCTATAAAGGGGTAAGTTCATGTAAAATGATGACGTTGATCCCAGTGGATGGCTGCGAAGATGCCATGTCAGCCTCGAGACTCTGACCAGATGAATTAATCAGTGTGAAGTCCCATAAGTTGTTCAGCACAGATTTAAAGACTCTCCTTCAATGAGGATAGGGTAGTACATCAAATCCAGAATGATCTTAGTTCATCATTATTAATTGCAGTTTTATGAACTAGGAGTGAGACAATCCNTACAGACCGGGAGCCAGTCCATTTTATCTCATCAGGAAGAAGAAAATGACAGACAACCAGAACCAGAGAGATTTCCACCTTCTGACAGAGAATGCCTGAGCACCGCTCATTTTTGTGTACTTCACAACAGTCGTTGATGTGACATACCTAATCAACATTGGTAGAAAGGGCAATCTTACTGGCAGAGGGAAAAAGTCTCTTACACTCTATGCCTCAGGATAAGGGCATCCCATTCCTGCTACATTCTACAAAGATACTTTACATTTATATGATTATGGCCCATTTCTTTCAGCTTCTGAGCCACATTTAGAGGGAATACTTCCTAATAAAATGCACCTACATGAGGTGTTCACCAGACCATTAGTTTAAAGAAAAAGGAGGGAGGAGGAGAATTACGAAGAGAAGAAATGAAGACATCACTCAGTAGGTGGCATCAGCCATTTCAACCATTTTAGACATTATTTAAGCCTGCCAGGAAATAAACGTACAGCAGAGACAGAAAGCAAGGGCAATGACAGGAGTTTTGCCAGTGTGTAACTTNTAGAAATTAGAAGGGACAACTCATAGAAGTATAGGTGCTATTTCTCCTTTGACGTTACCCCATGCCAGCGTACCTTTTCAAAGGAGAAGCAGGACTGTAGAAGGTG
>LZPO01009675.1:3193-16204 GCA_001675575.1 Neotoma lepida
AAGTTTGAGGGCTTGCCTCAGACTTACCGTCTAGCTAAGACTGGCCTGGAATACTGCCTATATTGCCTTTTTCATCTGCCTCGTAAGGGCTGGGTTCCAGGCAAACACTATCACATGCAGCTAGTTTACTGTCATTTTGTTTTCCATTTCCCTTTAAGAATGTTGTCTTTCTTGTCAGATGCTCCTTGGTCAAACAAAGCTTAAGAATGGTTTCCTCAAATTCTTCTTCAAGTTATTTTAATTGAGTTCTTGTCTTTATTATACTTGAAATTCTTTCGCAGATAGATAGAGTGTCTTAGGAACTTTTCTATTGCTATGATAAAACACCAGACCAAGGCAACCTTTAAACAGAAAATGTTTCATTTGGGGCGCACAGTTCCAGAGGGTTAGAATCCATGACCATCAAGGCGGAGCATGGCAGCAGGTGAGTAGGCATGGCCCTGGAGCAGCAGCTAAGAACCCAAAGCTTGAGATGCAACCATGAGGCAGAGAGAATGGGAATGTTATGGGTTCTGCAAACTTCAAAGTCATCTGCCCTCAGTGACACACCTGTCACAAGGCCACACCTCCCAAACAGTCACACTAACTGGGATCCCAAATGCAAACACATGCACTAAGGGAGCCGTTCTCATTCAAACCACTACACACAGTGTAAATATTCCCTTCTAACTATGTCAACAGTGTCTAATGAAAGGCAGAAATGTAGATTTTAATAAGGTCCAATGATAATTTTTCTTTTATCATTAGTGTATTTTATATCCTAAGAAATCATCAACTATCTATAGTTGGGAAGCTACTCTGTTTTTTCCCCATAAGTGTTGCTGTAACAGTTTTACATTAAGTTTACAGAGTATTGTGAACTATTTTGCTGATAGCCATCTGCAAAAAAAAAATGATAATTAATTTATAAATATTCTGTGGGTCAGAAAACTGTATTTTCTGACCAAAAAACAAAAAACAGTATCTAGAAGGGCCTATACTCAGCCTCAGTAACAACTTGTACAGAAGACACACTTGAGGAATGAAATCAAAACAGGATTCAGGCTGGAGGGAATGCAGAGTAGTTAAAGTGCTTGCTGCTCTCACAGAGGACCTGAGTTCCCAGCATTCATGTCAGGAGACTCACAACTGCCAGTAACTCCAACTTCAGGGGATTTGACACATTCTACAGGTGTATACTCACATACATGCATGCACATATGCACACACACACATACATATATACACACACAAATTTAAAAAAAAAGATGTACATTTTAGTCAGGCATGATGATTTACACCTTTAATCCCAGCACTTGGGAAACAGAGGGAAGCAGATCTCTGAGTCTGAAGCCAGACTGTCTACATATAACAAGTTCCAGGCCAGCCAGAGATACTTCATAAAAAAAAAATAGAAATAAAAAACAGAACAAGGTGACAACCAAGAAGCATCTATTTAGAATGAGAGCCATGGCTGGCCCAGCCCCGGGGTAAGCTTCTCACTAAGACTGGGAATTCAAAGTTCCAGTTCACATACATCAGCAGTTTAACCCAGTACAGAAAACAGTCACGTTTACTCTCATTAGAATGATTGCTACGTCATTGCTGTGGACTGTGTTCTGTATTAAGTAGGCTCCACAACACAGAGAACAGCAGCCCTGATCAAGACTTCCCAATGAGTAAGATGTGTTTCAAGATCTGTTCTCTGTGGCCTGAGTCATCGATGGTCTCTTGTAAGGTTTAGGTGTTCCTATATTTCTTCTTGAAAAAGATCAACTTAAAACATAAAGAGGCCAGGCGGTGGTGGCGCACGCCTTTAATCCCAGGACTCGGGAGGCAGAGGCCAGCCTGGGCTACAAAGTGAGTTCTAGGAAAGGCGCAAAGCTACACAGAGAAACCCTGTCTCGAAAAACCAAAAAAAAAATAAATAAAGAGAATTATTTCTGATACTCAGACAAAGATATCATTATTCATAAACCATGTTAAATTAGAGCATTTCAAGCTATTTTCTTGAGATTCGTTGTGAAGTTAAATGACTTATAGGAGTCAAAACACTCATCTCCACTTCACTGGGTTTTGGAAAAATTAATACATTTAGTAGNGTCATAGAGCACACATACAAAGATTAAAAACACTATCCTGAAGAGCTGTATTTTGACAGCTGTTTCCGTGTACTGAGCCTTGTTTAGCAGGCTTCACTTCTTATCCCAATTTGGAGCCTAGCTTCTTGCACTGCAGCTGGTTAAGTTATCATGGGAAACATTCTATCAAGCAAAGGCTCATGAACTTATGTGTACTTGAATCTGCTGTTTTCAACAATTCTCTAAACTAACATTTCTTCAAGATAACCAATAAACTGCTCAGAATTTAGGATGAAAGATAAGATGGGAATGTATCACATGAGCCTGAGCCTATTCCTTTAAAAGAAAAAAAAAAGAGGCATTTAATTTCCTTTTCTCAAGTATTTCAAATGAGCATTTTCTTAACAGTAGTTCTTGTTATGCCTTTCTTTGTGTACAATGTGCAATCCTTTTCATAGCCAAAGGGCCAAGTGTAAAGGAAGCAAAACCTCTCAGTAAAGATTATTGTCTCCAACCAAATGTATAAGTGCTTTATGATTTCAGTCAAAATAATTTATTAAACAGTATAAGAAAAGTGTCCATGCAAGAAATGTACTTGAATGAGCTACCCACATGTTAAATTAGGAAAATCGGATTTTACAATATAAAAATAATTCATCAACATTAGCTATGAAGAAAAACTCCCCATATAACCCACTCTGAATCGTGTTGAGGGAGGCTGCAGTTGGCCTTGTTTCCCTGTACCAAGTCCCAGAGCCTTGCTCCTATTGCCAGAACACCTTTCATTTGTTCATGCCATCTGCTCATTCACTGCACTGTTTACTTAAAACCTTCCAAAACGTGTGATATTAAATAATTAACATGTAACAAGGCATCCCCTAGTTCATATCGGTAACACTAATGTTGAAATCGGAATTGCAACGAAGAAAAAACTACATTATTAAATAGGTATTTTGTACAAAGATAATTCTAGTCTATATAAATTGTGCTTGATCTTAAGTTTGTTCATTTACTCACATTACCCGAAGTTTCTCTTGTTGATAATTCAGTACATTCAATGACAGGGCTCAACCATTTTACCAGCTTGTTCACATTTTTATTTTGATAAATTCATGTTGTCTTTGTGTGCTGTGAGAGTGTAGTGGCTACTGGGAACCAAAGCCAGGACTCTGTACATGCTAAACACATGCTCTAACATTGAGCTACATCCCACAGACCTCTTGTTTTTATTTTTATAGAATATTTTCAATATTCAAAAACTGAGGCTATGAAGGGAAATCGTATTAACAGAAATCCAATAGGTCCTTATAAAGTGTGTAGAACCATCATTAGGATACAGTTTCTATGGCAATACTGTACCACAAAGAAAAGTACTGGGGTGAAAGGAGGTGCTGAAAGCAGGGGACGTAACCTGGAATTAAATCAAAATGCCCTGTGCATACTGTCAATGACAGCCTATGCCTTGGGCTTAGGAACTCCTGCAATGAAGTTCAATACAGTCAAAGCCTCTTTTGTCTTTTCTGCCACCTTCAATTCCTAGGGCCACAAAAGATGGTTCTAAGCCTTTCTCTAATCCCCTGAAAATGTCACATACACCTCTAATTTTAGGTATTCCAACTTATTTTCATCTGTCAGGAGAAACATTTATTTCAACAAAACTACAACCCCATATACGACCTTTCAAACCAGAAGTGTTCCTGGTGAGGCTATTCCCTTGGTCCCCCAGGAACACTGTTTAGAAAGCCCTCAAGGTTGGCTCAGAGGAGCCAGCTATATGCTTCTTACTACACAGAGAGGATTCTTGAATATACATACTACAAACCATCACCGCTAATCTAAGGGGAGCTAGCAGATACGGATGGAAAGGGCCTGCAAGTGTGCACTTAAGGTAAGAATGGAGACTCAAGAGCATTTCAGGACATCAGACATAAACAAACGAGTAAAAACAAGTAGGTAATAGGCAAGGTTTGATAGCAAAAGCCCTTAATGTGAAGACTCAGGAGGTAGAAGCAGGTGGATCTCTGTGAATATGAAGCAGCCTGGTCTATGTATTAAGTTTCAAGCCAGCTAGGTTTACAGTGAGACACTGTCCTAAACAAACAGGTAATATGCTGAAAGGTATGAAATCAGTCCATGGAATTTCTGCTTTCTGAAAAATATCTTAGAGATTCCAAACCCTCATTTGAAAAGAAAATGAAAGACTCAGTTTCTTTAATCTTCATTTTGAGAGAGTGTATGCAGATGTATGCAGCATGTTACTGTGTAACATAGTGAGTGTATAAATGTAGATGTGTGCATTCGAAGGCTTGCATGTGGATGTCAGAGGACAACCTCAAGTGTTCCAACTTGCTTGACAAGGGGTATTTTTATTGGTTTTTCCACTGTGTATGCCAGGTTGAATGACCTTTGAACTTCCAGGGATTCTCATGTTTCCACTTCCAATCTCCCCCTAGGAGTGCTGGGATCACAAAGCTGTCTTTTACATCAGTTCTGGGGACTCAAACGCAGTCTCAAAAACACTGCATCAAGCATTATATTCTCTAAGTATCTCACTGCTCCACCACCCTCCTTCACTCATTCTGACACTGTGCTAGGCATTACCCTAGAACATGGGTCCAATTATCACCAGGCTTATGACCCTGGAGAAAGATGCCAGTAAACAAGTAACTCACAGCATCAAGAACAGCTTTGAGAGGGAAGGACAGGCACAAAAACAGCCAACTGCTTCCCAGGTAAGCCATCTGGGGCACTTCAGTATCACTATGTCAGAACCTGGTTTGTGATGATAGCATGATGTTGTGCAAAGGACAGGGTCAGAACCGCGCTTTGATGCAGAAAGTAGACACAGGCAAGATTGGGGCCTCCTGTGATGGAAACAGCAAAGCCCCTCCTGAAAAGAGAAAAATCTGCTTTACAACCTAAAGACCTGAGCAAAAAAAGGGGAAGAAACTGATGACCCTGGAGATGTAAGGAAATGGGTAGAATAACTGCCCTCAAATAAGCTATGAACTTACAAATGTCAATGGCCTCAGCTCTCAGCAGTTCTTAACTGCCACCCACTGAAGGAAAAAAGAGTTCTTTTCCTTCAGACAGGGTAACTTTCCAACTTTCTCCTCCAGGAACTGCAAGACTGCCTGTCCTGCCCTCAGGCATCTCCCTCCCCCTTCCTTCCTTTCCTCTTTACAGGGACTCTTGGTTTCCTTGCCGGGAATCTGGCTCACACCTCAGTAGCCATTTTACACTGAAAAAGCAGGCTGGGGGGCAGGATACAGTGTGGGAACCAAGTCTATGAGAAGTCAATTAAGTCAATTAAGATGGCTATGACCAGGCTACAGACCAGGACAGAGAGCTGTGAAGTGAGGCAGACAGAGACAGGAAGAGTACAGGGAAATTTTCCAAGGCATGGTGACATCCTAGGTGGAAGGTCATGAGGAGGACACGTGGCCAGAAGGAGAGTTAGAGGCAGTGCACAGAAAGGATACAGATAGTGCGAGGAGGAAGCTGGGGCAGCAGCCATATAGAGCCATGCAGGCTGGGTTTGAGATCTGGGTTTTATTCTAAGTCTGAGTCAACTGTAACTCCAAAGAGAGATAGGAAAAGCGAGGGAAAATTGAGAGACTTTTCTCTTCACTATGACGGAAGGAAGGCTTTCAGTAACGAAGCCACAACCTGAGGAGCAACAATTTCACTGGAAAGATACTGATTACATCCAATCCATATAAGAAAAACCTCCATTCTGGCCGAGGCTCAGCTCAGAGGTCACTTTGTGCAATCATAAGCCAACTAGCAAGTTTCTGTTTAAATTTCTGGGACTGCAAGACGTTTTCAACACAAGCCTTTTCCTTATCTGACAAAATGCAGTGCTATTGCTTTCCTTGATGAAAAGTTCAGTTCCTAGGACGGCACATCTGATGATGACTTAAAATTTATGCTATGTGAGCACCAATTCTTTGATGCACATCAAACAAATGATTTCTAAATAAGGGGAACAGATCGCAGTGGTGGTGTATAGACAAAGCCCAAAATCTAGCCTTGGAAGAAGAAAGTGGAAAGAACCCATCAAGTACTGGCATGTCCTGATGCCTTTCTTCAACTAACCGGTAGGCAGCTGCTCAAAAGAAAAGGGAGAGAGTTTCCAAACTACACAGAGAAAAGTCACTAAGAAGGGTAAGGTAGGGGAATGCAAGACACCCCACTGGGTCTATGATTTTCTATGTTTAAAGACTGCTCACGGACAGCTGGCCACACTAACATCAACACTGCTCTGTGAGCATTACCTCCCTAAATTCTTTCCACAACCCCATGGGATACAGAGAATTTTTGCCAGTTTACTGATGCATAGAGTGTCTTACCCAGTGAGTCAGCTGAGGAACAGGGATGGCGTGTTTGAGTCTAGCAATTCCAACCCTTAACCTCTGCAGTGTATTAATCCCTGAGAAACGAGTTCTTACTCACAGGGTATATTAAATCAATTTGTTCTCCATTTCTTTCTTTCGAACACCATTAAAGGAAACATTAAAAGTTTCACTTAGTGTTCTAAGAAATACTTCTAACAAAACTTAATTAATGATGAAACATTTAAAGCTTTGAGAGTTGGCAATGTTGATATGACCCGCACTGCCATTAAATGCAAGATCAAAGTCCAGCTAACTTCACAAACAAATGCTATTTATAAGCAGTGGATATTTTGTCAGCTCTTGTTAGGATAATGAACTGAGTGGATATTTTGTCAGCTCTTGTTAGGATAATGAACTGAGTGGATATTTTGTCAGCTCTTGTTAGGATAATGAACTGTGAGTGCCACATTTGTTTATATCCTTCTGGTTTGAGATGCTTAGAAATTTCCAGCACTAAAAATGTAGTTTGAACTCAAGCAGATGCCCAGAATGTCAGGGAAAGTTGAGAAGATTCCAATCAGCAGACACTGTTTGGGCCGTTTCACAGTCTAGTAACATTGGAATGAACACAATTTCAGGTGACTCACTAAAGGACACTGTGCTGTCCTAGAGGCCCAGGGTCTGCAGTGATTTACCTCTTCACCTACTTCACCCATGCAGAAACACAGGATCCTCATTCATCACGCTGACACACTCACACAGGGCTTTTCTCCCACTACCATCCCCATTCATCTGCTACGGTGTTTCTTTCTCATCCTAGAGAAAGCACGTGTTTAAGGACAAAGGGCCTCAACATCACTTGTCACAGCTCAAATCCTCAGAGTACAACCTCAAGCGAGACAATGTTTCCCCTATGGACCCTCACTGACCTTGTGGTTTAGCTAAAGGAACACTGCAAGTACCTACCCTGTACACTGTCAGGTTTTAGTGAGGTAGGACAAATAAGGGATTTAACACAGCAGCCAGCTATATGCCACGTACACTGCTGAAGAAGTCTTAGTTAGGTATCATTTCCCTAGTGTGTGACTGGAAGATAAAAACACCTTCCAGTGTCAAAGTCACCAAGTGAGTTTCTAATTAATTAACTAATTAATTAATAAGGCTCTTTGAGACAGGGTCTATCCATGTAGTCTTAGCTGGCCTAGAACTCAATATGTGGACCAGGTTAATTTCAAACACAGCTATCCACCTGCCTCTGCCTCCCAAGTGTGGACTTAAAGGCAGGACACACCATGCCCCAGTGACTTTATATTTTAGTTTACTATTCATGGCATAGTAACTGGTTACCTGAGGTTAAATTTGATGAGATTTTTCTTTTTCTACCCATGCAAGCCTTTGTAAATGTGGGGAAAAGGTAAGTTTTTTAGAGTAAAATTGGACTCACCAAATTCCTTTCACACTGTTAGGGACCACAAAAAGACACTACCATTTCTTAGTTTTGGTGGAGCAAGCAGGTGCCAACTGCTGCCAGCCAGGTGTCGGGGCAACCCATCGTTCGTTATTACATTCATCACAGGACCTAGCATCACCACTGGAGCCAGGATGTACACTCTTGACTCACAAATGCTGGAGACAAACTACATTCCAGGGCTATTCAAAAAAAAATCGAAAATAATAAATAAAATAACTCACAACTCAAAATACGGTGATTGTAGTAGGATGAGTTCTAAAAAAGATGTGCTCTGTTTCTATGACAATACTTAGTCAAGGGTTCACCAATCTCTTGTATTACAAATAACATTATTTGTAAATTTATTCTGGCTTTCATCAAATTCTGAAGTCTGTTCTCAAGCCAAAACTGCAGAAAACTACTGATTTAACAGTGATTCTCAAATGTTAACAGGTTTTTAATTATGACTCCCGGATCCCATCCCTAAAGCAAGTTTCTGGAATGTCAGGATGCAATAGTCCTTAAGAATGTCAGTTCCAGCAATGTCTCAGACAGTACCAATCCTGAGCAGACCCAGTGCTGACAGTCATCCAGGCTTTATTCTGAAGGGAAGCAACCAGTCCCAAATAGAAAGGATCTAAAGAAAACAAATGTCCACCTCTCTACTTTACTTCCAGCAGGCCACCATTTCCTCCACTGTCAGTAATTCAAGGCAGGCTATACCTAACAGTTCAATTCACTTCAGAAAATATGTGTTAAAGTCCTTATATTCCAGAGCAGCACAATGGCTACGTAGGAGAGGGTGCTTACACAAAGCCCAAGTTGGATCCCAGGATCTACACAGTGGGAAGAGGAAACTAACGCCTACCAACTGTCCTCTGACCTCCATGTGTATGCTGCAGCGTGTGTGTGCAAACACACACCCTGACACACACACTAAAACAGATGTAAAATAATGTTATTAAAAACTTTTAAAAGTACTTTATAGGGGCTGAAGAGATGGCTCAGAGGTTAAGAGCACTGGCTGTTCTTCCAGAGGTCCTAAGTTCAATTCCCAGCAACCACATGGTGGCTTACAACCATCTATAACGAGACTTGGTGCCCTCTTCTGAACTGCAGGCAGAACACTATATACATAATAAATCTTTTTTAAAAAAATTTAAAAAGTACCTTATAGCCCTTTAGATGGCATTAGAACTAGTTTGGGTATTAACACAAAACAGGAGCCATCTATGCACCTCAGTCACTACCCCCTACTTCACCCACCACATACACACACCTTTTTTGTAGGGATGGTCTCCCCATCACTTCTATGTGCAAAATACCTTCCTAACCTCTCTTATGTGGAGGTGCTTTCAAATGCGGGCAGGGACCAGAACAATGCAGCTTAGAAACTTATCTCATCTTGAATGAGAACTTACTACATAAATCCAGGGCTCTGAAGACCAATATGACCCTCCCCCAAAAATCAAAGCCTTTGCCACCTGACCACTCACTACGGAGCGATCACATGTGGTGCTTCAGGGAGCAGCCCGAGGATACAGGAACTGGAGAGATGCAGAACAACTGTGAGGCACTTGAGATGAGGAAGTGGTAACTGGCTGTAGATGTCACATTTGAGCAATTTAGTTTATTAAAGCAAGAATGACACTTTAAAGAAATATAGTCATTTACAAGATAAAAAACAGAGGTTATTACTTCTTAAGGATTAGGCCCTAATGTTCCTATTGAGAAAAGCAATCAACAGAGGGCAAAGCTGGTACATTCTGGGCTGTGTTTTGGGAAGATGTCATTAGAAACAGGCTGGAAAAAGACTTTGGACCTAGGGTCACAGGAAATGAGCAGTGATCATAAGCTTGTAATGTTTTCTCACAGTGTCATTCAAATGATTTCCTCAGGCTCCTTTCTCCACTTTCCTACAGAAAGCCTGAACTCTTCACACCCAGCAATACTCTTGTGACCTGACACCCACCTGGGACCTTCCCAGGCCAACCAAGCATCAATACAGTGAAGCAAGCAGAAGGTTGTGCTTTATCAGTGAAATGCAAAGTGTTAGGAATACACCTGTATACACACACACACACACACACACACACACACACACACACACCCTTTAAAGAGCTTACAAATCTCATTTATATATTATAACAAAAGGGTCTATCACACAGCAAAACCAGGGTTTGTTCCAAAACATTACAACTAAGACGTAAGTCTGAGAGAAAGCAAAGCCCAGAGACCCACAGTCAGAAGTGCCATAGAGGAGGAAGAGAGTCACAACAAAGCAGAACACAGGAAGAAGGTGGGCAACCACTGTAGACATTGGTCTTTCAGGCTCTAGTTCAGAAATGCTATGGACTTCTCAAGTAGTAGATGAAAGAATCCAACAGAGTATCTATACGTCAAACATTTTCAGCAAAGTAGCTCCTGGTGCACATCAACCCTGTATGACAACAGCACCCACTATATAAGGAAGGCAGATCTGCCTTAAGGTCCATCTAGGCATCAGTGAAGTTCTGGGCCTTCAAAATTTTTAGTTTTCAAAAATCCTATTCCAACTCTGCAGAGTGTACCAATATTGTGTGAAATGTCCCCTGGTTTGCCCAAGACAGACCAGCTCACTTCTGCTGTTTCACACTCCAAAGTATCCTAGTTGTAAAGTCACTCCACTTTCTCCTCTTGGTGAAGTCTGTGGTGGATGAAACTTCCCAATTCATTCCTGGGGGCTTTATAGCAAGCACATCCTCCTTAAATTCTAAAGGCATAAAGAAAGGCTAAGTTTGGTTTAAAGAGAGCTTCTACTTCCAACAGAAAGCTAGATGCTGCACGCACAGCCACTGAAGTCCACAGCAGGGAAAACAGACAGACACTGGCCTATCTCTCAGCCCACTTACTAACACTCCTTGTTTTTTGTATATTTGAAATATGTCAATTACTTAATGCTCTTAAAAACCATTTTTTAAAAATGTGTTTAATACTGGTGATAAATTATACAATGAACATATGCATAAAGGTATATGTATCACTTAGGGAAATAAAAAATAAATAACACTGCGATGGTGATTCGAAAAGGCCAAGATTCTAGTGGCTGCATTAACTGACTCCATGGCTGTCCAGCTTACATATGTACACACAGAGCTGACCCAGTGGCTTCTCTGCAAGTCCAAGCCTATCTCAGACATGCATGAAGTATATAACAGTGTCAATGCGAAACTACAGCTTCACCTCAAAGAGAACAGCAGATAGTTTATTCTAACCAAGTATGAATCACATGGCCCGGGGAACACAGATTCCAGTTATTCTAAACTATATGTCAAATATGGCAGTTTCATGAAGGTTTTACAGTTACAGAACAAAGAAAGTCATAAATCAAGACACTTCAGCACATGTGAAAACACCAGGCAAGCAGGTAACAGCAAAGCAGGGAATCCGTTATAAACAGGCCTCAGATATTATTCTTAGCCTTTGGCTGGTGGAGCTAGTAGTCTGTTAATTCATCCCAAAAGGTTGTGCCTAATAGTCATAAGGATGTTAGTCAAACACAGAGGAGGGCAAGGAATGTGTAATAAGGGGCTCAAAACAGTCCAAGATAAACTGTAATTAGACTCTGAGTCTGCAACACTCCAACCTCCCCACAACCACTGAAGTGCTACTGAGTCGATGGGCTTTGCAGAAGGTTCCGTTGAAGGCACAGTTCTTTCCAGGAACCTCTGTACAGACTGTAAACATGAATTCTAAACATCAAAAAGGAGATACAAGATAGGTGCTCAAGCAAAAAAACTAATTCAACAAAGTTGTCCTCAATGTCAAATTACCACGTGTCCCAGAATCCACTGGTTGTTCAACTTTAAATATTCAGACCTACAGAGACAGCTGAGCACACCAGCACCTTGCACTGCACCATCAGGGAACCAGAGTGGAAAGGAAAATCCCGACCTCTTGGTCACATGACAAAGTGGAGCTCTGCAGACTCCACAACACCATCAGTCACGGTGAAAAGGTTCCCCAAACCAGAAGAAAACAAGCTGTACTTAACTGTCTGTTCTACTGGAGTTTTGCATATACTAAATAAGCAATCTAATACACTCCTTCTCTGTTACCACCTCAATTCCTGAATGTCAATCAAAGCCTTTGAGTTACAAAAACATCTGTGAGGCCCACGGCTAGGACCTGCAGGCTGGGCTCATTCTAGAAAAATGGCATTTTCAGGACAATACTGCTTCAAACGATTTTCTATAGCCTCAAAGAACCACAGTAATACTTAGGACAGCAACCACACAGGCTCCTCAGCCAAAGGTATAAGTTCATTTACTTCACTCATGTGACTTCTGTTTAAGACTACAATTTAAAAAGGGATGGGAATGCTTGCTCAAAACCAAAGTACACACCCAGTCTACAAGCACACACATAGACACACGTGTGCCCACTCATACATTGTTTTGTAACATGTTTCTAGAACCGGGGAATCTTTATGAACATTTTAGACTACTACTCCAGGAACTGGCAGGGGAAATGAAAAACTAAAGGAGATAAATGACCCTGAACTTTTCATTCCAGTGAAACCACATCAGAGCCCTTGAACATGTCAGTATCATCCCACCATCTCTATCCACCTTTCCACTCTGAGCATCCATGCCTCAGAGCACCCTAAAATTAATAACCTGAGGGTCTAAAGAACGTCTCTATGACCCCAACCATGCTCCTATCTTGCTTGAAGAGCCTTCTGATTCATCTCATGGTGGCTTTAAGCAGTTTTGTGCCTCTTGATTAGGAAGAAATGAGTCATACAAATTAGCCTGTAAATACACCAAAACATCCAAGGGCAGAGAGTGAAATGGTAAGGTGCTCAATCTGTACCTTTGCTATCTAGGTCCATCCAAAGCAGAGCTTCATGGGCCAGTGAGATTGCTCAGAGGGTACAGGGTCGCTAAACAGTCCTGATGACTTGAATTCAATCCCCAGAATTCATGTAAAGGTAGAAGGAAAAAAACTAATTCCACAAAGTTGTCCACTGACCTCTATATGCACACTGTGACATGTACACATACACACACACACATACACACACACACACACACACACACACACACACACACACACACAGGTGGGGAGAGGGAAGGAGAGAATAAACACTTTTAAAAATAGAGATTCATGTCAGGAAAACTAA
>LZPO01009678.1:0-10155 GCA_001675575.1 Neotoma lepida
GTTATTTTGAAATTCAGCAGCGCACATGCAGAAGGGAGTGGGGTTGGGAGGGACCCAGCTTCAGGATGCCCACATGTGGAGACAGAATGAAAATGGTTGAAAGATGAAGACAAAAACCTTGGGAGTTCTTCACTTTTGTTCTCAGTTCTGAGTTAGTTTCACTTCACCTTCAGTGGGAGGAGATACANTCTTTTCATGAACTCTGAGAAAAGAACAGTAGCTATTCTCTGGAGAATTGGAAAGCTCCTGTGAGTTTAAGGTAAACAAATCACAAGGCTGGGGACCTATTGCCCCTGCAGGAAGTGTCATTTTAAAGAAAGATGTTTTCCCAGCTCCCTTGAACACTTTGATGAACGGTGCTTTCTGAGAAGCTGCTTTCTTATATTGGCCCTTTAATAATAATAATAATAATAATAATAATAATAATAATAATAATAATGGTAGTAGTACTAGTAGTAATTATAATAATAATAATAAACCATATAGTTAACTACTTAAAATGCCAAACATACTTACCCGGGTACACATATGGTCATGATGCTAAAGGAGTGTTATACATTTGATATTTGTAATTTCCTGTTTTCTGTTATGAATATATATATGCTTAAATTGCCCCTTGCCTTGTTGCACAAACCAACCCTCTAGTCTTTGATTGAAGAGGATGGAGAGATGGGCTTGTGTCCCTCAAATATAATGATTAAGCATTCCTTGTGGTCTTTTTTGTTNTTGTTGTTAAGATTTTTGGAATTCCACTATTATACAAAGCATTCTGTTCCCTTGCTGCCCTTTCATGAGTTAACATGNATTTTATTGACCATCCGCTGTGTTTTGTAGTGTTGTAACATGCCATCATGGTAGATCTCCCAGAAAAATGCCCTAAGAAATCAATCACACAGATGTTTGTGTGATTTCAAAGTCTCCTGGCCAGCAAACTTCACACTGCAGCCCTGTGGTTGACTACTGTTTTAGACATGTTTTGTTTGATATTTTTGAGCATCCACAAGAGAAGGAAAGCTCCTGAGACTTTGAATTTATATTTGTTGAAGTTCTAGTTTACAATTTATCCTGATTTCTTTAAGATCTGTCTTCATTTCTTTAAGGCTTGGGCCTGAAAGCTATGTTAATTTATTTGATTGATTAACTGTCCCCTTGACAGAATAGGATTGTATAACCTCAAGTCCAGTGTGTCCTGGTGGTGGGAAACAGCTTCTTTCCTTTTCCTTTCTGTGGTTTGGGGATCAAACTGAGTACCTTCTTTCTACATGCAAGGGAGTACTCTACACCTCAGCTACAGTTTCTTTTGTTGTCTGCCTGTCAAATTGTATGGAGGCATTACACACACACACACACACACACACACACACACACACACACACACACTTATGTATGGTGCAAGAAAACTACCCCACAGCAGGGATGGGGGGGTTGACCTTGAAATACAGCAGGCACTGTATTTTTTGTCCACTTTGCTATCCTTGAGAAACTGTGGAACTTGTTACCTTAATTTATTAGAACATTGCAAGGACTAGGTATATAACTCAGTGGTAGACTGTGTTTACAATGCATGAGGCCCAGAATTTAATCACTTCCTCCAAAACAAGGCACCATCAACAAAGAAACAACCCCTCCAAAGAAAAATCCACCAAAGCCCTAATGGCCAATATTCTTCAGTGCCCAAGATATGATTCATACTAGTAGATGAGTTGAGGGACTATCTTGGGACTTACCAAGACATCTTTCCTTTTACTAAGACATGAAGCCACTTAAAANTGTATTGTAAGAACTAAACATGCAGCCATATCCCCACAGTAAGATAATTCATTGGTGTATATGAATTGCTCAGGAGCTATTGTGGTTACTTCTTCATCTTTCTTGCTTCATTGTTTTTAACCACCCTGGTTTCAGTAGACCTATTCGATGTGTGAGTGGAAGCCACTTCAAATCTGNGAAGGACGCTGTAGGATGAGACAGAAGAAGACAATAAAATATTGTTTTAATAATCCTTTTCCTTGGTTGTCAGCAGCTTTGGGGATTCACAAATAGCTTGTGGTTTATAAATATTAAATAAGGGATTCATTACTGGAAAGTGTCACCACAACTAGCCAAACCCAGAACCAAAGTGATTTAAACCATGACTATGCCTTTGTGATGAGANATTTGGGGCTGAGGAATAGTTTCTATTCTCTTTAAACATTTAACAATGTGTGGGAAATACTCTGTTATTATAAGAAAGTAGTCTGGAGTCTACATTAAGAACACTCTGTTAATACCCTCAAATCAGAAAATCGGAACTCTACCACATTTTCATAGCTGAGAAGGCAATGGAGGGTGTCAGACTTTTAACTCCTCATTCTTTGATTGAGTCAAGACCATGAAACAAAGTAAGACACAATGAAGATGTCTAAGCATGGAGAGAAACAGTTGTCACAATGCCTATGCACTTTGCGACAAATGCAGACACAATTAGTTTATCTATTGAGGCTGACTTANTTATAATTCTGTGCAAGCAATGATTTCTGGCTTGGTAACTTGGTTATGGATTTTTCCCTCCGAAACCTTAGTTCTTTCAAGTTAAGATAAATGACATATCTTAAGATTCACCTCACCCTAGGATGAGACATCTGATGAGGAAGAAGAAATAAGCAGAAGGGGAACTATAATGGGTCCACAGTCTAAGNTCTCTTACTGATGGGCAGATTGCTCTATACACCTCAGCACCACTTGACGCATCATCTTCCTGTCCCGAGAGACAGATTTTTGTAATTATAATAACAAGACACCAAAGACATAGCAAAGTATCCTCATCCTACTACAATACAAATGTAATGGGTTTTGTTATTGTAATGTTTTTTATATGTTCTCTGAATATTTCATAGACATACACATTGTATTTTTATTATATTCCTCTTCCTCTGCCTTAAAATCCTTCTGGACTCTTCCTTCACAACACATATCCCCTCCACAACACTTTAAGCCACTCAGCTAGACATGAGACCTTATGTGCTCCCCCTATCCATGTTGGATGGTTAAATGGTGTGATCTTATGGACAAAACCACAGCTGCTATGAGTTCATGAAAGCAGTGCTCCTGCCATGTTCAGAACTCACTGATTGCCTCTGAGCACTCCATGTCCCTTAGTCTNTATACTTTGACCAGTTGTANGCTTTTGTATTAACTGTCANCCTCTATAAAAACAACCTTTTCTGATTAGGGCTGAGAGTCACAGTAATCTATGGGTGCAAAGATAAGTATTTAGAAGGCGATTTATAGTATTCCTTTTAGCAAAATAGCAGTAGTAGGTTATCCCTTAAGAATTTTGACCTCACCAGCCGTGGATTCTTAGCCAGGTTTACAGTATCAGGCATAAGATTCCACCTATGGGTGGGCCTTAAATCAAATTAAAAAGCAAATGTATGGTTACTCCTATAACATCCGTGCCACTATTACATTATCAGGCATGTCTTGTCATGTTGNTCATCATTATAGCTTTCAGGTTTCACAGTCAGGAAAGACCACTAATGCCTCCTCTTGCCCAAATTCCAGCAACCTGTATAGCACCTTCTGTAACTGTGAAAGCTAGCCAGCAGGGAAGATGCTTCCACTTTAATCACCAATTTGATTTCTTTAAGTCCTATGACCAAAGTATGTGGTGTCTTCGTCAATAGGGTCTTAATATAAAGTTATGGTAGTCAACCAAGAGCAATAGCAANAGACTATATTGTTTTGAGGGTCTCTGGGGACTCCCTGACCAACAACTCAAATGGAGGTATCCCTCACCTGGCACTGGGATTTTTGTTTAATAATGTACAGATTCTGGTAGGAGCATTATTACTCCCATGTAGATTACCTCCATTCAAACATTTTTATTATATTTTTAATGAGCTTATAAAATAGAGGTTGCCATACAGCTTTTTTCACACCTCCTTAGAGNTATTATCCATCCTCTCATCCTCTACTCTACCCTCTTCANTCTCTTCACTATTTAAACCTCCCTCTGTTATTCCCCTACCCCTTNCANNCCACCTATGCTGTACTCTGTTCTTTTGAAAGAATACAGCATAAAGTTATTATTTTAGTTAGGCCTGGTGGCTCAGGTCTGTAATCCTGACACTTGAGAAGCAGAGCAAGAAGATGAGGTCATCCTTAACTACATAGGGTATTTGAGGCCAGCCTGTGTGTGCTCCATGCTCCTACAAATAACCCTCATCACATTCTTGTAACTAAACCCAATAAAATCACTGGCTCACTGAGGCAGACTTAGAGGGAATCATTTCTTTGGCTTGTCAACAGTGCCCTTCCTATGGCTTTGGGATTCACAGCCACATTAACAACATACACAAAGTGTTTGTGGTTCAGAGTGTTCACACAAACATTAGCTTATCGAGTCATCTTAATTTTTTTGGANAAAAAATATCAACTTGCTTTAAAGATGAGGTANTTAACAGGGAAAAGAGTTGCATAAATTGCTCAAAGTGACACACAGAGGAAAACAAGAGCACTGGCCTGTGAATTCTNATTCCTTTGATCTTATCTGATAGTAGGCTGCCAGGGAGACAGTCTTAGCCTAGTCTCAAACTCAAATTGCCCAAACAGTAACAAAATAACAATCAAAAGCAAACAACAGCAGCTACACACTTGTACTGATAAAGGAACCTCTTGCCCACAGGGACCCTGTCCTTGTTGCTGGGACCTTTGCCCAGTCCAGTGTCTGTTACATGGAAGGAGTTTATTCTAAGAGTCTTTGGACCTTGGTTGACTTGTTGAGAGTGNAGCTATTTTCTCCTGCCGACTCCAACCCTTGCAGTTGCCTTTGACTCCATTCTGTTCTATTGCACACTGAATCAGCGAGTTCCCTTTTACAGTATCCTCCCAGTTTCTGTACCTCTCTCTTAGTTCTTCTGACATGGCCTCACATTCATTTCCCCAGGCCCCCCAACCTTCCATCCTCTGGCTCCACCAATGCAGGGCAAATCTTCCCAAAACACAGCTCTCCTCCCAGAACTCAGACTTCTTAGAATGTGGGGGTTTGAGAGCTTGTCTGAGCCAGGCCACCTCCAAGAAAAGAAAGCATTCTAAAGTGTAGTCCCAGAGGATGACTGGCTCACCAGTGGGTGTGGGCACCACCCACAACTCTGGTTTCCTGAGACCCAGCCAAGGATCTTGGCCCTGTGCCACTCTCCGTCTTGTTATTCCCACCATCTGCAGTCCTCATGGATTCTCCCCAGCATGCCCACGGCAGCCCAGGTCTCTTTGTCTGGTGTGGAGACACTCTCAGTGACCCAGTTCCAACATGCTGTTCAAGTGATCTCTGCCTAATCCCTAAATCAATGTTCCAGCCAAGATGCNCTACTTACCATTCTTTCAACAAGCCCACTGCTTTCTCACTTTCTTGCCTCTTTACCCTTTTAAGGCAGTTCTCTCTACACAGATCCCTCCCATCACCCTCTGTCTCATGCCATCCTTCCCACAAGAAGCACCCTGGGTCTCCTCTGGCCGAAACTGGAAGGACATTCTCAACCCTGGGAGCTCACAGCACTTTGCTCTCTGCTCCAGATCTCCCCTGCTCTGTTTTTGCCTCATGCTGATTCTATGATCATCTTGTTCACCTACTGAAGTTGGGAAGAATTGAGTCATATTTATTCTGTATCCTCCTTTATCAGGCATAGTGGACTGGCCTGGATTAGACTGAGCACCACTTTGGTGACCAGATAGTTGGAAACACAACAGAGAGACAATGCTTAAGAAAGCTCTAGCCAGCATTGGGGGGAACTGGACTTCAGTTCATCTCCTAAAGAATTCGGATTTAGAAACTAGGGAAATGGTTTGGTCTGTAATGTGCAAGCCTGGGGAACTGAGTTGCAGACCGAGAGCCCATGTAAACAGCTAGGCAAGAGAGCATGCACTTAGGATCCCCGTACTGGAGGAAGAGATGGGACAATCGCTTGGACTTGATAGCCACCCAGTCTAACAGAATTGTTAAACTCCAGGTAGAAAATGATAGAAACATCTGCTATCAACCTCTCTGGCTTTTACATACCTATACACACAGGTGTACATGTGAACACACACACACACACACACACACACACACACACACACACACACGAATTCATGTTTGGCCCTATAGAGTTGAAATTAGCCAAAATTTAAGATACCATAAAGATGGTGAGGGAACCACTTCTTGTCCTACCTGCCTGTGGCAGTTGCTGTGTGTTTGAACTATGAGTCTGCTCCCCTGAGTAGTGGAAACAGCTCTCCTANTCACAGTCAGACTTGGGAGAACTGGGTGTTTGTTTCTTGGCATGTGGTTGTCAGGTTTCATAAATACTATGGGACCTGATGTGAGTGTTCGTCTCCAGAGCTCCAGACACCTCATCATTTATGTAAATGTTATCGGTTTGTCTAATTATACATCCCGGATTTACATAGAAATAATATGCCTAACCAAGGGGAAAAGTTAACTGATTAAAACAACTGCATTTCACATCTGTTGACCTTTGGGTGTTAAGTGAGGCAAACACTGAGAATGTGTGTGAGGTTGTAGTAATAATAAAGTATGCATCCTATGCTGCTTCATTTAGATGTGATTTTGCATTTGGCAAGTTTAGGCTGACTTGATTTTGACTGCCCAGCAGAGGAGTGTGTGTGTGTGTGTGTGAGAGAGAGAGAGAAAGAGAGAGAGAGAGAGACAGACAGACAGACAGAGAGACAGAGAGACAGAGAGACAGAGAGACAGAGATGTATGTATGTCTACATGTGCATGATTTGCGTCTGTGTGAATACATGTACTTGCATGTGGAGGTTGTTTGCAATCATCCTTGATCTCTCTTCCACCTCATTCACTGAAGCAGGTTGTCTCACTCAGAGCTTGCCAATGTGGGTAGCCAACTTGCTCTGTCTCTACCTTAGGAGGCTGGGATTATAGACTGGCTGCCATGTCTACCTAACATTTCTATGAGTTTCTGGGGATCCAAACTCTGATCCTCATACTGATTCCTTAAGTGCCTTAACCAATGTGCCACCTCCCTGACCCCTGCCCTTACTTCTTTGTATGCTGCGAGACCTGGCTAGTGATGCAGCTTGTATTGCTCTTAACTATATCTTGAAGGATGATGGAAAAACCTAATTGGCCTTCACCAAATTTATTGCTCAACAGTTTGATCCCAGTGACTTATACAGTTCCTGCATGCAGACAGTAATTAAACATCAACATCTTGACTCTTCTATTCAATCGTCTTAAAGACCAAATTAACAAGAAAAGTTGTACAACTAATTGCTAAGAAAACTGAGGAGCAACAAGTTACCTATCCCTTATTATTTAAATCCTAGGAATAAAGCCTGGGGTTATTTTAGGGACAGAGCTGGGAAAACTCCAGCTTTTAGAGAATTATTTATTCAGGGTCTAGACTTTAGACCACAACCATCCAATAGAAACAAAATGTGAATTTCATCATACATTTACATTTTTCTCATAGCCACATTAGCAAAATAAAAATATAGTGGAAACTAATTTTAATAATATATTTTACTCAACTAAGTATATATATTATTATCATTTTGACATATAATTCTTTTTTTAGCTATCAATAATTTACTTTGCTATTGTTGCTTAGTCTTTGAGATCCCACATATATTTTACACCTTTCAGTTCAGATTGGCCCTTTTCCAATTACATAACAGTCACGTGCTTATGGTGGCCACTATTAGGAACAGTTTTGCTCCGTGCTGGGATGTAATTGTCTAAGAACAAAAATGGTAAAGAAATGATTTGGTCATCACATTGAAAAAGTGTGTAGCAAGCCATTTAAATAATGAGCCAGCCANGGGCATGGTGTCACATACCTGAGATCCCAGCACTTGAGTGGCTGGGGCAAGAGGATCATGACTTAGAGGGCAATCTCAGCTACATAGTGACAGTCTGTCTCAAACAAGGACAGAAATATAAATAACAAATATTCTTTTTTTGTGGGTCATATGGTTCTTTTCCTCTACCAGTATAGCACAAAAGTAGTTGCAGACAATGCTTTAAAAAAATGTATGAGGCTGTGTTTCAATAAAACTTTATTTACATAAACAAGTTGTGGGTAAATTTGGCTTGGGAGCTACTTTGCCTACTCCTTTCTAACTTTAAAGCACATTGCTCTAGCNTATAAATGAAAATAATTTCTGCTTGGAAGGATTGTTTGTGTGTGGGAAGTCTCTGTATTTAGCAGCCATGAATGTAGGCAATGATGGCTGCTAGAGTTGAATCTGTCTGCCACGAAACAGTGGTCACTCTCACTTTGCCATAAGTGTTTGTTGGTTGGTTTAGAAAATGACGATGTTTTTATATCACTATTGATTTCAATGTTTTTTCTCTCTTTTTCCTCACCCATTCTCCCCTTCTCTGGTTGGGACCATATTTGTGGATGACTTGGCTCTCATATTCCTGTTTATATCATCCTGTTAAAACAGGTAAGAGTTGTCTTCCTTTTGAGTTATGATTCTGTCCAGTGTCATACAAATTAACATGTGAGGTTTCTATTTGAATTGAAGTATTCAAGGAAATAACACGACATAATTCACGTAAGTTTGCAGCTACAATAGTTATCAGTATAGTCTCTATGGTGACATGTATGTTCAATCAACTATAGGAACATCGTCTAATGCTATCTTGTGAATCATAGTTTGTACTTAACGTACAATCAGAAAACAGATGGAGGTCGGATTTTATCATCTCAGTTTCCGTTCTTGAATTCGATATAAGACTTTCACAAACCCCTACATGACCACTATGTTCAAAAAGGTTTTTAAAAGATTTCTTCTATTAGGAATGTTGGAAGAGATTTTTTGGAATGTCACAGCCCTGGAGAGTGTGCTGCTGTACTCTGTGAAGCCAGGAGGATGACTATACTAGGGATACTACCTTCAAATTTGTGTTGAGTCTTTCTTATTGCCCATTGTAGGCTTGCTCATTGGCCATCCATAGGAACATTCAAAGAAAATACATAAACATCTGTAAATCTCTTCTTTTTGCATTTCATAGTGTGTGGGAAATAAAACACTTTAGGATTGTTTNCCTATTTTAAACATCAACAATAACATCACTCTGAACCTGCTGAAGGCAGTTCCTGTGCCCCTGTCCCTCTGATGGTGGGTGATTCCATGGGGAATCTGCAGCAGTGATCCTGTGGTCAGATGAACACAGGTAGAGACTTTCCCACCCTTCCCCCGGAAGCACTCCCATGCCCTCCATTTTTCCTGTGTCACAGGAAGAAAGCATACGGAGACCAGCTCCCTAAGACCACTCCCTCTAGCCCCAAATGACCCCTTTACTTTAATCTACTTTCCTGTTTCTAATTTCAGCCTCTGACCTTGTTCTTCTTATCCATGTCTGCCTCTTTGTCTATCTTCCCCGGGACCCTGGTGTCATAGTCTGCACCCCTCCCTGTGCACTGGCAATCTTTTCTTTGCCAACAGGCCTTCAACTGCAGCCTGCAGACACCAGCAGACTTCCTTAGGNCTGAGAGACAGAATATTTCTTTCCTTCCATCTCATTCCTTCTTCTTTGTCAAGGCTGGCTTTTAAAGAATGACCATGCCCACTTTCATCTCCCCCTCCTCACTACCTGTGTGCCAAAGACAACCATTCCTAGCAACAGTTCTGAATTCTGTAGACTATTCTCTGCATTGACGTCACCACTGTAACATATGGCTCCCTCTGATGCTCCCTTCCCTCACCCTGCTCCCGTTGGCCTCCCCTTTCTGATGACCTGTTTCTTTATATTTCCATTCCTTACATTTTCCCAGATGGGGGTGTTCTTAGAAGCACTGGTTTGGCTGTGTTGTTGTGGTTTGGTTTGGGTTCCTCACCTCTCAGTCTCCATGGCTTCAGGGTGTCCATGTGGGTGAGCACCATGTCTGTCCTCAGCTCTGCTCTCACGGNTGCAGTCTCGTTATCCTGCCNACCCCAAAGCACATCACTGATGTTGACTGTTCCCCTAAAGAGCATCGTCATCTTACCTTCTCTTCCTTTTCACATTCTCTCTTCCTAACCTGTCACATCTGTCACTTCGTGAGGGCCTCAGTCCCCTCTCTGCCCTCACTTTCCCACGTCCCCCTTCACCATCTTATCTGCTCCCTAAAGGAGCTCCGCCAACTTCCTTCTCCTACTTAC
>LZPO01009680.1:0-16109 GCA_001675575.1 Neotoma lepida
AGAAAGAAAGAAAGAAAGAAAGAAAGAAAGAAAGAAAGAAAGAAAGAAAGAAAGAAAGAAAGAAAGAAAGAAAGAAAGAAAGGAGAAAGAAAAAAAATTTTAATTAGTGCATCTTGGAAGCAGCCTAGGTGTAACATGTCTGGAGCATGCAGTCATGACTCTTTCATAACATAAAACTTCAAGTGAGAGAAAAATAAGTGAATATTTTTACTTAATTATTAGAGTTAGCAATTCTGTCTTTCCCTCGAGCTCCACTTCTTCGGTGCAGATAGAAAAGATAAATGAGGGAAATAGGCAATCCCTTTCTCTAGCTTTCTGCATAAATTATCTATCTTTCTTTAGTCATCCAGCCATCCTTTTTCTATTTCATTTTCTGTAGCATGTTTCCCAGGCTTCCCCACTCACATACAAAGTATTCCATAGTTCTTGTATTTTGTTAGATGGTAAGCACTGTGCTGTACCTGGTGACTAGTGCAGGAAAAAAGGAAAAGGGGCTAGGGAGATGATTCCATTAGTAAAGTGCTTTTCACAGAAGCAAGAGGACCTGAATTCAGACCCCATTACCCATGTAAAAAGCTGGCCATGGCAGCGTGAACCTGTGATCCCAGTGTTAGGGAGGCAGAGACAGAGCATCCTGGAGCTCATTAGCTAGGCAGTCGATTCAATTGATGATCTCCATGAATTGAAGAGAGACTCCTTCTCAAACAATAAGGTGGGAAATGATTGAGAAAGACACCAAAATGTTAACCTGTGGCCTCCACATACAGATGTATACAAACATACACACATACACACACACACACAGAGAGAGAGAGAGAGAGAGAGAGAGAGAGAGGTCACTGGAGATAGAATGGGCTTTTAAACTCCAAAGCCCACCCCCAGTGACATGCCTCCTCTTCCAACAACGCCATCCCTCCTAATCTTTCTAGCTTTTTTAAGATTCATCTTGTACAGCTCCTAGGTATAAAACTTCTTCATAAAGTAGACTGCTGATATGAACCTCAAACAATCCTCATACTTTGCTATTTCTACAAGGCATGTATTGATCATGGAAATCATCCTCATGCATGTCACACATTCCATATTATGCCTTGTAAAAAGTCATTCTTCACTGTGAAGTACACGGAAGCCCTAAACATGCTGCCCACATTAATAACTACCACTCATTCAGATGGTTCTGTGCATATGTATTCATGCATGTATACATATTTAAGAGAGACTGGTGTCTTTAAGCTATTATGCATATTATGTCATATTTTTAATTACATTTTTAATTTTATGTTCAATTTTTAAGCTCTATACAATATGTAGTAATATTCTTTCTCACTTTTATTGCTCTTTGCTTTCGTTTATGTTTTTTGAGACAGGGTTTCTCTAGCTCTAGCTGTCCTGGAACTCACTATGTAGATGGGTTTGAGTGGCCTCAAACCCAGAGATCCGCTTGCCTCTGCCTCCTGAGTGCAGAGATTAAAGGCATGCACCACCGCCACTCTTTCACACTTTTGAATGCTGTAGGCCTTTATAGGATTATTTTCTTAAAAGTAATGAATATCTTTTTATCCAAACTCCAGTCAAATTACAACAGAAGTATTAACAGATAAAAATTCTTTTTTTGAAGATAAAACAAAAATCAGTGTAACCAAACATAGGATAATTTGGTGAACTTGGACTAAATTTTAATATTCTGATTTTTAATGTTTATTCACTAGTACATCTGAAAACTATTCACTGAGAATGTATTATATACCTGGAAATGCTCTAAGCATAAAAGATAAAGTCATGAATCAAAATCACAACTCTCACCTACTATCAGCAATAATGACAATAAAACATATAAGATACAGAACATTAATCAATAAAGAAAATGAACTGATGTGAGATAGTAGAATGAGGTAGATTGGGAATTGCTTTATACATTTTTAGAGACAGTATCATGAGTTCCTCAGTGAGTGAACTGAAAGGGCGTAAGTATGAAGTAAGAAATATAACATGAAGAGTTCTCAGAGACAGAGAGTAAGTGTTCTGAAAACAAGGAAGAGCAACTCAAAATGATCTTGAAGCAGGAACGAAATTGAAATTTTAAGACACAAGCAAGCTGTCCATTGTGGTTGAAGTAAAACAGGAAAACAAAATGGCGGTAACAGGGTCTGGTATCTGGATGGCTAACTGGGTGAGGTGCAAATTTTATATTTTCTCCTGTCTGTAACAGGAAGCTTCAGAGAGTTTCAGAGGTTACATGAAAAGATGAATATATTAGAAAGTGGCCTGGTGTTTATAGATAGAATAGAAATAAATAGAAATGAGAGAAGTCGATGTTGGGTGTACATTATAATAATAGGTAAAATAGAATGATGCTTTCCACTAGCTAGTGCAGTTACAGAACTTAACAACTGATTAAATGTGTTATATAGAGGAGAAAGTTAAGAGTTAAGGTTTTCCCTGTAAAAAAGAGGATTGAAGCAATGTAACTTAATTTTTATGGGAGGAAAGATTGGGAAAAGGACAACCAAGAATTGGTTTTGGATGCATTAATAATGTGTTCTCTGAATTCTAAAGGGAAGTGAATGATGAAGAGTGCAAAAAGAGAGTGACATTAAGAGAGCCATGAGCTTTGTAGTGATGATGGAAGTCAATGAAGGAAGATGGGCTGTGAGTAGAAAGGTAAACAGGGGAACATGTTTGGGAAAAGATGGAATTGGTGCGGAAATTTCAAATTTCTGGAAAAATGGGGTAAAGACCAGAGAGTTTAGGTGTGGAATATAGTTTGGTAGAATAAAGAATAGAGACCATAGATGTTGAAATAATGAATGGGTGTTAGTATCACTTGAGCCCTCAGAGACTCGATTGGTAAGTTATATCATGGAAGGGAAGGGAGGGAGGTTCAAATATGAAATCTTGGCTAGCAACTCTAATTACAGAGAAGTCAAGACAAATAGCAAGAAGTTTTCATTTAATATGCAATCTAATTGGTAAAGAGAATAAGGAAACACAATGTTACATCCCATCTCTTTATGGAAGCCCTTTCTCTCTCAAAGCCCAGGAAGAAGTGCAAATAACATTCATTCACCCATCTTTCAGTGTTAGATCCTAGATTCAATAACATAAACTTTAATAGAATCTTGAAATTAAAATGCTGATGAGATAGCCAAAAGTCACATTGGTGTCACTGTGAGCATGTAAAGTCTCCTTCCAAGTTTATTTGTGATGGGTATCATAAGCACGCTCACTTGTTTATCCAGGTTTATTCCTACCCATACTACACTAGACAGTCACTGCAGATTTCTCAACTGGTGAGTGCAGAAATAGGCGAAAGATCTTAGAGCTTGGCAGCCTCCCCATGGACATGACACTCCAACACCAGGACTACATATGCTGGTGCTGACAAGTATGTGACAAACAGGCCCCCTAGAGGGCAGCAGAGTCCCAGTAAATTAGAGACTTCCAAAGCAGGTGGGAGAGGGTTTATGGCACCCTTCCCTGTTGGAGACACACGAGAATACACACATTTATGCAGAAGGAACCAAGGAAAGCCCAATGAATTTAAGGAGTTCCTCAATATTTGGTTGTGTGTGGGGAGGATTATAAGTTGGTGATGAAGCATCAAAAATAAATAGGCTTACAGAGAGAATGGGCAGATAAGTGCTGTTGAATGAAATTCAGGTCCTCTGCTTGGTGAATGTTGTTACCCAGGCAATAATAATAAATAGATACCATTTACTGAAGAACTTTATTCACCACATTGTCTGCCAAGGTTACACGATAATTTTTAAATTACAGCACTAGGAATGTAGCTGAGTGTGGAAAGCATCCTTATAATGAACAAAGTCCTGGATGAAGAAAATACTGTCCTTCCCCGAGACAATGCCTCTCCTTATAGCAGACCCAAAGATGTAAGCAACAACCTCAGTAAACAGTTGTGGGAACCATAAGCCTTTGTGGCAGTCACAGAAAGTGTACCAAAGGGGGCAAAAAAAGGAATCCTACAAGAAGGGACAGGAATGGTGTCAGTGAACACTAAGCACTTGTGCCAATGCTGGATGAGGCATTTGTTTTCTCTTTGTCCTATCCCCTCTAATTTTGCTAGTCCTTTCCTGAAATTCTCCACCATCTTTTTGTTTCTCGTCCACTTATTCTTTTATGCAGGATACTTATTTATTTATATTTACATTTATTTATTTATTTATCTATTTATTTATTTATTTGGAAACCCAGCAGAACATTGGCTGTTGTAGACACTAGGATACACGATGTTTCTGACTTCATGGAACCTACAAAACTGTATTTTATTTGTGGAGAACAAGACAGTCATGTGCAAAAGAGTAAGCTTGCCCAGTGTGTGTGTGTGTGTGTGTGTGTGTGTGTGTGTGTGTGACCATCTTTGTGCACCTTGTCTTACTTCTAGAAGTAAAAGAGAAAAACTAGGCCTTTGGGTCTCCTGTACTGCATCCACATGGTGAATAAAGGTATCAGAAAAAGAATATTCTTTCACAGAATATAGTTCTTCATGCCACTTAGACACATTTAGAGTAATTATGCACAGCATGCCTCTCAGGCCAGAGTAAGATCTACTTCCATTGTAGCCTTTTCCATTGTAACTCTAGGAATGTGGCCTTTCCAACATCAAATAAGTAGCTGTTGCTACCTTCGCGAAGTCAGTGTTGTCTAATTGTTCATCTATGTTGGGCTTGTTTGTCATCTCAATTAGATTCTAACTTCCTTGGGTACAGAGGCTATACAGTGCATTTTCTTCATGCAACTACGGAACTGGCATCTACTAGAAAAGGTACACAACATCTGTGTGTATAGTATCTGGTCAGCAGCACCTAGTTTGAATCCCAATATCAACATTTATTAGTTCTGTGAGCTGTAATTCCCATGTAAATAAAGTTATTGGTAATGTAGTATCACAAGGATGTTTGAGACATTGTACAGAAAGCCCCTAACATACTGCCTGACCTCATTTTTATCCCCCTTTGCTTTTGAATCCATAGGCTTCCCTTTTTGTTTTTTAATTGATTTTTCCTTTTCTATTAGTTATCTCTTTAGTAATTACAGTTGTTTTCTTTAATAGAATGTTCTAGAACACAAGCCTGAGAGTCCATCAGTCCAAATGTGTGTCCTGGATCTATCCTCTCTGGTGTCCAACATTGAGCCAGTTATTATACTACTCTGTCTTGCAATTATAGAATCACAATCATATAGAACTCAACCTGCAGGGTGTTTGCAAGATTAAATGCTCTTATGAGAGAAGTAGCTTTGTTCCCATTCTTCAAAGAAGAAATAAAATTACATGTGCTATTCAAAATCATAAAAATAAGTGGCTATTCTAGTTTGCTTTCCATTGCTGTGCTGAAACATCTCAACCAAAAAGCTACCTGGGAACGAAAGGATTGTTTCATCTTACACATTACAGTATGTCATTGAGAGAAGTCAAGGCAAGAATTCTAGCAGAATAGGAAATTCAGCAGAGCAGTGAATTGAAATAGAAATCATTAAGGAATGCTATTCATTAGCTTGATCTCAGGCTCATCTTCTGTTGCCTTTCTTACAGGGCTCAGTTCCACATGTCTAGGGATAGCACTGCTCACAGTGGGCTGGACACTCCTAAATTAATGAGAAATCAATAAAATGCCCAACAGCCATATCCATAAGCCAATCTGAAGGAAGCATGTGTATTTGGTTGTTTGGTTGGTTAGACTTGGGGTTTTTTTTGGGGGGGTTATTTCTTTGTTTTCATGAATACCACATTATTCATAAGGGATATGAGTATCTGGAAATTTTTATTATCTACAAAAAGTCCTAGAGTGATTCCCCCAAAGGTACCAAAGGTATGTGAATACCTCTGTATGTTAGTCACATTCATCCATGATACACTCCTGTATTTCTCAATGCCCATACAACTAGTTCCTAGTTTAGCACCTGTCTTAGTTAGGGTTTCTAATGCTGTGAAGAGACATCATGACCATGGCAGCTCTTATAAAGGAAGACATTTAATTGGGGTAGCTCACTTACATTTCAGAGGTTCAGTCCATTTAGCATCATGGTGGAACATGGCAGTGTGCAGGCAGACATTGTACTGGAGAAGTAGCTGAGAGTCCTACATTTTGCAGGCAACAGCAAGTAGACTGTGACACTGAGCAAAGCTTAAGCAAAAGAGACTTCAAAGCCTGCTCCCACAGTGACATACTTCCTTCAACAAGGCCACACTACTTCAACAAAGTCACACCTACTTCAACAAGGCCACATGTCCCAGTAGTACCACTCCCTGTGAGCTTATGGGGGGCCAATTACATTTAAACTACCACAGTACCAGACACATAACTATGAGGATTCAACATTAGTGAATGTTTCCTTGAGTGTCTCCTACTATGAAATTAAAATTGGCCCCTTTCTACCTAATGTGATAAATGTTTCAGTTATAGTAGTAGGTTTTTATTTAAAGGGAACAAATTGAGAAAATCCAACTGTTACAATTGTGTGTCATCACCATAAACCATAAAATATCATCTTAAAGCTGGGAAAATCTAATTCTCTTAACTAAAAGTACTTTCTTAAAATAATGTAAAAGAGAATAGAAAGAAGTAGAACATAGATGCCTAGTCACAGACCTATGACTTTGGTCCCCTCCTCTGGGTACCATGGCATCCAGCCAATTCTTCTGGATATTGTTTAAGAGCTCACAGGACCACGTGTGGGCCAGGCACTCTTCCTTTCCATGCCTTCTTTTGCAGGCTTGAGTACCTGTAAGCATGGCTCTCCTTCCAATGCTCTTCACACCTCAGACACATATATGGACCCAAAATACCCAAATCTCCTTTTCCTACTCCTACCACACCATGTTTTAACCAAAATAAAGTGCTTTTTAAAGCCCTAGAGAAAAGGAAAAACTGAGGATGGAGCAAAGGTACAAACAAATCACGAAGATCTAAAAGAAATAATGAAAGGACTAACACAGTTGCTTACTTCCCTTAGAGACAAAACAATGGTACACCAATATTTGCAGCCAGTATGTCAGTAGGAAGCAATACATATCATGGTTACCAGGCTGGTGACTTTGAAAAAATTACTTAATTTCCCAATTGTGGGAGCCCATTTTCAGGTTCCTGGTGGCTTTACCCAGAAGGTCTACATAGAAAAGATGATTAGACCATGGGCCTGAGTACCAGTGTCTGGGATGGTCTGCACTTGGCTGTGCTGGGGGCAGATCCTTTGCTCTACTCCTTGGCATTTCTATAAATACCCTAGGGCCGAGACAGTCGGGGCCTGATGGAATAGGATCCAGGCCCTCTGGAAACTAGCCTGTATTTTCTATCTTTATATCTATACTCTAAATCCTTCTAATATTTCCTGCTATTCTCACCCAAGAAAACTCTGGGGAACTGTGGGGTTGGTGGGTAGCCACCCCACACCCAATGTCCAAGGACTTTCTTATTTATAAAATAGGAGCAAGAATAATAACTAGTCAATGGTGTTTAACAATGATTGAATCAGAAGATTTGGATATGTCCTTAGAACAGAGTGTGTTCTATCCTAGGTGCTTACTAAATAATAGCTCACCTTGTCATTATAACCCCAGGTTCTTTGCACTCCCAACCCTTTCTGTTTATTTATACACAAAATATAAGGATAAATCCCCACTGGAAAACAACTCATTTCTATTAGAATAATAAACTTTCCTGAAAAACCTTTAGACCTGGGATAAATCCAAAATGCCCTTAACATTTAATATTTTTGAAAATTTTTTCCTTGAGGCTGGTCCTGTTCTTATGGAGTGTTTCCCTCTATTTAACATTTACCTCCAGGCTGAAATGGTTTCCTACATGAATATGACGTGTACTTATAAAGCATCTTGGGACTAGCTTCTAAATCCATGTCTTCAAGACTTCTTTTGACTGTGAGATAAATGGCAATGTTGAAGGAAAATACTCCATGAAAAGGCATTGACTCGAGATGTTTTTTTATCTGAAAGCTGTTCTCGTCATAAGTGGGATTAAACATCAACCTTTGGGAACTTCCTGAAAGCTAAATGGAAGACTTTATTCAATATAAAATTTAATACATTTCCATGCTATTTTGTGCTGTAATTTTTAAGCTGTTCTCCAATGGTTTGTTTGTCCTTGTTTACTGGCTTTTTTAATCATTTTTTATAACATCGAAAGAGGAAATACTTGTAAAAAGAGCTTATGAAAACCTATTGAATTATTTCCTAAGGACAAAATCCCTTGACTAGAATTATTGGGTCAATAAAACCAATTCTTTACATTAGGATTGCTTAGTTGCAATACTTCCACACCTGTCAACTTCTGCCTTCCTTTGTTTTTTACAGAACACAGACTAATGTGTTCTTTGACAGTTTCTTGAATATTTTCAAAGTTTATGTTTACCTCTGATCTTCTTTTGATGCTGTTAATCATGCTCATTTTTTGTTTTTAAGCTGAGATCTTTCAATGAATCAAGTCAGCATTTTACATCAGGGGAAAAATTTTTGTTTTTGTTTTGTTTTGTTTTCTATTTCCCTGAGTTTATCTATATTTTTCTTTTTTCATTTTATCTTTAGCTTGAGAATTTCTTTTTTTAATGTCTAGATTCTGTTTATTTATTTTTTTAAATTTTTATTCATTTTACATACCAACCACAGATGCCCCCTCATCCTTCCTCCTGTTCCCCCCACCCATGCCTAAGCCTCCGGCCCACCCCTCATCCCCTCCTCCAAAAGGGTAAGTTCTCCCATGGGAGGACAGCAAAGCCTAGCACATTCAGTTGAGGCAGGATCCAGTCCCTCTCCCCTGCCTCAAGGGTGATCAAGGTGTCCCACCATAAGTAATGGGATCCAGAAAGCCAGAATTTCATACGTTTATACAGTTAAATATGGTCATATCCTCCCTCCATATTCCCCTCTACATGAATGGGTATGAAATCTACACAATTTATGGAATATTTGATAAGCCATCCTAATGTATTTTTTCATATATGAATACACACAATTTTAAGGACCAGAGTTACTCTGCAATGTCACATTTGCAATAGCTTTTTAAATTGAAACTTACTCCTTCTAAACTGAAGATCTTTAATACTTTTCCACCTGTCTTCATCTAGAATTTTTCTCTCATCGATTTTACTTGAAAGTTTGGCTTGGACTTTCTTTTGGCACTCCTGGAAATACTCTGGAGCCTTTGGAGTCTTGCATCCCTCATCTCTGACTGTCTTCTGATGCTGTGCTGGGTCACATACTGGCTTATCATCAGTTCTCCTCAGTGATACCTCTTTTGAAGAGTTCAGATTTCTTTACTTTTCTGTCTAGGTGAACTCCAGGGAATGGACTGGCATTTTGTTTGTATGTTAAGAGGAAGCTCGGAGAGTGGCTTTTTTTTCCACTTGGCCATTATGTAGTCAAATTTGACCTTTAGAAAAAATCAGTTTATATTGTGCTCAAAGTCTAGTTCTATTAAGCCCACACTGCTGCCTTCATAAATGACCTTTCTGGTATCTCAAATGCATTATCAGACTACTTAAATAAGTTTTTCTCAGCATAAAATGAGGGGAGAATAAGATGTTAGCAAAGACCCTATGATTTGGATGTAAAAGTACTATTTCTAGTCCCACTTCTACGACTCACCAGCAATGAGGTCCTGGGTAGAAGGCTGGAATAGAAGCTTTTTTAGCCACACAAGTTCTTGATTTGAAAGGTGTGGAGAGGTTTTTTGAAGGAATCTTATAGTGCAGGAAAAGTTTCCTATAAGACTGTGTGTTTTTCAAGTGCACAGGGCATCACAGTTTATCTCATCTTGTGATTGCCTGGATCCAAAGTTAGGGTGGCTCTAACGGAAAGAAGCATCTTCTATATGCATGTCTTGGCTTTGTGGTTTCACAATATTTTCATCATTTTTTCCGGTTTCCCTTCGTACTCCATTAATTACTTGCTGGTCTTAGTTTTTACAGACTGTTCTCACAAGAACGCCAACAACTGATTGGCTTATGAACAAGATTTATTTCTCACAGTTCTAGAGACTGACTGAAAAGATCAAGACAATCTGGCATCCAATGTTTGGTGAGGTCAATTATGTTTCTTAATATATTCTTTGAAAATTTCTTACATCTGTATAACATAGTTTGATCACATCCATCCCTCACTGCCCCTCTCCCCGACGCCCTCACATTGTCACCTATCCAAATTCATGCTCTCCTTCTTTAAAAAATTTGTTCAATAAAAGTGATATGTCTTAGGATTTTAACATTCAGTTTTAAAAATAAAATCAAACTTTTCAGTGTTTTCAAGTTCCTGGCACATTACTCTTTGGAGATTCAGGGTAGTTCTTCGAAAGGACTATTAAATCTATAAATTTTATTCTATGAGCAAAATTTTATCTATCCAAATGATAGATTGTGAAGACTTTAAAATAGTCATAACTTTGAATTTTTAGAATTTCTTTTGTGTGTCCCCATCTGGTGGAAGGCGGGGCATCTTCTGTAGTCTTTCTTTTAAGGACATGATTCCCATTCATGAGAGATCCAGCACAACGCTGTCACCCTATAGATTAGGATGTCACACACTTTTGAGGGGTTATATGCATAGGGACAACAGCACTGTGCAAATCAATTATTCGATTCATTCACTTTTAATTTTACACAATTCCAATTTCATCCATTTTACTCTCTTTGATAATTACTCTGACTTCATTGATAAGTCCAAGAGCATTTAACATGAATGTGATAAGCTTCCCTTTGTTTTGCCTAAATATGTTTCCATAACTTGGTTCTCCTGTTATTCATGCATTTGTCCATATGATACATATTATCATCTGTAAATGATGAATTCAGCAATGTCATAAGCACAGGGAAGGTAGCAGTAACTAAAACTACTCAAAACCCATAGAGTTTACCGTTTGTTAGAGATTTCACTGAGAAAAGTATACAGTAGATTAAAGAACTAAATAAAATATTATTTTTATTGTATAAATACTCCTGATAAAAGAAGAAAATGGTAACAGGAAATACAGAGTGAGCCTTGTTCTTTTGAGTGAGGGGGATGTAGCAGAATGTACTGACATTTGAGCAAAGATTTTGTAAGGGTAAGGTAATTATCAAGTAGGAAAACATGTTCTGCCTTCTTTTTTTCTACAATTATTTTACTTCAAAACTCTACACAATTTATTCCTTTCCTTAAACATCTTCATCTTTCCCTCATCCTTTGTCTTTTGACCCAAATCTATAAAATTCTTTCAGTTGGACCGGGATACAGCTCAGTAGTAGGATGCTGTCCTAGCATGGGTAGGTCTTGAGTGCCAATGTTCAATACCACAAAATAAAGCAAAAAAGACAAATAACAATGATAAAGTCTTGATGGACACTTGATAACTCCTAAAGTTAACTTTTCATTTTCTTTCATTCATTCAAAGAATGTTTCTTCAGTGCCCATATGTTACAAACAGTATATTTTTGCTTTATATACTCTGATCAATTCTGTGGGCTCCTAGGTTTATTCCTAAGTAATCTTAAAATCCTCACTTACTGAGATGAAAATACTTTGTGGGATTGTGGGGTGGGGGGAGGTGTAGATGGGTGTGGGTGTGTGTGCCTGTGTGTTGGAGGCCTGAAGTCAACTTAAAGTATCATTCCTCAGGGGCTGTCCACGTTGTTTTTTGAGACAGGGTTTCTCAAAGACGTAAGACTCACAGATTGGGCTAGTCTAGATAGAAAACGAGTTTAAGGAATCATTCCCTTTCTGCTTTCCCAATATTGGAAGTACAGTATGTGCCACCACATCCACCTCCCCAGCACTGAAATTATAGTCATAAGCCACTACACATGGCTTTTCACATGGGTGTTGAGATCTAACTAAGGTCTTCATGCTTACACTGGAAGCATTTTAACAATGACCAACTCCACAGCCTCTTTATAATTTTTCTGTGGCATTGAATGACTTCTTCTATAAGTGCATCAAATGTCCCTCACTCATTAACTTGCTACTTTTGCAATTTCTTGACCAAGATTATTTCCTGCCATATTATCTTTCCCAGTTCTGCCATACTTATTTTCTGAAAACAACAGAAGGTAATTAAAGAAAACAAAAATTTGCTTTACAATTGGGATAGATTTATAATGATAGGTGATGTTTTCTAGAAGAGTGTATTTCTATCTATTTATTCTTTAAGCTTATTCTTCCCCACCATTAGTGTTCTTTCCATAGTAAAGTTTTAAATTTTTTTCACATAAAATCATTTCAATATGAGTAAGGATCTGTCTCAACAGCAAAACATGTGATTAGCATGTATAAGGCTTTAGGTTCAAATCAGAATGCATGCATGCATGTGTGTGTATGTGTGTGTGTGTGTGACTGTGTGTGTGGTGTGTGTGTGTGTGCACGCACACACACACATGTACACACACACACAGAGGGGAAGAGCAATGTAAAGCCGAAGAGCTAGTGAGAGAGAGAGAGAGAATCAGGAGGTATTTTGAGCAATGAAAGTGTAGCTATTTTAAAACATTTATGAAGAATTTAAATGACTGGTCATTAACCAAAAAGAAGATTTTGAAGAATATGTTAAGATTCCTTTCTAAGAATTGTCAGGCCATAATAAATTTAGTACTCTAGTAATGCCATTTTAGTTGGGACTGTACAATGTTATTTTGGTCACACCATCCAACTCAAAAATAAATACCAAGTATTTAGTATTGATATATGAAGGGATGTCCAATGACAGGTAACCACAGCTTCCCTTGTAACTTATTTATTTCATAAAACAAAGATCCCTCTCTCTGTGTTTGCCCCAGTCTCTACATCCTAAACAAGTTCTTTTCCTCTTCTCCATGGCCATCCTCTACAGTTACTTGTGTCCTTATTCTTCTCTTCCTTCCCGCATCATTATGTGAACCTGCTAAGGCAAGATCTAGTGATTATCTTTGCAGATGGCATATAAACCCTCTGCTCATGGATTATATATGCTCAACTTGAACATCCAGCTCATAAGTCAGTTCATAAGTTAATCCATTCCCTCCATTGAGTTTGATGTAAGGATCCATTTTAATTCAAATACAAAACAATGTCAACACTTTGGAAAAGGAAAAATCCTAAGACTTCTACCTCAGAGCCAATAATTATCTTGATTCTATTACATTTTGTTTTATATCCTCTTACTTGTGAGATAGTAGAAAAAGATACCAAAGAGAATGTGACTAAACTAGGCTAAACAAGGCTTCTCATAGCAACTCCCTTTCTCATTGCCTGATGAATGCCAGGCATCACTTCAAGCCACATGGAACAAAGCACGTACTCTCAAGCCTTTGTACCTTGAAAGCTATCCTGGAAGTTGTTTTCTATTGCTTTGGCTTGTGACTTTAGCAAAGTCAATTAAGTCAGTCTTGCTGCCTTTATTTGGAACCAGAACTGACTGTTTCTCCTCTTACCCCACAGATTTAGAACGATGAATAAGAAACTATGTCTACACAAGCACTCCATCACAAAGGAGCCCTCAGAAGGGCTCATCTTCTACACCTTGTATATTCATGTTAGAGGGATTGCAGTACTCATTTTAGACAAAAAAGCTAGTAGCTCCCTGGAGAGATGAGCTATCAGTTTTGCTACAAAATGTATTTGAGAGCCACAATCCAAATTGTGGACCACCCAAAGCTGACTTTCAAACTTTTAATGTTTATCAGAAATTTTCATCTACATAGAACAGGCCTTTTTCTCTTTTAATATTGCCAGCATGTAAAATAAATTCAAATATGGTATCCCTCAGTAAGGTGAAACAATGGCATAGTTTAATTGTAAAAACTTGAAGATGGAAGGCTAAAGTTGGGTTCTAAACTTTGCATTCAAAGCCCAGATTAACCACTTACTGATTGTGTTTTGTCAATTTACTTAATCTTTGCAATTTTACCTTTCTTCTTCAGTAACATGGGAATAATCATAGCAGCGCCTCTGTCACAGGACTGCTGACAGGAAAAAAAATTAGGTAAAGCTCTAGTACAAAGTCTGATACATGGTAAGCTCTAAACAAATCCTTATTGATTGTAATCTCTTCTAGATGCTAGGGATTGTATTCTTTTTACCACTGACTAAAAGATGTGATGAATTTACAGATCAATCCGTTATGTAAAGAGTATATTGTGTATGATTTAATCCCAAAGTAACAAAATAATTCCCAATTTTTCCGTATACCATTGGCATCATCAAGCAAATATCACAGGTTAGCCTCCATTACAGTGAGAAGCAGAAATCCTTGTTTTGGTGTGGGGTGACGGTGTTTGCAGTCATGGCTCTTTCTCAGCCTGGCAGTTAAGCACACAATCACATCTTTCTGTTTGCTCCTGTCCTTGTTCATGCTCACCAGGTACAAAGACAGGAGACTGGCCCAGCACAAGTCGGAAATAGAGTGTTTCACCCCCAAAGGGAGTATGGGGAATGGTGGGAGAGCAACCATGAGCAGGTAAGCAAACTGTGAGTGGCCTGAGGTGGTGTGAAATAAATGTATGCAAGCTAGAGGAAGAGGCGGCTCCCTGGTCTGGGTCCTTGCTCAATTATGCATTCCATCCAGTAAGTCCAATGCGGGCCACCACTGGTTTGTTGTGTGTGTTTGATCTGTAAAACCTATGCCATCCTCATGTCAACTAATGGGAGCCTCCTGTCCCAGACGCTGCTGTTTCTTAGGGTTGTGCGCTTTGCATGTCTGAAGCCTTAGCTAACAGTCAGTTCTTCACTGGATTTTAATTTATTGGCCAAATAGTTCTGGAGTTTGCAAAGTAGAAGATATTGGAGGAAATTCACATTTTAGGAATATCCAATTGTTTAATGAAACAAATGCAAAAGATAAGGACTGGATTTGAGGAAAGAGTTGCAATTGAGGGAACTGAGCCAGGAAATTAATCTGAGTTACATTGAATGTAATATGTCATAGCCAAGAGCAAAGCAACGCTGAACAAGTGGATGATAATGCAAGAGACATTTCTTTAACTGAAATCAGGAAAGCTAATCCTCCTCTGGCTACTATAGCTTTGCAGCTCCTTGACTTCATTGTGTTGGTGGTGAATACTTCCTATTGCTGTGCTGTGCATGTTTCTTTGTACTGGGAACTTCCAACTGAGTTGTACCCTGTGGAATGGGGTACTTGGAACTATAAGCCACAACTGAGCTGTGTTGCATGAAATGAACGTGCTTTTTATGCATGCAACTGCGTTTTAAGAAAAGGGTTGTAGAGGCATAGATAATCAGGATTGTATTAAACAATTCCAGAATGCTGGAAAAACCCATATGCTGAGAAATCACTCACTGCAGCTAACTCTTCTGTTAAATATTTTTGGGTCATTTCTCAATTCAACTGTGGTAGAGAGCTGTTAAGAGAAAGTGTTGCAGATTGTCCTATATGTGAGAAATGAGGAAGTCAGAAAATCGTGCGTTCATTTGTGTTTGCATGTGCTGAGAGCTTGAGGCCCAGCTGTGTAATCAGAAGATAAGACTGTTGACTCTTGTTGAAATTCTACCTCCAAAACATTCTGTTTGCTTTCTCAGTGGTGGGATGTTTCCCATTTTCAGAATAATGGCTCACTTCTTTCCAGGACCACTGCACTGCATCACTGCTGGGGTCTATTCATGGCAGTCTGTGAAAATCCTTCCAGAAACTATGTGGTTGACATCACAGAAGCCATAGCCAAGAGCTTAACAAACTAGGTTCATGGCTTGCAGAGACAATGCAATGAGTGTGTATGCATGTAGGCACTTTTATGTCCATACACACTCTTTTGCCCATAATCCTTTCTTGGCTCTCAACAGATAGTTTTATGGAAGTGACTCAATAGACAACCTTTGTGGCTGCTGGTTTCCTTTCACTTAGATAGTACGGA
Organism: Neotoma lepida; assembly: GCA_001675575.1. Lineage (NCBI taxonomy): Eukaryota > Metazoa > Chordata > Mammalia > Rodentia > Cricetidae > Neotoma > Neotoma lepida. The sequence continues at coordinate 15,844 of LZPO01009680.1, forward strand.
ATGATATAACTTCTGTCCTTGGAAAATAAGCCAACAGCTCTGGAGTAAAATAGACAAGGTAACAGTGATTACATCAAATGAAAGCTGGAAGGCTCTATCCTGAGTGACTTCTGATATGAAGCCTAGAACTGGAGTTCCAAAATCCATCATGTTTGATAGACATGATCCACTGTCTATCAAACACACTGGAGAAAATTATGGATGCACAACATCAGACTTCATTGTGTAACAGGATTCCCAGGGCATTTCAATATAGTGCTGGGAGA
>LZPO01009681.1:0-16089 GCA_001675575.1 Neotoma lepida
CAGGCTGGCCTCGAACTCACAGAGATCCGCCTGCCTCTGCCTCCCGAGTGCTGGGATTAAAGGCGTGCGCCACCACCGCCCGGCCGAGATTAAATACATTGTACACAAGTACTCTGACCACATGTCGAATCATCTCATATAACATGCCATGGGCTGGTCTTCTAACAGCTGCCTCATTTTTAGCATTTACAGCTTTGAACCCATCTGGAAAACTATTCCATAACACAGTATCCTCAGAGAATGGAGCTAGAAGAGCAACTTATTGGGACATGTGCCCCCCGACCCCATGATTGACAGCTTCTGAAAATGACCAAAATATGCTTATTTTACAAAGTAGGGATAGTAGCCTTAGTTTCAAAACTGAGATCCTGCCCATGACTCTAAATATTGCCGTCAAAACCTACCACCCAATAAAATTATGATATACATTTATGAAAACATTACCAAGTTTGCAGCCTGTCATACTTTTATAGTTTCCTTTAAAAAGAACAAACATGGGGATCACAACTTAAAAATTTCAGTGTATTCTCAGTAAACCAGGGAAGTAATGTATCATAGTAGCTAGTGAATAAAATATTCTAATGATAGTTGATATATAAGTTCTGACTTCTGGGTCTTTAGTAAACTGAACGTCAAGGCCAAACTGTCACTACCGGTTTTATTTGCTATCTTGTTCTGTAACTGGGATTTTTTTTCTACTTCTTGGAATCTGAATTTTTTTTTCAATTATATAATTTGGCTAAAGCCAATGAACAACACTGCAAAAATGTAATGAGGGAGAAAATTATTTAGTGGCAAAACAATGGGCATTGTGAGTTATTTGGAAAACAAATGTAAGAAAATGCCAGTACATTCTATGCAGCATGACACTTCACTGTAGAACATGGTTTTGCTTGGTCTCTGGCTGTGTCCTGTCTTTTTCATTGTTTTGTTTGTTTGCTTGCTTGCTTGCTTGTTTGTTTTTGTCTCAGCTCTGAAGATTAGAGTTCACTATTATTGCTGAAGACAGACGTGAGTTTGTCTTCCTGCATATCAGTTTGATATGATTTACTCAGAACAACTGAATATAGCAATGTGTCATTTAGAATTGTAAATTAAAAGGATGCTTATGAGAAGTTTCCAACGTCACAGTACCAAATAGCTCTTCATCTCCACATCCACTTTCCCCTAACTTCTTTCTGCCTTGTTATTTCTTTTACACTTAAGAATGCCAACAATTATGTTTATTTAAGGATGGATAGTTTACATATGTAATGTAGCTGCCTTAAGGTTCACTTAGAATTTTTACACTCTAGGGCTGGTCTTGCTAATCATTTCTAGATAATTCAGATTCACAGAAGCAATGAAAGAGGGAAAACATTTTAGGAATTAGAATTATTTTGGATGTAGTGGCAGCAAACTCATTCTTTTCAGGAGGAAATCCTTGCCACCCGTAGTTACTGAGGATTTCTTTTAGTGCTGTTCCAGACCAACAGAGATTTTCACTTTCCTAGATTTTGTTTCTTGTTTTGTTTTGGTTTTTTTCTTTCTTTTTTTCCCCAGAAGTGATTTGATGGAAAGTCTGTCATGAGCAGACAGGCACTAAGCACACAGCCATATATATATATTCTTTATTCCAGCTTCCAGAATTCCTCTTCTTCAACTTCTCCTGACCATTGGAACAAGGAAGCCCATCCTGTGGTTGACACTAATGGAGAACAAGGAAGTAGCCTGATGTGGATCAGACCATCTGTGCTCAGTCCTTTCCAGCTTCACTAAGGCAGTGGAGGGGACGTGGTTTAAATTCAGTTTGTAGCAGATAAAAATGGTTATAAAAAACTTGAAATATTAATTTGACTTGACTGGAATACTTGTACATTAAATAAAATATGAAGGTGTTATATCGACTTCCTGGACCCTCAGTTTTATTTCTTAGGGAAAATGTCATGCTTCTATAGCTAGTGCTACATACTTTGGAAAGCTTGGGAAAATAGAATAAACATCTTACATATTTTATTTCAGAGTGTGGTAAGTAAATAGATTTAGGTAAATGCTTAGAGATATGATGTAAAACATACACATAACATATGCTTGTCTGGAATTAATAAAATGCTAACCATGGAAAATAGTTAACTCACAGTATGTGATAGAAAACCTGGGAAGTGCTTCTTACCTTCTCTCCATTTCCCTTTACTTGTATTTTTAAGAAAATTAACTTGCTTGTGTCCACTCTTGAAAAGAGCAACTGAGTATAGTTATGTGTCCTTTAGAGTTGTAAAGTTAAAGGGTTGTTTGGTGGAACTCTCCAACATCACAGCACCAAATAACTCTTCACCACCCACACCTCCACCTTCCCCTAATTCGTTCTGCCTTGAGCACTGGCCAAAAAGCAAGAGTTAAGGATTGCTTAATCTCTTTTTATCTTTGAATAAAGGTTTGTGGTGGTTTTGCTTCTTTTAGGCCAGTGGTTCTCAACCTATGGGCCGTGACTCCTTTGGGAGTTGAACAACCTTTTCACAAGGGTCGCACATCAGATATCCTGCATATCAGATATTTACATTACAGTTCATAACATCAGCAAAATTACAGTTATGAAGTAGCAATAAAAATTTTATGATTGGGGGTCACCGCAATATGAGGAATTGTATTAAAGGATTGCAGCATTAGGAAGGTTGAGAACTACTGTTTTAGGGTGTAAGGTAGCCCACAGCTCACTATAAATCTCCACTAGATGTCAGTGTGTGACTAAATGAATCCAATCCATCCTTCCAAAACTGTTGGAGAAACCTATACGAGGGGTGAATTCATTTATTCAGACTGGTACAAGGACATTTTACTGATGCCGGTTACTAAGAAGTGCTATTTTTCTAATGATTGTTGTTCTATTTTCAAATAAGGAATCACCTACATTTTATCTGAAAACTTCAGATGCTTGTAAACACTTATTTTTTTATAATAGTACCAGAGAAACTATAAATATGATGTTTGTTTTACAGTATAGTAACTAGAGTTGCATGGAGACACTGTGACTGGCCTGAGGTTGTGAAGTTGTTGTACAGTAGGACCACGCTGGTCTCCCCAGGTCCTGTATTTCTTGGTGTCTGCATTGCATCCATGCTTAGTCCTTTGGACTAACTACCTTCCCTATAAAATGTTCAGTATGACTGGCATAAAAGTATCATTCAGATTGAGGACAACATAGGAATGTTTATACCCCAAACTTAAAATTTTAATCATGACCACACAGAATGCAAAACAACTATAGAAAATAAAAAAACAAACTTCTATAGTGTTTCATAGATAGTGAACTCAGACCAATAAGAGTATCTTCTTAATTCATTTACTTAAGAGAAATGGGAAAGGAAATTGTAACTTAGAATGAGGGCTCAAACTGGTGGTTATTTGATGGATTATTGTGCATATTATATATTGTATGTTTATACTAGTTTCCTAAAAGAACTCATCTTTAATTCTAATATTACAACTTAAATACTGATTTTTCTCTCACTGTATAACATAGCTTGCAGCTATGTAATAATTTTGCTTGTAAATAACATACAAAAAATGAAGTGAGGTTGATAAGGTGATTGGAAAATTTATTTCTCCTTTGTTAATATTGTTTTATAACATATAAACAGACAAAAACATGCTCTTTTGTGCACGTTATAGAAATGTGCACAAAAATAGAAACCTCATCCTTGAAAGGTCTTATTCATATCAGTCAGTTGCATTGAATAGGATTGTAGTCCAAGGAGATGGGATTAATGTGGTTTGTCTATTTTAAATAATTGTAATCAAGGTTACACAGGCAGAAGTACAGGGTCAGGTTTTCAAATAATGTAAATTTCAAATAGAGGTAAATGCTTATCTGGATACAAGGAAATGTTGCAGTATATTCAATGCCTTCTTGGGATTACGTAAGTATTAGTGAGGAAGTGTTTAAAGTATAAGATGGTGTATGGCTAAAAGAGTTATCAAAACTGAAATCACTATTGACTTTCACATATAGATATATTTTGATTCAGGAGTTGTATGTAGCAAATACTGCATTCATCAAATTAAGGCCTATAAATAGCATTTTGTATGTGTGAAAGAAAACTTGGATGGTGTGTCTTATTCAAGTAATGATAGTGTATCAACCTTAGGATTGTGTGTAAAATCTTCATTGGCTGGTTAGTGACTATCAGTTCAGGAAGTTGGGTATGTAAATCAGAATTGGTTAGAAAATTTAAAAGCTATGTTTCTGTGGTCTTTAACCTGCCTCTCCATCTTGTAATAATGTTTGTAATCCTGGGTTTCCAGACTTATACACGTGGGTGTTGGAGTTAGTATGGTACAATTCAGGAGTGTTTAGGGGGCTGTAAGGTGTATACAAGACTCTTTGACATCAATTCCTAACCCTAACCCACCAGATATATGCTCAGTTGAAGTTAATTCTTGACTACTCAAGCCAGTGAAATATTACTGGTTTCAGTACAGACATCTACCTCCTGCTAGTCTGCAGGTGCATGGTTGAAGCAAATCTAAGTGACAGGTCATCCTAGGTGAATTCTTTATCCAGTCAACTCTTGTTAAATCTGAAGGAAAAGAATTCAGTGTGAAGCCAAACAAAGCCGGTCAGTGGCATTTCTGATTCTGATTTGTTTGCTATACCAAACTCTCACACGCCTTTGTTTACTCCTTTCACTGTTCCTAGAATTTCATCATTAGAGATTCTATAACTTAAAACACAGCCATTGTCCAATGTCTTTTTAATGTGGCTGTAACAGGAATGGGTCACACTTGAATTTTATTAGTGACTCTACAGCTCATTAGCTCATAAAACTCCCACTGCCCACATCTGCTTTGAAGCAAGTAGTAGAGATTTTGACTGAGAGCGTGAAAAGATGCCCAAAGCATTCCAGCTCCTGCCTGATATAGCTGCCCCCCAAGGAACTGACTGCTTGTGGAAAAATCCTCTAGGAGAACAGGATGTCAGCTTCTTTCAGCTTCCAACTTGAACTTAGGAAGGAATCCCCTGGGGAACTTTGTAAAATGTACATTGATCTGTGCGGCTTGGACAGCAAAGTCTGCTTCTCCAGCAAGCTTCCACGTGAGTCCATAATTCTGGTGTGCAGGGACAGACATCTTTGTCAATGGCAAGTCCTGTCGTCATTACCTAGGGATCTTCAGAAGTTCTAGCACGTGAGTTAGACTGGCTTTTTAAAATAGGTATAAGTTCAGCATAGTAGGAAAGGCTTGTGGATTTGTATTCCTAACTCAATGCTAGGGCTTGAGTAGGTAGCAGCACAGTCCTAGGCAGTTGCAGTCTGACATTACCCTGATAGATTGCAGAGACCTGTGTTTTGAATTTGAGCTGCTGACAAGTTCCAAAGATAAGCCAGCATTTCCCTTTTTTTCCAGAAGTGTTGGCTGGAGAAGCTTCTTACTCAAGCTCTCAAGGTGTCTTCTCATCTTTGCAAGTTTAGAAGCCCTGGCTTCGGTGTTGGTTGCTCATAATACTGTCAAGAGGATTAAAAATAAAAATAAAAAAAATCAGTAGTCACAAGGCCTCAAAAGTATTTGCATCTTCATTTCCTTACCATAGTGGGTTGTATTGTTAGAAAACCACACATAAGGCTGTTCAACAAAACACAGCATTGGTACTAAATAGTGCAGGCTTTTCTTTACAAAATCTTCTCAAAGCTTGGTTTAAGATATCTTAAGAACTTGAAAATGCATTGGACAAACATTCAGAGCCAATGAGGAGACATTTCCTTAACAGCTGAATAATATTCCATTGTGTAAATGTGCCACATTTCATTATCCGTCCGTGGATGGACACCTAGGCTATTTCTAATTTGTCTGTTTTGATTTTTGTTTTTGTGTTTTGTTTTGTGGAAAGGGAGAGAAAGAACATGATGTTGGGTGGGTAGGGAGGTGGGAAGGATTTAAAGGGGTTGGGGGAGGGGAAAACATGACCAAAATATATGTTATGAGAAAAAAAAACTTTAAAAAAACCAATAGGTTTATTCCTTTAAAGCGTAACAACCAATATTTTCTACAAATGTTGTTAATGAGCTTGCACCAAAAAAGGTTAAAGCCATTTTGCCTTTCAAATTGAAAAAAAGGAAAGGAAACTGCAATCTAATTTACCAAATATTCCTCACTGCCGACTGGTATGCTTGCCAAAGCTATCCTAAGCAGCCCCTCCCCAAGCATAGGTCCTTTCATACTGCAGAAAAGTATTACTGCAGTGGAGGATTCCTCAACTACTTCTAAGCTTTGGTATTCAGTGACAGAACAAGCTGTTCTGTCACCACCATCAAGGATCTTTACCTGGGAAACCATTTCCATCACCCCAACCACTTAGGCCAATGTCCTTCTCTAGCCAGTGTCCTTGTAATTGGGATGGCCATTGGAATTATCTTCCTGGCTACCCTTCTGAAGTGTATGACCACAAGAGTCCAAAGGCCTTTGGGGAGCTTGGTAAAAGCTTGTGAGGCATTTCGTATCAAGGATTTCTCTATGTAACAACAATAATACCACAGTAGCATTATCCTAGACCAACAGCCTGAGGCTTGTCAGAAAATGCACCAATAGCTTTCTTCTACTTGTCCCTCAAAATTTCCCTTTCTTACTTAAGCAAAGAAGAGAATGATTGCTTTGGAATCTCCCAACTGCCATCTTCTTTCTGTTGTATTGTCACTACCTTGCCTGTCTCTCACTGGCTTCCCAGGTAACCCTGAGAACCCTCAAGCTGCAATTGCTGCCTCTCAGCTCCACCCTGTAATTTCCTTCCTGAACACAAGGGCTGCCTGGCTAGGGAGGTGGAGGCAGCTGAGGGTTAGCATGCAACTTCTCTGTACCCTGAAACACTTCTGCCTCCATGTACCATAAACCCAGGAACCACTGTTCTCTGGGGACTGCCACAGATCCTCCTGTTTGTCTACCATAGATATCAAGTCAAAAATAAGATTGTCATTTTCTTGTGTCTAACCTTGTGACTGACAGCATGTCCTTTATAAATTCTGTCTGACAAAGTATGTTTGAAGGATGTTTTGGTTTTGTGCCAGGAATTTGAGAATTCCAGTTGTGGTTTTTCTCATTAAAACAGGATCATCTAGGAGCTACTGCCTTTGAAGATACCTTCTCAGGTCTTTCTTTCTGCTCTCCATCCAACCCTGACAGGATTAAGATTCTCGTCCCGCCCCATGTGCTCTAGGTCCTATGCATTCCTTGACATAGATTCTTACAAAATGATTAATTCACATCTTAAAATGGGATGTCAAGGGGATATATAGAAGCAAATGTTTCACACCACACTTATTCCTACATTTAGTATTGTTATTCGTTGGGGTTATAGTTGTAAAATACATGCTTTAATGAATTTAACACAAAAAGATATGTTAATCAGGTTTTACACTCATGACCATCTTGAATCCTCTGTACAATGTATTTTTGTTTTGAATATAATAGCCTGGTATTAGACATTAAGAACCTAGTATTTTATTATCATGCAGTGCTTTTTATAAATCAAAACATGTAACTGGACTTATACTTCAATTTTATGCTCAATAGTTATCTTTAAACTTGTAAGAAGTGCTTTCTGATTTATCATAAACAGACTGCATTTGCTTAGGTGGGATTTCTGATAGGAAGATTGGCATGCAGTATGAGCCTGTCTTACCACCATGAGCCTCTCAGCCACACCAGCTGTTTAACTAAACATGGCTAAATTGCTTAACTCAGTAGTTCAAATTTTCATCTGTAACATGCAGATGTTAATAGTACTTACTGGGTAGGGTTGAATGAGATAACGGTTGTACCAAACATAAAGATTGCACACAGTTCCTTGTAGTCTTTATTTCAGGAAAACACCCTACTTCCTGGGCTGTCTAACTCATCGAGTTCTTTCCATTGCTCTAGCCTCATGCTTAACTGAATCTATAGCTAGTGCCTTTTGTTTGTTTGGCAAATGGATTTCCAACCACTGATGGACTTTTGAAGAATTGCTGTGCAAACTTCAGGATAAAAGTAGGGGGAGTGTTGCATTCATCATGAAAAGCCTCCTTGCTGTTCTTCAACTAGGCCCCTGTCTGCTTTTCAGAGATCATATCTAATAAGTCCTAAATATTAAGTCCTAAACACATTTGACCTTTTTTTTCAGATATTAATTCTTCTTTAAAATTTGGTTGTCTATATTTATTGTGCATGGTAACTGTGTTAATGGGGATATTTTCATGTAAGTACATATTGAATGTTGAGCATCACCTCACCCAATAACTTCTTTGAGAACAGGCTCCTGGGCCATGGACAGAGGACCTGTTTGGGGGCCTATGTGTATGTGTACTTCCTGTGTGTCTGGGCATCAGATTTTCAGGAACTGTAGTTGTAGTAGATGCTTGTGAGGCACTGCATGGGAACCAAACCCTGGTCCTCTGTAACAATAGCAAGTGCTCTTAATCACTGAGCCATCTCTCCAGCCTCAAGGTAGCTGTTCTTAAAGACATATAATTTGAAATATGCATTCTTAAATACATCATTCAGGTTTTTATCCTCTTTTTGAGAAACATTTTTTTGTGTAAGAATCTTAATTTTTTTCTAGGCCAGAGGTCAAGTTTGGGTATCATTTCTCAGCTGCCATCCACCTTGGGGTATTTGGTTTTTTTCTTTTTGAGACAAGGTTTCACTTTCTAACCTTGATTAGCCTAGAATGCTCTTATGTCAATGGTTCTCCACATGTGGGCCATGACCCTTTGGGGATAAATATCAGATATCCTGTGCATCAGATATTTGCATTACAATTCATAACAGTAGCAAAACTACAGTTAAGTAGAAACAAAGTAATTTTATGGTTGGGGGTCACCATAACATGAGGAACTGTATTAAAGGGTCTCAGCATTAGGAAGGGTGAGAACCCCTGCTCTAAGCAGACCAGGCTGGCCTCAGATTCACAAGACATCTGCCCTCCTTGACCATCTGAGTGCTAGGATTTTGAGACAGGGTCTCTCCCTGGCCTGAAATTCTCCAAATGGAAGAGATTGGTTGGCTAATGAGCAGCAGAGACCTGCCTGTCTGCCTCCCAGGACTGGAATTGGAAGCATATATCACCGTGTCTGGCTTTTTTCCAGTTTCTAGGGATCAAACTTGTCCTCATGAATGCTTGGCAAGCATTTTACTGCGTGAGTCACCTCCCTGGCCACATTTCTAACTAATATAGTTTTCTCTTTCTATCTGGATTTAAATTCTAAATGTTCTGAAATACATTAAAACAATGATTCCATCTGATATATGCTGTCTGTAAAAGAGATAATTATGATCTCTGGGGAGTAATTAGCAGTGGGCTTTCTTTTTCTTTCTTTCTTTTTTTCTTTTAAAGTATATATGTGGTCTTGGTGGGCAAAGGGTTACTGATTCCCATCCTAGACCACAAGAGACATAAAGGAACATGGTCATTTCCTGGATTCTCACATATGTCAGTCGACTAGTTTGTTCCCATGAGGAAGTGTGCAGCACTGCATAAAAAGGCTTTGTGACATTCTGAGGCAAGAGACCCTCTCCGAGATACTGAGGAATAGAGAGGACATTTTAATTTGGAGATGCACAAAGCATCCAGGATGAGGTAGATGGTACTAGGGAGGCTTGTAGGAACAGAGTGTGTAGAGTTGCTATTTACTGGAGTAGGGCCATAAAGATGGGATGAGTCTCAGAGTTATTCTGAATAATGAGTCCTTGGAGCAATCATCGCTGGGAAGCGAGGAGGAGCCAGAGGCAGAGAGAGAACTCGCTACCACTGTGTCTGGTCATCTATACGTGTGGTTATTACCTTTAGTCCATCCAAAGTCCCAATATAAAAGGTTTTGACACTGTAAGTTATAAAACTAAAGTGACAAAACTAGAATTTAAGACCTGGGCCATAACTGCAAAGGCCAGCAGCCTTTTGTTACAGCATTCTGGTGACCAGACTCATAATGAACACTCTCTAGGTAAGGACACTGTTTACACTGCCAGTGCTGTGCCCTGAGGTAAGAATGGGCAGAATCTCTCCTAGATGCAGCTGTGCCAAACCTTACAGTCACTGTAAGGGTGTCATGTCTATAGCAGCCTACCCAGATACATTTGACCAAGTTCTGAATATTTAAAGAGGAACTTAATCATATCCACTCCATACTGAAAATACAACATTGAAGTGATTTGTTGTCTTGTTAATTTTAAGTTTGATCACATAGAAGCCAAATATCAACCTTTCCTAGTACTGTAGTAAATGCCAGGCATAATCCACCTTGTTGGAATTCTTAAATCATAAGTCCCTTTTAACCTAGGCCATTTCAGATGTGATTAACTGCCTTTGAGCCCAGGTTGGCTCTGGTCCTATGGGGGAAGCTCATCAGCATCCTTTCTTCTTCCCACTGCAGAGACAATAGAACCTATGTCATATAAGACCAAAGCAGTGTTTCTTAAAACATGATCCAACATCTCATCATTTAAGTTGCTAGTTAATATATAAATGTCTGAGCCCTACTCAAAATACATTGTAACAGCATTACAAAATGATTCAGGAGTCTACTTTGTGCCTGCGTACACACACATTTGTCTGTGTGAATGCGGGTGTGCACAGGCTGTGGCATGCATATGGAGGTCAGGGGATAACTGGGTGTTATCCTCATTTTCCACCTTTTCTGAGACAATCTCTTGGTTGTTTTGCTAATGCATGCCCCAGACTAGCTGCTGGCTCATGAGTTTCCAGGATTTTCCTGCCTCCACCCCCCATCTTCCATAGGAGTTCTGAGATTATATATGCTCAGACCACATGTCCTACTTTTCCATGAGTTCCAGGATTCACATTTAGACCCTCACTCTTGTGTGGCAAGTATTTTTAAGTCCACACCTTCTCTCCTATCCCAGGAGTCTACTTATAATAAATGCCCAATATGATTTCCATATACACTAGTGTTTAAAACAATGGTTAACATAGAGACAAGTTATTTTTGCAATACAATGCTACTCAACATTGGAGGTTTTCCTTCCAGGGTTACAGACAAGTGGTTTATTTTTATTTTGTGTATTTTGAGATCAGGACACAAGAAGAAGAAAATCGTCATTTTTATTTACTAAGATTCCAGCTGCAGTTAACATACCATATTATAGTGACAGCCTCATAAACCAATTCCTTCTGGGGGTTAGCAGTCAATAAGAGAGTTATTTCATAAAACACAAAGGTTCAAATTTTCATGGCTTATCCTTTCTGAATTTTTGTAGTGGTAAATTGTAGCCATTTCTGATGGAGTTAGCCAAGACTATTTTTCTCCCAAGTAATGTACTATTCAACTGCTGGCTAGTGTCATCCCAACACAATACTTGGTCAATGAAAACAGAAGAGTGTTGTAGGAAGCACATGTGCACTGGACACTCTACTTTCTTGACCAGTATCACAGGAAACAAAGTAAGTGACCAATACAAAGTAGAGCAAATTATTTGTAGGGATGGTTTGTTGGTACCAGTGCACTTACTATTTGTCAAAATCGTATGATAATTGATTCAGTTCATGTAGTTAAAGAGTGGGCTGTGGTTGCTTGGAGAACCCATTCAAAAATAGGTTGTTCCCAGGAAACTGTGTGAGCAGGAAATTTTTAGGAAGAGCTAGTCATGGTCTTGATAAATAAGCACAATAGCTCATTTTACTCACTGGTGGAGGCCACTCTAGCCCTCTATATTCAATTGTTTGTAGTTTATAATGAAATTGAATTAGTGTTTACTATCCACTGTGGCTCATAATTAGTATTTAATTTCAAAGAAATAACCATGTTTTATGATTTTCAGCAGAAATTCCTCTGATTTAAACATAGAAAGGTGAAACCTTTAGACACATTCCTTGCTATTTATCTTTACCATGTCAAACAGAAATACTCATCTTTTTCATTAATCAGTGAATTACTGAGTTAACTAGTCCCTTCCTCGAAGAAGCTTAGACTTTTTAGAGGTCAAAGGTCACATCTATTATTTCGCAGCCCTCCTTATGTGGATGCCTGCACTGGGTCTGCTCTAGAATATTCAGACGTGCGTGAAGAAGATCTCAGAGAGCCCGTTCCCCACTGCTGAACTGTTTGCTACTCACTCTTTAAAGGAGGGGGAAGTCCTCACACAATTGCCCTCAGTTGTGTGTCTCCATTGGATTCCAGTAGATGGTTTTGACCAATTGTCACACAGACAGCCCTAGTTAAACTAAATGGATCACAAAACCGGGAGTCGTGAATCCCAGAAAGGGATTGGTAGGGACCAGGGTGGGTGTGGGTTGACAGGGATAGGACAGGGACAAGAGGTTGCTGGGGAGAGAATAATCAGAACACGTTACTTACGTGTGTAAAATTGTCACATAACACAATCATTAGAACAGATTCATATGAGAAGATTAAAATGTCATCAAGTTCTTAACTGTCTTATTTATAAACAGAAACCTTAACCTGCAAGGTATACTGTTCCTGTTTTGGTCTTACCATTTGTATTGCTTTATATTAAATGTTTGTAATGTTTTATTCCTCTCTGGATTTTTCAGTAGTTTCAATGTTTATTTTAATATGAATCGTGTTACTTTTTCATTGTCTAACTCTTTTAAAGCTATTTTTATTTTTATGTGTCTGTATACCCCATGTGCTGTAGCCATAGTTTTCTCAGGTCCTGCCCTGCCCTGTGGTCCCACAGCTGCTTATAAAATAATCACACAGAGGCTTAATATTATTTACAAACTGTCCGGCCATGGCCTATGGCTCAAGCTTCTTGCTAGCTAGCTCTTATAACTCAACTCAGCCCATTTCTATTAATCTATATGTTGCCACGCGTTCTGTGGCTTTACCTGTGTGCCATCACATGCTGCTCCCTGGATGGCGGGATGGTGTCTCTCTTGACTCTGCCTTTCTTCTTCCTGTCTCTCTCTTGGATTTCCCACCTGGCTATAACCTGACTCGCCATAGGCCAGAGCAGCTTCTTTATTAACCAATCATAGCAACACATATTCACAGCATACAGAAGGACATCCCACAGCAGTGTGGTGGTGGTGGTGGTGTGTGTATGTGTATGTATGTATGCTCAAATGCATGTGGAAGTCAGGAGTTGATGTCAGGTGTCCTTATCAGTCACTCTCCACCATATCTTTTTTTTTTTTTCAAGACTGGATTTCTCTGCACAGCCCTGACTGTCTTGGAACTCTGTCCTGTGCAGGTTAAGGTTTCTGTTTGTAGTTAAAGAATAAATTGCTTTTTGTCCTGTGTCAAGTCCTTGCAAGTTAAGGCTCCTGTTTGTATTTAAGAATAAATTCTTGTTTCTTAGATCTGATGTAAACTGTATTACACTTACGATGCCATTTCCATGATGTACATCCTTAACCTTCTTTCATTGTATTTTTCTAACAATGTGTAACAGCTGACTCTCTTGTCTCTATGAACACCTTATCTCTCCTATAAAAAGAACTTCAAGAGGCCAGCAGGGGCTGCTCTCTGAAATCCTGACCTAGGGAGAGTCAGCTGAACTGACCAGTCCTGGGTGTACCCCCAAAATAAAGCTTGCTTCAGTTGAAAAAAATGTCATCTACTTTATGATATATGTATATCCTAAACATTAAAACTTGGGGTTGGGGAGAGTAGCTAGAATAATCAAAGATGGCTTCCTGGAAGGAGCCTGAGCCAAATCTTGTATGGGATTTAACCAAGGAGCAGGAGGTGGAGGAGATGGCGGCAGCACATCTCAGACAATGATATAGTGTTTGGCAGATGTGCTTAAGATGGTGACAGGGGGGTGTGAGTTTTGAGAAGAAATAAGATTGGAGGGTAAGTACATTGAAAACTTGTAGATTCCTTGGGATTTGTAGATTATACCTGAGCCCTAAGGACTTTAAAAGATATGTTCCTAATAAAGAAAGTCCCTGTGCACATAGGAGAGCCTCTGTGCATGCACAGACGTGCCCAGCCAGGATGAGTTTTCAGAACATCAATACCGTGTTTTGTCATCATCGCCTTGAGACAAGAGGACTCGCCCGGTTCTTCATCTGAACTCTTTCCAGGTAGCTTTGTTTTCTCTCTCTTCTTTCCTCTTTTTCTTCTACTTTTACTCATGTTTGCTTCTTTTATCCAGTAAGTACAAAACAGAACAAAAGCAGACAAGAAAAAGAAATCCCTCCCTTGTGCAAAGTAGCATTTTATCTTTATGATGTCTTGTTTGTCATTAACCTCTGTGCTCTGCACCATGATGGGGAAAGTGACCAAAGTGTTTTCCTAAATGAAATAATTTTCTTCCTAAGAGAAATTCTGGTGCCAACTATTAAAATCTTAAACATTTATCCCCCATTACACATTCAATGAGGAACAAATGTATTTTTCCAGTTTTCCCTATCTTGCGCTAAAGAGAACCCTCCAGCTACATCTCACACTCCATGGTGGTTGTTTTATTTCTCAGAGACCTTGTCTTTCTTCCTCCTTTCTCCCCTCCCCCTCCTCTGAGATAGTGAGAGAGATATTAAACTCACTCTGTCAGGAAGAGTCCCTTTAAAACCTGATGTCCTCTAAACTGCTCCCTGGAAGCGACTAATACTCATCACTCTTTAATGGTTTCTTGTCCAGTGTAATGTGGGTTTTATATTCACATACATCTCTTATTTAATTATCCCCATAGCCATATGAGAGGTATAATTGTCCCCATTGTGATAGATGTAGGAACACAAGATTAGAGGAATGAAATAATATATCCAAGATAAGACAGTGAATTCAAGACAGTGGGGATTAGAAGCTGTTTTCCATGATTTGAAAGAAGGTTAGTGTGATTCCTTCCTATTCCTTCTACAACTTCAGCTTCTCAGGGTTTTTTTTTTTTCCAGTCTTTGATTTGGCTAAAAGAAGACTTACAACTAGATTTTTGTGAAAAGTTTACCCATATAGCATCTCATGATGCTATTGAAATTTGTCTTTCAACAAGCATGCCTTGTTAATNAATTCTTATGCATTTGTGTTCATACTACAGTTGGTTTTTCCATTTTCTAAGGACTTCTTACCATCATGCCCCAACTTACTTAGTTCAAACTCAGATTCATCCATTTTAAAGTCCAAATCTATTCTCTGTATGTCCTTACACACTATGGAAGAGAGATTGAACCCCATGCCCTCTCTCTCTTCTCTTCTCTCTTCCACACCCATGTTTTTGTGTATTATAATTTAATTTTAAGGCATTGTCTTATGTGATTATGGAACTGGCAAGTCCAAATTGCAGCACATACTGGCAGGCTGGATGCACAGAGAGCAGGTGTGGCTTGAGTTTCAGGATCCTTTGGAAACATAATTCTGTCTTCCTGGGGGACACATGAATCTGTTGTTTCTTTTTGTGTTGAACTGAGGAGAGAAGCTTGTCTCATGATGCAGGGTAATCTGCCTTCCTCAGAATCTACTGATTAAAGTGTTAATCCCGTCACAAAATTATCTTCACAGAGCATCTAAAATTGTATTTGATGAAATTTCTGGAAACACTAATCTAACCTTATTGCTGCATACATTTAACCATCATAGCTTCCGTTCCTTAGACATCCATCTGTGTGTGCAGACAAATACAAGTGTACACATTAGACTCTTCCTAGACAGGATCTCTTGGGCCCCTTTGTGAGGGAAGGAGGTGGAAATAGGAGGCACTTGTATTTTGAATAGCCTTGCTCTGTGTTGGTCAAATGTCTTCAGAATGAATTGTAATCCCCATTGCTTATTTTTTCAAATTAGTTTCTAAACAAAATAACACCAGGGTTTCGTTACAGTGAAATGCAACTACCAAGCTTGCCCAGGCCTCTGTTGTGCCCCTTACCGTATCTTTTCCCATTTTCCCTCATCACAGTCCTCTCAGTTCATGTCACATTTGGTGAAACAATGCACCCAATGTTGTATTATTATGATAATTAAAAAACCAAAAGCAAAGCAACAAAGAATACTAATTGCATTCCCTTTCCTTTTCAACTTGGTCCTTCTAAAATTTGCTTATTTTGTTTTTGACTTTTGTTTTTCTATGTTCTTATTGTTAACACATTTCCAAACTGTTTGCTAGAGATCTAAACTTCTGTGTGTGTGTGTGTGTGTGTGTGTGTGTGTGTGTGTGTGTGTGTGT
>LZPO01009688.1:0-15989 GCA_001675575.1 Neotoma lepida
TATATTAAAGGTATGGATCAGCCTTTAAGAGCACATAATGCTTTTGCAGATGCAGAGGACCTGAGTTCAGATCCCAGAAAATCTAATACCCTGTTCTGGCTTCCAAGAGGAGCTGTACTTAAGTTCACATACCCACATATAGATACATATGAGCACACATAATTTAAAAAATTATTTAAAAATATAAAAATTATCAATAGCTTTCCTGAAAACACATTACATTTCTTTTGGATTTCTCATTTTGGTGATTCTCAGATGAACAGAAAATAAGTATGTTAGAAGTAAATAATTTGAACATTTAGTAGTGTTATTATTTTTATATTTTTATTAGTTCTCTGATAGTTTCATACAGCTTCTTTTGATCATATTCCCTTCCCCTTTCCCAACTCTTCTTAGATTTATCAACTCTTCCCTAAACACCCAACACTGTATTCTCTGTAATCAAAACCCATCAAGATTAATTTGTACTACCAAAATGTTCTTGGATGTGCAGCCTTCCACTGGTGTGTGGTCAAATTATCAGGAACTAAATTATTAAAGAAAACTCTCTCTCCCTCTCTCATCACCTAAAGTTTCCAAATAGCTCTATGACTGCAGGTGGGATTTCATGCTCAATTCTCATCTCTGTGCTGAGTTTTAGTCTAGCTTGGGCTTGCTGTCCTAACCACTGTGAGTCTGTGTACGAAGCTTCCCTGTTTCCTTGTATTCATCTACCAGCTCTGACTCTTACACTCATTTTGTCTCCTGTTCTGTAATGTCCCTGGGCCTTTGGAGGAGGGGCTGCAGAAGTTGGCAGTCTCTTATTCTCTGTATCTTGGCCAGTTGTGGGTCTCTGTGTTAATCACTATCTTCTGCAATCAGAGTAGTCTCAAATGAAACGTTAGAGATGTGTTTGATCTGTGTATGTAATGATAAGTCATTAAGAGTGGTTTTAATACTATGTCCACTTAGCGGAATAATGGTGGAAGCCTATTCCTTAAGGATCATGACCTGTCTATTTATAGTTTCTTGGCCTGATAATAGGTGCCAGGAATGGGTTTCTTTTTATAGAGTAAAACTTAAATTCAATCAAAAAGTGGTTGGTTACTGCCATGATGCCACTATTTTACCAGTGAACATGTCTTACAAGATCAGCTATTACTGAAGCTCACAGAATTTGCAGCTAAATACCATTGGTAATTACTTTTCTCCTTTGGTAGTGTGCATAACACCTTCCAGCACTACAAAAGCTAGAAAGCAGCAGTAGGGAGAGTAGACATCATTGTATCTATCTTGATTTTATTGGAAATGCTTTGTTTTTCTCTCTTTAGGATGATGATGGCAATGGACTTGTATATTGCCTTTATTATGTTGAGATATGTTCCTTGTATCGCTATGCTCTCCAAGACATTTATCATGAATGGATGTTGGATATTGTCAGAAGTTTCCTTTGCATTTAATGAGATGATCATGTTATTTCTGCCTTTTAGTATATTTATGTGGTTTTTCATATTTATTGATTTACATATGTTGAACCATCCCTGTATCTCTGGGATGAAGTCTACTTCATCATGGTAGATAAGCTTTTTAATGTGTTCTTAAATTCAATTCACAAGAATTTCACTGAGAATTTTTTCGCTATATTGATCAAAGATATTGACCTATAATTTGTCTTTTTTTTGGTTTTAGTATCAGGGTAGTTTGTTCCTTTTCTATTTTTGTGGAATAGTTTGAAGAGTCTTGATTATAATTTTTCTTTGAAGATCTGAGAATTCTGCATTGAATACATCTGACTTGATTTTTATTTTTTAGATCTAAGATTTTAAATTACTGCTTCTATCTCACTGGATGTTATGAGTTTATTTACATTATTTACTTAAATTAATTTAATTATGGTCAGTCACATATATTTAGAATGTCACCATTTTCTTTTAGATTTTTCAGTTTTTCATTTTTAGTACTTAAGGTTCTATGGATTTCTTCATTGCCTACTGTAATATCTCCTCCATTTTAATCTCTAATTTTATTACTTTGGCTCATCTGTTTCTTTTGATTTAGTTTTGATAATGATGTGACAATCATCTTTTGAAAGAATCAAATCTTACATTCACATATTCTTTGTATTTTTATATTTTCCATTTCATTGGTTTTAACCCTGATTTTGTTTAACTTTTCCTGTCTAATTTTTTGAGTGTTGATTTTTCTTGTTTTCCTAAGGCCTTCAGAGACATCATTAAGTTATTAATTAAAGGTCTATCAATTTTTTTATATAGGCACACAGGGCTGTAAACTTCCCTTTTATGACATCCTTCATTATGTACCACAGATTTTGGTGTGCTGTGCTTTCCCTTTCATTCAATTCTCAACATTTTAAAATTCCTTTCTTCATTTCTCCCTTCATCCAATTTTGTTGTTTATATCCAGCTTTAATCTGTGGTGGTAGACAGAATGCAGAATGTGACTTCAATTGTTTTGTGTCCTAATATGCGATATATTTTGGAGAATATTCCATGAAATTCTGAAAATAGCATGTATTCCTTAGTATTTGGTTAGAACGTTATCTAGGTATGTGTTAGGTTCATTTGATTTATGATGTCTCTATTTAGTTTTTTTTGTTGTTGTTTTTTCCCGATGACTGCCTTGTTGGTGAATCAGGTATCACTCATCACTGTGTTGAGGCTGATCTGTGACTTTAAATCTAATAGTGTTTCTTTTTGAAATTGGGTGCTTCTTTGTTTGGCATTTACATGTTTAGATTGTAATATCTTGTTGTTGAATTTTTTACTTTAGTGAGTATGAAGCATGCCTCCTATCTCTTCTGATTAGTTTTGGTTTGAAGTCTATTTTGTTGGATATTAAAATAGCCACACTCGATTATTTCTTAGTTCCATTTGCTTGGGATAATTCTCTTCATCCTTTTCCCCTAAGGTTGTGAGATATGTTTTTCTGAGGCAGCAGAAAAATGGATCTTGTTTTCTGATCTAATTTGTTAACCCATACCTATTGCAGAGATGAGACCATTAATATTAGGAGTTATTATTGCAAAATGTATATTAATTCCTATCATTTTATTGCATTTTTGGTGCTCTGTTAGATGCATGATTCAGTGTTGCAGAACTGCTCATTTGCTCTTGTACTTTCTTTGGCATTCTTAGTTTTCTCTTTAGACCTAAGTATTCCTTCCAGTATCCTCTGTAGAGATGACTTAGTGGTCACAAATCTCTTGGATCTGTTTTTGTTATAGAACATGTTCCTTTATCTTTCTATTATGACTAACAGTTTCTCCTGGTATAGTAGTCTTGGTCTGGCCTGGCTTCATTGTTTTTTTTTGTTTGTTTGTTTTTTTATAACATGCAGAATATCCATGAAATACCTTCTGACTTCCATATTCTCCACTGGAAAAATTGCTGTTATTCTAATGCACTTGTCTTTGCATATGACTTGATTTTTCATCTCTGCCACTTTAAAAATTCTTTCTTTATTTCATACATATAGTGATTTGACTAGTACACAATGAGGGGGTCTTTCTTTTTTTGGTCCTGTCTACTTGCTATTCTGTGCCTCTTGGATCTTTACAGACATATCTTTTCTTAAATTGGGGAAGTTCTATTCTATGATTTTGTTGAAATATTATCTTTGCATTTGACATAGGTCTGTCCTTTTATACCTTTTCTTCATAGATTTAGTTTTGTTGTTGTTGTTTTTTCTAGTATCCTGGAGTTCTTGCACAGTTTGTTTTTTGTTTTTTGCAGATTTGATGTTTTATTCATCCGAGCACTCTAATTCCTCTATTTTGTCTTCAGGACCTGACATTCTTTCCTCTACCTGATTCATCTATTAGGAAAGTTTTCTTCTGGCTTTTTTGTTTGAATTCATTATGTTTTCATTTTAAATTTTATTTCATATTGGCTTTTCTTCAGAAATTCTCTTTATTAAATTCCTTTTTTCATTATCTTAAATTGTTTTCATTATTTCATTAAATTGCTTTCATAGTCTTCGTTTTGGCATTTATTTATATCCTTTTGCATTCTTTGATTGTAGCTATTATTATTTTCAAATTATTGTCTTGAACATCATCCGAGTCACATTTCTGGTGAATGTAACTATAGAGGCACTAATTTTTGGCAGTAACATGATTTTGGCTATTGTGTTTGTGTTTTTGCAGTGGTACCTAGGC
The DNA here is from genome assembly GCA_001675575.1 of Neotoma lepida. Lineage (NCBI taxonomy): Eukaryota > Metazoa > Chordata > Mammalia > Rodentia > Cricetidae > Neotoma > Neotoma lepida. Next base: position 4,157 of record LZPO01009688.1, read on the forward strand.
ATCTTGGATTTGTTGGTAGAGTTTCTTGGTATGGAATCTTGTTTCACTTTTGTTGAGTGTGTGTTTGAACTTTTGTTTCCTGTTATCCCAATTTGTCAGGTGATTGATCAGTTGTATAGTGCTTAGGGTTCACTCTTTAGGCAATTCTGTGTTGATGTTTAAGTGGGATATCAGAAGTAGTTCTGGCTTATCTTGAGCTAAGTGAGGTTTTTAAGCCCAGAACCACACCTTCAGTAGAGTTTAGAAGATTCTCATACCCAATCTTCAGGGTGTTCTCAAATCTTTTCCTCATGCAATGGCTGCTGGTAAAGTTGGCAATTTGAGTCTAGTAGCCCTATTCAAAAGGAGGTATAGGAATTGGAGGTCAGAGAGACGGCATGGGATATATGGTCCACAGATAAAGTAGCAGGGGTGGATGTAGTTACAGTGTGGGTCTAGTGTCTAGAGAAGAGGCCAAGTATGTAAAGTGAGGATGGTGGTCTTGGCAGGGTAATCATTGCTATCATTTGCAAATTATTTCTAGTAGCTTGGATGAAATTTCTCTTAGAGCAGCAAATAACTAAAAGAAATTGTGTATTTTAACATGTTAAATGTTATCTTTGCTTTATTTTATGTTTATTCTCTTGTGCAACAAGTAGTTTAGTGTAAATGATATTGTTTCAAAATTTTTACAATCAAATATAAAGTAACAAAGCTCTTTCAAAGAATTTTCTCTGGATTGTGTAGGACATTTGGGTAGGTTTAGAGTATAAGGTGCAGAACTAGTTAGCTTCCTTCTTAATGTGGGGAAGTGTTACTGTCAGAGCATCTAGGTGCCTTAGGCCTTAGCAGATAATTCCACAAGGAGAGTAGGAAACAGTTTCAACACCCCTACCACACAAGATCTAAAGTAGCTTGACTATGACCATAAATTCACCAGTACCCTTCCATTACTTAGCATCTTTATGACTCCTTCACATAGTCTAAGTCATATGTGCCCTGTAACATAGGTTATATATTAACTGAGCCTCCTGCTGCCAGAAACAGAACCCCCACATATACCCATACACCCTTCCCTTGGAATCCTTTAGAAATGGAGACTAGATCTCCTCTGTATGGTAGGCCTATAGCTTACTGCTCTTAGACCCTCACTGTGGCAGCACAATTAAAGACCTTTTTTAGGCCAGAGGTTTTTCCAAGCTTTACTCAGACCTGCTGAATCTTACAAGGTTAGAATTTGGTCTTTCTTGTGACATTGAATAAATTTCCAAACTGGAAGCTGAAAGTACCTAAGATGTTGGTTCCTTTTTTTCCCTTTTCTAGATTTCTGGATTCACTAATGATTCCCTAATGGATGCTCAGTCACACCCACCCAAAGACTTCCCTTTTGGTTGTCTTATTCATAACCTTAAGCCTCTTCATTCTGTGGGTGCTATTAAACACAAGATACCGATTTTCATTGATCTTACCATTTGTCCACAACACAAACTAGATAACGGCAGCCAACAGTCTGATAATGGTATCTTTGAGTTTAAATCCCTTAAGACCCAGGAAACTCAGAAGAATCCAAATGGTCTGAAATCCCTTACATTCAAACTTCTAACTCTATACCTCTCTTTTTCAGTGCTGTTCTACATCTCAAACTCTGTTACTACACAAAAGTCCTTTTCCATTCAAAGACTAACCCTCCAACCTAGGAAACAGCACCTGAATCGGAAAACCTGTGTCTCCTCCTCATACTTTGATCCTACAGATTATTCCTTCCCTTTGTATGTCTCTTCAGACATAGCCCCAACTTCTTGCAAATTGCCTCCAACTAGTCCCAGAAACCCCTTTTCCAACCTCTTTTTCCTGGTCCTGCTGTAACTTTCTTCCCCACCAAGCTGCTATAAAAGTCAAGTCCTCTGTTGACCTCACATCTTGCTTCTAACGTTCTTTTGTGCCATTGTTCTCTGCCCTCTGCCTTTACCTTTCCTTTCACTTAAACATCCAGTACGTTCAGTTTTCTACAAAAGCCCCTGCTTCCCAGCTACGCAGATATGAAGTCACCCCAGGCCAGGACAGTGTCCATTAATATATCTCTTTATCCCTTTCTGGCCTTCCCAAATTGGAATTGTCTGGGTCCCTTGTGTACAGAGCCTCCTCAACACACTATGGAACACATTACATCCTCACAATGTGACTTTCTAGGACCAGTAGATCATCATCTTTTTCATTGCAGCAAACAAACAAACAAAACAAACAAATAAACAAAAACAGCAACCACATTTGGGCTTCAGAAGTGGCTTTGTAGATCCTTTTCCCACTCAGGGCTCTTACCAATATGCACCAAGAATACATCAGTGCCCTCTACTGATTCTACCCAGTAGGCAGGCATGTCCCATTTCGTACCCCGCCTAATGAAGGAAATGAGGAAGGCTTTTCTCAAGGTAGTGCATTATGGTAAGATCCAAGAAATAACCTGATGGGCTAATGAGAGCCTGTTAAAAGCCTTTGTGATCTGGGTTAAAGAAGTACTTCTTAAATATATTAACGTAAATCCTAACTCTGAGGTAGGAGACTATATTTGCATACTTATTTTTCTCCAGTCTTCCTCAGACACCAAAGAAAAAACTCCTCAAACTGGGTGATGAACTTCACCCCACTAAAAATTTAATTATAACAGTCTTCAAAGTCTTTAATAACAGTAGAACAAGAAACTATACAAAAGTGGACAAGACATCAGACTGAAAAACAACTAATCAAAATTGCCATCCAGGACAACCAAAGACAATCTTTCCCTCACAACAGACCACAACCAGGCCCTTGCTTCAACTGTAGCCAGTGCAGACATGGGGACAACATATTTTCTGATCCATGAACTCCACTGAGAACATATCCAGTGTACAATATGAGGGAGCATTAGAAAGAGTTTTCTAAGTTCTCTAGCAGAGGCCAACCATTCCAATATCTAATTCTGAACCAGGATTGCTAATTCATAACCTCTGCAGGCTGGACTCTAAAGAATGGTTCCAAACCTCCCACTGCCAGGGTAACACTGTGTTTGATAGCAAGCCAATTCTTTTAGGCTTGGAGGCTGTGCACTGATCTGAATTGAACACTCATGACAACTAATCCATCTTCCACCACTATTATAGGGGTTGACGGCATTATTTTCAAACTCCAGAAAACATAGCCACTCTCCTGTGATTTAAACAAACTAACCTTCATTCATTCCTTCTTGGTTATCCCCTCCTGTTCCACTCTACTTCTGGGATAAGACATCATTCTTTCTAAACTCCACATCATTATCTCCAAGTACCAGCCACAATCCATATGGGCTCTCTTCCTCCTTCCCATGGTTGCTCCATTTCTTCTGCCATCAAATCACCCACCTATCAGAACAGGGCATTGTCTTCTTTGGCACATCAGACTACTTCTGTCTTCCTACTAATGGGTCTGGGACTTGTACCTTAGCATACTTATCCACAAATGTAAATTTGATCGCTAAAAGCCAGAATTCCAGTCTTCTTAATTGACAGCACGTGCAAACAGTTCCCCTCCTTTGTAGAATTAAATATAGTAGCAGGTGTTATCACAGGGCTATGGGCTTTAGCCATATCAGTGACCTACATACTATCGTCCTTTGTCTTGAAACATACAAGAAATCCTTGATGAAATCTCTCAAAGCTGTCAAAATCCAAGTCCAGGTGACTCCTTGGCAGAGGTTACACTTAAAAATAGGAGAGGTCTAGATGACCAGAGAGGAGAAAAAGAAAACAACAAACAAACAAATAAGCAATAGCAACAATAAAAAACAACAACAAAGGACCTGGAATCTACTTTTATGTAAATCATTCTGGTCTTGTCAGAGACAGCAAAAATTTTAGCTGACCATGTTTCACAGCTCCTACAGAGGGCACCAAAATCATGGGCTAAATGGTTTCAAACTCATCCTAAACCTACTGTTACTCCCTTAACAACTACTTTGATTCTTTTATACATACTGCCTGCCCATTCAGGCTTACCAATTTCCAGGGGCCCAAGAGGTGGCTGTTGTACATGGAAAATATCTTTGTTGTTTGCCTCCACAATTCCTGTCTTTTCAAGTTTCCTTTGGTATCCCAGGAATTTGGTAACATTTTTTATTTTATTTTTTTTAAAAAACAACTATTTCTTGAATTTCTAAGTTTGGCTTTTTATCATCCACTGCAAAATTGAAATGTAACTTTCAAATTCAATAAATTGATTGGTAATGTTGATTTTAATGTATTTTTCTGTGTCCTAACACCTTGTTTGGTTCTATGTTCTTGAAATGGTTGTTTCAATTTCTTCACTGAAGTGAAAGCTCATGAGAGCAGAAGTCCAGTCTCCTCCACCAGACTTTGCTGGGATGGGGTGGAGCATGTTCCCCTGTTTCTGGAGGTAGCTCTATCTAGCTAATCTGCCCTTTTCCTGGTTTAGCTAGAGAGATTTTTGTCTTTCTTTTGACCGTGCCTCATGACTTTCGAGGTTACTGGTGTTTCATGCACAAACTCTTGGCGAGATTAAACAGACCCAGACCTGGAGCAGCAGGCCACACTGCTGTGCTTTCAGTTTTGAGCTCCTTGGCCGATATCCAGCTTCTCTTCAGCTTTCAGCTTGTCCAGGCTTTGTCCATGTGCACCATTTACTGGTTTCATTTATATTTGGTGGGAAAATAGAGTGAATCATAGCTGCTCCCTCTTCCTGGATGCAGAATTTCACATTCTTTTACTTTTAGTCAGTTTGAAACACTTTATTCTGGTTTGTCCGTTGTCCAGTCTACGGCCATAGACTCTGAGCTTGTTATAAGTTAAGTTGGAATTTCTCTTCTTTAAATAAGAGAGTAGCTGTAGTAAGAATTTGATATGTTCATGACCTTGGGCTATCTGGCCTGATAGAGGTGGTGCTTCTTGCCTGCCTACATGACCTCTTAAAAGGGAAGGGGGAGGGGGTCACGAGCTCTCTCTTGGATATGGAAAGCTTCCTGGCTCATGGTTCGGAGACCTGGTCTAGAGCTTTCCCCATCTTTTCCTGGGGGATGAACAGGCAATGGCATGACTTCATTGTTTACCAGTGAGTCTGTTTCCCCCATACAACCCCTTAATAAATTGACATGGCCTGAACCTGACGGCCTACACCACGTGGCCTGCCTGAGCCTCCTCTCGGCAGCTGCCTACCCTGACAGCCCCCTACCTCAGCACTCCCTGGGCATGCACACAATTGTGCTGTGTGCCACTACACCCCACCCCTCCCACCCCCACTCCCATGTATAGCCAGTCTGCCCCAGCAGAGCCCAGGTTGGCTTCACTCCATCCCACTCGTAGAGGCTTTCAGTGTTGGCATTCAGTTGCTTCCTGCCCCTATTGGCCGGCCACAATCAGCCACCGCAGACTCCCTTGTCCCAGAGGCTTGAGCTATCTGGCCTGACAGAGGCAGTGCTTCTTGTCTGCCTACATGACCTCTTAAAAGGAAAGGGGGAGGAGGTCTCGAGCTCTCTCTTGGATGTAGAGAGCTTCTTGGTGCATGGTTCAGTGACCTGGTCTGGAAGTTTCCCCATCTTTCCCTGGGAGACAAAGAGGAAATGGTGTCACTTCATTTTGTATCAGTGAGTCTGTTTTCCCCATAGAACCCCTTAATAAATTTATATATAGAGAGACCATTGAGGCTCTTGTTATAAGTAGCACTATTCATATTTATTGAATTGGCTAGTATGTTTCAGTTATGATATCTTGTGACTATTTTACATTTGCTGTGTGCTTCTCTATAAGATATGTATTTATTAACATAGTGATTATTTTACATAGAAGGATTCAGTTTTTGTTCTACCTTTGTGTTTATGCCTTCAATCACCTTATTTTTCCTTTTTCATATTGGTTTAGACTATTTCTACTCAGTGTACTTAACTGCTTACTTGTTTCCTATACAGTAACAAGCATTACCTACTTTCCTCTTTCCTTAGTGTCTTGCTATTTTCTCAATTGCTTAACTTCTACTTTGTAACAGCATATAACATTTGAGCTTACTCCTCCTCTCTCATCAGCAGTTACACACACACACACACACACACACACACACACACACACACACACATATGTTAATACATTTTAAAATGCTCATCTTAAATTCTTTTGCTGAAGAATTTTAGTCATTATTTTATCAGATGAAGTTTGCTTTGCCATATTTTTCAAAATATGACACTTTTCTCTGGGTCATCCCATCCACTTGCTCTGAGGATTATAGATTCCTTAGCCTCCATAACTGTACAAAGGAATTCCTCAAAATTAATTGCTTTATTGATCCATTAATATATCTCTCCTCCCCCTAGAGAACCCTAACATATATTTGTCAGGGATGGGATTAGGGGGTACTGGTTATATTTCTCTCTACACCTTTCCCCTCTTCTGGCATCGAGATTTCATGGGTGACAACACTCCATTGGGAGTTGACAGTTAATAGAAACCTTAATCTTGAAGATGCTTTCACATCTCTTTGTTCTTTGAATGCAGGAAGACCTCTCTGCTCCACTCCTCCCACCACTTTGGAGCCACTCTGCCAGTTGACCCCTTTCTCTTGAGAATAATTGTCTTGTATACTTTGAGAAACTCAGTTCAACAGAATGAATCGAAAGCATTCTTTTGCCTCTCCTTTTCTTCTTGCTCTTCTCTTTTCCTCTGACCCCCCAAGTTTCAGCTTTTATATAAGCCAAAGGAAAAGCCCAAAAGTGCAAAATTGCTGCAAACAAAACAAAAAAAGAAACAAACAAATGCCTGGATGTTAGACATTTTAATAATTATGAACACCTGATACTTTCTGGAGTATTATTTCTCAGCCAATTTGTGCTTATGACAGAAATATATACATATAAGTCATGAGATAAAACCGATTTATTTTAAAGTATTGGTTCATCCAGAACCACTTAGTACTTAGTTGATCGAGACAGTGTCATTTCATCGCTGTCTTCTGAACCTCAATATTCACTTAGGAAAACTGGTTTACTTTGTCTATTTTTATGTTATGTGTTTAATGTTACAAAAATGCACTGTCCTGAGAGCTGCTGGAAGCAATGGCTTTACCAGAGACGACAAGAGTATACAGCAGATGGCAAGTAATAGTTCAGGTGTCAGCCCACCAAATGAATATTTCTCTGATGGAGGGACCCTGTTCAAGCAAGGCTTAGGGGACCACAGGCTCTGAAAACCATTGCTTCTGTTTGTAATTCTTGTCATGTGCTGCCATAATTCCTCCCTAATAATAACAGCTGTGGGTTCTTTCCATAGCCTATTGGTGGTGAATTTTGTACTTTGTGGGCACATATATCAGTGGATGGTCAGAAAGATAATTTCTTCTTAAGCTCTATAATTTTGATAAATAGAAATACACTAGGATATGCTTCACAATTAGATCTATTGCTCCACGAGGACTGTAGGACATGTAAGCCTGTTTTATATCATTAACTCAGACTGAGATAAAGTAAACAGCAACTACTGAGTTCTAAAACAAGCTACATACAATTAGCTGATTTTAGGCCTCAAAGCAAATTCAACCTAGACTGAATGTCTCATCAGGTAATCTTCACAGATAGTACACAAGGACAAATTCCCATGTTTCTAATTGTGTAACCAAGGTCAGAAACAAAGCAACTTTGGTGTCAGTTCCTCACTTCCTAAGTCTGGCTGATGAAGAACTACTCTCTAAAAAATTTCCTCAGCAGTTTTTTGTCATGGTTACTCACCCCCCTCAGAAGCAACTTTTTATTGTTTTCCTGGGATGTATACAGAGGGAGGTAGAGCAGGAAAAGAAAGAGAGTTGTTGGAGCTGTAGAGAAATATAACCCTCAATTTGTGTTCAAGTCTTATTCCTTCGGATAGATAACAATTGTTTCTAAGTCCTGCTACTCTGAAGGCATTCCTTTTATTACCCTGTGAGCTGGTCTCTCAGGCTGCAATAGCACTACATGATTATTTCTCTGGTTCCTATGTACCTGTGTCCAACTAACTGTCTCTTTACAGGTAATTTGTGTTTTTGTGCGTGCCCCTTTTTTCAATTCCTTTCCTTTTCACTGGAGCAATACTGGCAGAAGAATATCAATGAAAGAGGGTAGGAAGACAGAGGGATAGGAAACAGCCTATGGACTGAAGGAGGAATTGAGACAACATGGTTACCTAGAGAAGTAGAGAGTGTTAATGGTGGTTCAGTCGATCTTCTCCAGATATTTGGAGTTAAACTTACTCTTTATTGATGGCTTAACTGTTTTGCTCCTGAATTTCAATTTTATTACCTATCCAAAAAGTGCTGTTCATTTGTAAGTGCCTCAAAATAGCTATGTAATCTTTGACAACAGCAGCTATAAAGTACTTTGTAAGTGTATAATAATTAAACATACAAAAACATTGGGTAGCTTTTAGCCACATTATACTCTTTTCTTTTGCCTAATATGCTGTTTGTGCTCTACCTGAACAACTCTCTGCATTTTATAAACAGTGCTTTGATCCAGGGCAGTGTCAAGTACATGAGATATTTCATATGGATTCATTTCCTTTTACTGAGTTTTGTTGTATGCTTATCCAAAAGATAGTTTACAAAATGAAGCCTTTTTTCCTATTTGTTCAAGTCTTTAAGTGTGAATTAAATTGTTATTCAAAATACAACAGAACCCATTCTCAGCTTTGAAGCTTTTCAAGTATCTCTTTTAATATTTTTGTCTGATTCAAAAGAAATCTCAGTTAAAAGGAATTGCATAGAGATGCTCCTCTGCAGACAGCATCATCCTTCTGTTAGCTGGTGGTGAAAGACTGAGTGCTTTTAAATCCTACAGATTATGGAAAACTGATATGTATATATTTAACACATGGTACACTGAAGGTTTTGCTGAAATTCCTAGGAATATACTTATCTACACATATGTGTGTGTGTGTGTGTGTGTGTGTGTGTCTGTATGTGTATGTAAAGAGGATTTAATGGAATGATTTTATAGGCTGCAGTCCAATAATCCAACAATGGCTACTGTGAATAGAGAGTTTAAGAATCTAGTAGTTGCTCAGTCTCACAAAGGTGGATGTATCTGCTTGTCTTCTGTATGTGCTGGCATCACAAATAGGCTCCAATGCCAGTGAAGGAATGGATGTATTAGCAAATCAAGAGCAAGCAGGTAAAGAGTAAAAGTTTCCTTATTCCATGTCCCTATATAAGCTTCCAGCAGAAGGTGTGGCCCAGATTAAAATTGGGACTTCCATCTTCAAGATCCCAATGAAAGGAGTGTCTTCCTATCTCAAAGGTCCAGACTAGAAATGGGTTCACCCACTTCAAGCAGAAAATCTCTCACAGATTCACCCTTCATTCTGAATTGTAGTTCATTCCTGATGTAGTCAAGTTGACAACCAAGAATATCTATCACACTAATCTTCTAGTTTTCTATCTATATGTTTTGTCAAAGCTGCAGAAGTATGATAAGCAACTTATTAATAAAGTAGGGAGATTGCACTTGTTGGGTAGAAATCTTTTCAAATTCTGACAAAATCTAAAGTGCTGTTTAAAAAACGAAAAAGGTTTGGCTGGTTGTCTAGGAGTTTCTGAGCTCATTCCATGACAACTACATGAATGGAACATCCAGGAAAGGCATAAGACAAAGTCACATAAAAAAAAAAAGCAACAGCTTTGTTTTAAAGAGTGCTCTTCAGTATGGAAGGGATCGTAAGCTGGGTATCTGCTAATCAGGCTCTGGTTTGGGAGTTTTATGGGGCCCCTGGGTCCTCCCCTTTCCACTTTTGGTTATATTCAGAAATTTACTTCTAACCCATCTCCCCATTTTTTCTTCAAAATGTCTCTTCAAATAATGAAATGTCACCCGAGGGAACACATTCACTTTCCATATCTACCTATGACCTTCTAACCCTCCTTCAATTTGTGATTAATAGTTCAAGAAGACACGCAATTTTCATCAAGTGTGGTTTGATATAAGATGACCAATATTCCTTCTCTTTTACAAATGAAACAAGCATAATGATGTTATTTAAGATGTTATCATGTCACAAAAACAGCAAAGAAACCTTTTAGTCAACGTTTCCTGATGTTCTTGCAACAGCTTAGTGTCTGAATGTCAGGGAAGAAGATCATGTGATGAAGTCTGAGAGATTAGTGGGCAGATCATAGTTGAGATGAACAAAAAGGTTCAAGCTGAAGAAAAGCACTAATGAAAATTACCAGCTAAATCCACAAGAAACACTTAGCTTCTATTTCACAAAATTTATTCAGCGTTAAAGAAAGCACAAGCAGGTCAAACAACCATATACAGCAACAGAACCAATCAGGACATCAGAAAATTAAACATCAATTTCAACACTTCCCTGCAGAATGCAGAGATTTGTGAGTTGATTTGTGCTGACAGGAATATGGGTCACATCATCACAGGGAAGGAAACAGGTCTGGAGATCACCAACTCAGGTAACTCCCTGGATATGCAGCTTCTGTGTGCACAATGATTCACTTACAGAAATTCAGAAGTATACTATAAATAACTCAACCTGCAATCTACAGTTGTCTGTGTACCATCATGCATCAAGAGGCACTGTCTGTTGATGAATGCAATCCATGTAGGTCCTTTCAAGTTTGATCTTATAAAAGTATGAGTAAATATTTAAGCTTTAGGAATAATTTCCAGTCCAGATATTAACATTTTCTTCCAATACACAAAGCATTCATGTAAAAAGCAGTATACAAACTTCATGGGAAGTGAGTGAAAGGAACTACTAACTTAATTTACCTAGAGCAGGACTAAAATAATGTATGGACAACACATGGCTTGAAAAAACATGGCTGATATAGAAATGTAGGATATAGATAGAATTAAAGGGTAGATTATTGAATCTAATTTAAAGAGCAACAACTTATTTGAAATGTTTTACATTGCTATGGGTTTTACTTTATTGGTACAAATTTAAAGTTAATTTTGTTATACTATATGTATATTTCTACTTTTGTTTAAGGTATCATATTTGTGCAACTCATTTGAAATTGTAATGGATAATTAAGAAATACAGATTAGTAATTAGTCTTCTATGATAGTCAAACTTATAGTTATGTTAGTTAAGTTTTCTAGGTATGCATAGATATATTTCAATTATGTAGGTAATCTTCAAACACTTCAAAGACCTACAGAATATGGTATTTAAAATGTTTTAAAAACTTAGACTTTCTGGACAGTGAGACACATCTGCTCCTGGCAGCACTGACTTACTTCAAAGAGAAAATAGGCATCAAAGACACTCCATATAGAGTTTATCTTCTTCTTGGCAAAAAATAGCCATTTGGGCAAGAAACTGCTCTTGCCTGGACTGCTGATAATACCTTATGTAAACTGGACATGCAGGACCCATAAGAAGGTGACCACTGAACTTTGCAAGACAAGATGATCCTTCAGGTTCCTGCTTCACAGAGGAGATTGCAAGATATTCTATGGGACACAGGAAAAAAAATGACTGAGAAACTCTGGGCCTATAGGCTGAAGATGACACCCCAACATTACAAAGGAACTTTGGATGACTGTCCAGGCAGCCAGCTATCTCTGTCATTCTAGATTTTTAGAAGTTGCTTACAATGCTCTTCCTGTTTACTTAGGTAATATTATATCCTTCTGAGGTCTTTGATGTAGTTGAAGACTAGATAGTTATAATTTTCCTTGGTTATGATAAAAGGTAAGTTAGATATGAAACCTTAAACTCACAAATATAGTCTAGATGGAATATTTTCTTTAAATTTGCTAAATATAAATAGACTAGATATTGTAACTGTAATTCTTGCTTGATAACTGTTTTGTTATATGTAATTTTACTATGTTAAAGTTAAAACCTTCCTT
>LZPO01009690.1:0-15954 GCA_001675575.1 Neotoma lepida
AAATGTTTGTCTTGATGCCAACTGTGTACATCTTATAGCCCTTATAAGTAGTGACCTGCCCTCTCCTAAACAGAAGCCAATACCTACATATTCATTTTGCAGAAACCCTTGTGGAATTGAGTCAGCTAATAACCAACCATGATTCTCCCAAACTGTGTCACATACATGTCTGAAAAGAGTGTTGTCTGTGTGTGTGCTTTATTGTTCCTGGGAGGACTGAAATACCGCATCAGGTTTGATTTCGATGGGCCTTTTATTAGCCTTCTACTACTTGATCAGTGGATATCTCTAATAGTAATTTTTTTTTATAAACTGGAGTTTGCAAGTCCTGCCTTGAGAATGTAATATTTCAAAAAACAGCCTAAGCTTAGGGAAAAACCAATTACAGAGACAGCGTTAAAATGCCAAGCAGCGGGCAGAAGTGATTCTGGATCAGTTTAAAACAGTGATTGATGAAACTCTAATCCAAGCTGAAGGAACAGTTTCACGACAAGCTGTGACCATTCCACACACTTCATTAGCTGCCATAATTAGCCTGGTGTTTCAATTTGTTAGAACTGGTGGGGACAATTTTCCTCAGAATGCAAACATCAAAAACCAGGGTCCCTCCGACTTGAGAAGAGTCTCTTTTAACTAAGAGATTAATTATTGCTGATGGGAGGCTGTGCTGTGACTGTCATTCTGTCTCTGTACATTATTCTTAGCATTAGAAGGAGGTGGTTGGTACCACACTACTCAATCAAGCAGCCTCACATCAGAGCACAAAGTCGGTTTTAATATCCAGACTATTTTTGATTGATTTTTTCTTCCTGTTTCCTGGGTCCATGAGTCACATCTATTTATTTATACTAGAATTTCCAAACAGTCGTTCAAATGTTGGGAGATTTGGTTAATACCAAAGGGTTCAGAGACTTCACACATTTCTGTGAATGTATGCAGACATCCTTCACTTATGTTTAGACTTAAGACCACACTATGTACTACAACAGAGAAATTGATGAGAATATTGCTTTTTAAAATTTTTTTCAACTACTGAACTATAACCTTTCCCTTGAATTATGGATGTTCACTCTGACTTTTCATAATGTAAATTCATAAAATCTAATTAAAAGGAGTGGTGGGATGCGAACCCCTTAGTTTCTATATAACAGAGGTGTTTTCTCTAGCCCATGGGCCACAGTGAAAGCCAGTCTAAGATTGATAGCACACAACAGACAACATCATGAAAATTACACCAAAGCTTTCATTGTTAATACTCCTGAATTATATTAGGGTTTTTAAATTAAGAATGTTTCCAAGAGAAAATTTCTCCTCTACTCTCTGTTTTCAAAATCCCCTTTCAACTGGCCCATAAAGAGTGGTTCCATGAGATACAGAAGCAGCAGACACAGCTGGAGAGCTGCTGGCATTTTCAGGGCTGTACAGTGCTGGGGTATTCTACAGTGAAGAGAGGGTGACGCTGAAGAACATGCTTGCCCGAGTTTCCAGAGGAAATTTTCTCCACGTTCTGCTAAACCCTTTCCACTGTAAGCAACTGGGTAGACACATCTTTTTGTAGTGCTGCCCAGGAACATGGAATCTTTGTCTGCCATAAAGGTCAGTTTACTTTTCTAGTGGTCACATATAAGTGCTCACTAACTATGCAGTTAAAATCAAATATCACAGATTTTTAAGAATGTGGAATCTTCCTGACCTTAGGGAGCAGCTGTTTGTTACCTTCTGAGAACTCTTCCCGAGTTCTGTAGACCTACATACCAACAAAATGGACAATGAGGAGTAAATACCTATGTGTACACCAGAGAACCACTAGAGATTTAAGACCTCAAACATTCTGAAATCAATGGGCCAAAGAAGAATTGCAGATGGTGGAGGACCCTGCATACCACTGAGGCAGAATGCAACATACACTGGGCCAGGAGGACCGCACCAAATCCTACAGCATGAATGGGGGTGGGTTAAAACAAGACCATTTCCTTAGCTGAGATTCGGCCAGNATACACTGTAGCGTTGTACCAGTCACTAACAAAAGGAAATACTTTCATTATGTGCCGGTAAATAATTGCTGACTCAAGCCCTGGGCCCAAACACCACCATGGGCTAGCCACAACAAAGTCATTAAAGAATTACAGTGTTTCCTGGTAGGGATCCTTGGGATTATCGTCAATTTTATTGTTTAATAAATATTTTCAAAACTGTTTTTACATATATGTCATATTCAAAATTGTTGAATCATTTATTTTACTTTTGCTACACACAAAAAACCCTTAAAACCGAAATTGTAAAATAGCAATGGGAATAATTCCTTAAACTGTAATAATTTTGCCATTACAAATACAAAATACATATATTAGAGGTACTGTTATCCTCTGTGGAAATACTTCACAGAGGTGATCTTGTCACACATACAAAAATGATTTGATTTGAAAAGTCTGAAACTGTTTGCATACTCCTGGAGATCTTTGTTTAGAAACAACTATAATACAAGCAGAAGCCATACAGAGAAAGAAATCATTGAGCATGGAAAGAATTGCTGCCATTGCCACGTGACACACACCAGAGCAGAAAGACTCATCCTTGTGTCTCCCCAACACTGTGCCACAGAGCACAGTAGGAGGGCAGGAAACATCTTCCTTCAACATGTTCTAGAATGAACTGAGGACAACCAACTCATGCACAGAACTCCATTTCTTCTGACATCACATGGAGAGATTCTACTTTTGAACCTTTCTAGAAGCCTCATCAACTGGGTTTTTTTTAACCTCACAATGATTGAGTCCTTTTGTTGAGCGTAACTATAACCAAAAGGAACATCTTGAAGCTTCATGGCCAAGTAGTCTTGACAGTCTTTAGAAATACACCTGTTTGTGCTGTTTGGTCACGAAAGTTCCACATTTCATCTAGATGATTTCTTTGCACATTAGCATGAATTTCTGTCCTTTCTTTAGGGTTCTCAGCTTCAAAAAAAAGAATGCTTTTAGAGGAATTCTGTAAGATGTTAAAATATAGAATCTGAAGTCTTAGCTAAGGATTCAGCTTTAAGGTCCAAAATAACTAAAGAGAAACAGAAAACCATGATCGGAACAAGGGAAGGAGTTCAAGTCATGCGTGTTGATATATATATGTTTGCCTGTAAAGCCAGGATTCAGGAGGCTAAGGCAGGAAGATCTTATGTGCAAGCCCAGCCTGGGGATACACAGAGAGATCTGTCCCAAAGCAGAGTTCATTCATGGGTTGAATTATTTACACATTTTATTCTCATTGTAAACCTCACTACAGTTACATTATGGGTGGTGCTGAGCAGTCATATGTCATTAAAATAAAAACCATTTACCTGGAGAACAGGATCAGAAGAGAATTGTATCCAACCCAATCCCAGAAGAGGTGTGTTAGGAAGCTCACACTAAAAAGAGTCAACGTGTGGATTTTTGTTAAGGTGAAAAATCCCGAACGTACTTTTAAAGTCNATTTCTATTGAATCGACTTCCATGTCCTTAAAATGGTGCACAGAGTCCTAGCCTTCAGCCGTCCCAGACCACAGTGACAGCACGAACACCTGCACGCACAGTCATGGCAAATACACAGTCAAGGAAAAGACACGATCTCCAAATACGGCTTCTTTGGGAAATTTAGCATTTGTCCCTCACCAAGCAGGCTACTGGAGCTCTGATTCCACAGACACTACATACCTAGGTGGATTCTTATTTGGGATACTTTTTTTTCCACTTTGGAAAAAGAAAAACTAAAATCAAATTCACATGAAGACAATTGCCTAGCTACATTTAAATCCCAAACCTCTCACCATCTGAAGCAGCAGAAGTACTTTCATGGAAATTTGGTTTTCTACAATTTCTTTGCAAAATGTGAATTTATTTTCACCTTGCCAAAAAGCAGACACTTTAGCCAGGCGGTGATGGTGCACACCTTTAATCCCAGCACTCGGGAGGCAGAGGCAGGCGGATCTCTAAATTCAAGGCCAGCCTGGTCTACAAAGCAAGTTCCAAGACAGCCAAGGCTACACAGAGAAACCCTGTATAGAAAAATCACACCACACACGCACATACACACAAAACAAACAAACAAACAAACAAACAAACAAACAAACAAACAAAACAACCCAACAACAAAACCCATTGTCTTATTTGGCCTGTGAAAGAAATTTGTTCTAAATTTAAAAAATCAACAAAATATAAAGTTTGGGTTCAATCTCTTTAACTTTTGCCTCCAGAGAAAACTTTTTTTTCAACCAGATTCTCTGAAAGTGATATGTTTACAGTGGTATTGAGTTGTTAACTTGATGTTTTCACATCTTTTTAAAGAAAACAGTAGTATATTAAATTAAATTGAAGACAGACAGCTACTCTATACTTACTCCAACTTCTCCCTTCACTAAGCGCAAGCAAGGAGGAAGGCAAAGAGGTTCTTATAAAGAGAAATAATGACAAATTGCTAAACAAGAGAGATAGTGCTTGGACTTATACAGGTAAGTCTGTATGGAAAGACAAATCTTGAATACAAAAACTGGAGCCCAGGGATATGTGTATTCATCAGGGCTCTCTAGAGGAACAGACCTTATAGAATAAANACCCCCCACCCCCACACACCATATGATTTATTAAAAAGGATTACATGCTGTGGTCCAGCTAGTCCAACAATGACTGTCCACCAACAGAAGTTCCAAGAATCCAGTAGTTGTTCAGTCTACAAGGCTGGATACTTCAGATGGTCTTCAGTATATGCCAGAATCCCAAAGAAGTAGGCTCTAATGCCAGTGAAGGACTTGCAAGTGAGAGCGAGAGGAAGCAGGCAAAGAGTGAACGGTTTCTTTTCATATATGCTGCCAGCAGATGTGGCCCAGATTAAAGGTGGATCTTCCCACCTCAAAAGATCTGCATTAAAAGTGGGTCTTCCCACTTCAAATGATTTAATTAAGAAGAAATCCCTCACAAGTCAACCAAGCCTTTTGGTTTTAGTTAATGTAGCCAAGTTGACAACTAGAAATAGCCATCAGAGCATGCAACACTGTCATGTATTATCTGTCTNGATTACTCCCACTAATTCCCATAGTATACTCTTACTACCCTCACATAGTAAATAATGGTACAATAGAGTATCACTCTTAAACGGAAATCTGACTTAAGAGGTTTCTCCAGCTATTTCCTTATGGTACCTTTCCTGTATGAAGCTATGTTTGTTTTCGTTCTAGAAAATACTGCAAGCTGAATGGAGCAAAGGTCAACAAACCCTGAATATACAGAGCAGATACTCTTTAGATAATGTTTTTTGGACATAACTACACAGAACCAACCATATTGTCAACCCTTATAAGATCATAACACATAGTAATAAGAATGAAAACAATTTCTAAAATATTAAAATATATTGGGAAGATGGGTCAAATTTGAAAGGGTCTTTGCTCTGGAACATCAGACCTTGTTGAGGCAATGTGGTGAATACCCTTTAGCAGACACAAGCTTTCTTGAAAGTGAAATTTTATGTTGGTGTGACATTAAATACCAGACCTCAGAGCTGCCACTGATTGTTGAAATGCTGCTAAGTCAGGGCTTCATCCAGTGTGGCAGCTATGCTCTGCATGGGTTTTCTTCATGGAACACCAAATGCTTCAAAAGTGAACCTGCAAATCTCCCAATCTGAGAGGACAGGCAGTTCAGACCCTTCGTCACTGCCAGCAGTTATGTTCACGAGAGCAGCACGATGAGCAAGGAGTTGAAGCACAGGGAATTTTATTAGTAATATTTTAGGATAAAAAGACTACACATATTAGGAGTGACTACATCTAACCTTATGCAGTCCATCAGTTATCCTTTTGGCATATTGTTAGAAATCTCACTACCTTTTAGGTTTAAGAGCAGACATAAGCATGAACATTTCTTTTACAAACTTTGTGTATATTATAAACTTTGTATATATTGGACATAGGGATTTGGGACTTCCTTAATCAAGTCATCAGAACTAGACAGTCTATTAGAACTTGTAGATGAGATTGCTTCCACCCTTTGGACATTATTTATGTATATTAGATGTCAGCGCTAGGATGACAGATGATTTCTGAATTCATTTAGCAAAACAGTATGTACTATCTCAAAACCCCACAGAGATCAGCAAACAAAGCTTCAGGTTCACACTGGTATAGTTTCACATTTTGATTCTTTTCAAAAATCTTATTTCCAAGAAAATACTCTTTTAAATAATTGTTTACAGGCTTTATCAACACAAATGAGTTTCTCCAGAAGATGAGGAAAAATAGAACAGAAATGATTCTCTGAAAGTACCACTATGATGTAAAGATACACAAAAAGGAGCTGGAGAGGTAGGTCAGTGGTTAAGAGCACTTGCTGCTCTTGCAGAGGACCCAGGTTTGATTTCTAGCACCCACACGGCAACTCACAACCAGCTGTAATGTTAGTTTTAGGGTTTCGATGTCTTCTAGCCTCTATGAACACCAGGCACATATGTGGTACACATACATACACACAGGCAAAAAACCAATACTTGTAAAATAAAAATAAGCAAATAAGTCCTTAACATGTGGGGGAAATCATAAGACAGGTGCTAACCATTCTTCACACATGACATAGCGCACGTCACTTTCATATATGGTTTTAGGCTGGTGAGCTACAGAGAAATGTGGAGAGGCATGCCTTCATTTTTCTAACAGCAAATAAATTCTTTCAAAATGACAGAAATATTTGTTAATAAGACATTAACTGAATACAATGGTATGTTCTTCATAAGAAAACCTAAGTCACTTTATGGCAGGGTTTGGACTTTCAGAAGCAGTGAAATTCCCTAGTAAAGAACATGTCTGAGGAAGACTGAGGGGGCTTCTCTTCTGATTGCTTTGGAGACAGTGTTGTTATGCAGCCCTGGCTGTCCTGGAACTCACTATATGAATGAGATCGGCCTCAAACTTAGAAAGGTCCTCTTGTCTGTACTCCATAATGCTGGGGTTACAGGAGTACACCACCACACACAGCTAGGAGTGGTCTTCTGAAGGAGGGTGTGGAGAGAAACTCCAGTATGTGGTGTTAAGAGGATTGTGTGCTCTGGAGGAATTTAGTAGAGAGGTATCAGGGAGGAGGTTCCTTATTGGATCTGTCTAAGGAAACACAAAAGAGAAGGAGTGACACAGTGCCTCCTTTGATGCTGCTACTAGGTAAGTCATACTGCAGAAGGCAGGGGAAGCGAGACAAGGCACAGTAGAGAGTGGGGTGCTCTGCTGGTAGCAGCCTAATAAGCACCATCTAATTTTCTGTTCAGAATCCATTTATTCTTCAAAGCCCCAGATCATCATCAAGGGACCACATTTTCCAACTGAGGAATTAAAGAGGTAGATTAGTTTTATTAAGTATCCCAATTGTGAGGTAACCCTTTGAAAACAGCTCACAGAATAGATTTAATAAGGAAGTGATGGCAACATCTGTGTCTTTATCACCAACATTATAAAAATTTGAAAGGATAAAATTAAAAGGTAAATAAAATTGTACAACATAAAAAATTGGTTAAAAATGTATATAGTATAGTATAATTTGTTCATGGCCAAATATTTTCCATCTTAAAAACAAAATAAAGGCATTTACCTCATCTTTCCTTCAGCTATGACTCTCTGTTTTGAGCCTATTCAAAATCTATTCTTCTCTAGATCAGTAGCTCCTCCCCCTCTTCTCACTTACAGTGACTTCTGTCTGGCTTAGTCTCCACACTGCCATTAAATCAGCTCGATAAGAGACTAGTGACCTGTGCCTTGCTAAACCTGTGGGGCTTTTTCAGCACTNATCTCCTCTGACTCCGCGCATCATTTGACACGGCTCATCACTCCTTTCTTCTTGCTGCATTGTTCTCCTTGACTTCTTTGATAACACTGTTCTCTTGATTTTTCTTACGTTAACTAACTCCTTTAAGAGGCTTCCTATTTAAGGGTGGGCCACAAATATTGGCATTCCTTAAAATGTCTTATATCTTCCCTCTCTTCTTATCTTTTATTATCCTAGTCTACTTTATGAAGCAATTTATTTTGAAACTCTAGTTAAGACCTTACAAGAAATGGACCTCGATGTTTAGCCATCTTTCTGACATCTCCCATAGAAGGAGTCAAAGTCATCTCAAACTCAAATATGTCTGAGACTGAATTGAAGATCTCCTCTCTCTGGTTGTCCCCAAACTGTGATCCTCTTTTTTCTCCCAGTGAGGACTATTGCTATTAACCCAGTTTCCTATCATGGAAAATGATGGGGAATTAGCAAATGTTCTTTTCTGTAACTCTATCACATTTAACTCATTTTCAATTTTAACATAACAATTGTTTTATTCTTAGTATCTATGAATTAATTCCATCTCTCCAAGTCTGCTTTCCACTGTCCTAGAACAAACCATCATTAAATCCTACCTGGACTTCTATTTCCAACTGGTCTCTTCCCCTTCTATTTTGGCCTCTCTAAAAGTAATTATCTACATTGAAATAAAATGATATTTTTTTAAAAAATACAAATCTCATCTTTTCAATGTTGCTTGAAACCTTTCAAATCTCTCATAATAAAAACCAAAGTCTTTAATTTATCCTAAATTTCATCTGTAGGTTTGGCAATAAGGTTCCTGAATCCAGTATATTCTGTGAGTGTGTTGGTATACTTGAATGTATGGGTGGGTATATGTGTGTACTTGTGAAGGCCAAAAATAAACACTGGGTACTTTCTTCAATAGTTCTCTCTCTGGGGTCTCTTGTTGAACCTAGAGCTTGCCAACTGGACTGGATTGGCTAGCCAGCAAGCCACAACAATCTCTGCCTCCCTGACATGGGGATTATGGGTATACATACCATTGCACCTTGTTTCTATGTGAGTGCTAGGGAAATCAGGTCCTCATGTTTGCATGGTAAGCACTTTATCAATGAGCCACCTCTCTCTAGCACCTAANACACACACATTTACACATTCATCTCCAGCCCCAAGGGCCTCCTTTCAGTTCCTTGAAAAAAAGACATATGATCCCTGAGACCTGGAAGTTCATGTTCTCTGCAATCCCAGAGCCCCTTAGAGGCTTTCTACTCCCTTATATGATCACTTGCTAAACACACACACACACACACACACACACACACACACACACACGAACACATATAAATAAATCTTTAAGAGAAATGAAATATAAGCAAAGAAAATCTAACATTAAATATAATTAAAATCCATGACAGTAAATAAAATAATATAGACAGAAAACTATTATTGAAGAAAAATTTCCAAAAGTAAAAATTTCTAAATCTCTTTATTGAAAAGTACAATTTTCCTAGGAAAATAAACTCAAATGATAACCTGGCAGCTATATCCTAGTAACACTGTTAATCTCTCTAGAAAATGAAAAACATTCAGAACCTTTCAGCAAATTAAATCCGAAAATGGCAACTAAATAAACAGACTATGCAGGATATATCAAGAAGACTCTCCACTTCCTGTGTGTCTGCCTTTTAGGTTATATGCACAAGGGCTGGACAGCAATGAGGCCACAAGAATGCAGTGCTGGCAACTGAATTAACAGGCCCTAAGGAGTCATCATTTCCTGTGTGTGTGCTCATGTGTGCACATGTGCACTGTACCACACTGTCTTTATCCATCCATCTGTTGATGGACATCTAGGCTGACTTCAGAGCTGATCTGTTGTGAACAGTGCTGCAGCAAACACGGGATGCAAACATTTTGTGGTGTGCTTCAGGTATACACCCAAGAGTAGTACAGACATCTATGGTAGCTCTGCATTTAGTTTTTTTTGCTTTTGTTTGTTTGTTTGTTTGTTTGTTTGAAGAATCCTCATGCTGGTTTAGAGTCTGGTAAACCTATTCCTTCAACAAGTCAAATAACCAGATTCTCATGCAGAGAAATTAATGTCCACACTTCTGAGGACATCCATAGGCATGGGGGCCATTCTACTGAGGCTTTGCCTCTTTTCCAACACCACACACACACACACACACACACACACACAGAGAGAGAGAGAGAGAGAGAGAGAGAGAGAGAGAAAGAGAGAGACAGAGACAGAGACAGAGACAGAGACAGAGAACCAAACCAAACAACAAAAGCAAACTAGAGCCTTTAAAATGTGGAAAACTAAGGTTAGGAGCTCAGTTACAGAGCAGGGCAGAGGTAGATAGCCCATGAACATTTTATGTATGAGTCTAACTCTTGTTATTCTGGCTTAGCAAAAATGCATGAAAGACAGGACACATTGGTTTGGAGACTTTAAAACTTCAAAGGGAACTTTTCAGAGATCACTGACTACATCGGACTAAAACCTCAAGTGGGAAATTTTATGGGTAAAAGCTATAAAACTTCGAAGTGTCATCTATCACTGTATAGATGAACAGCTGGGGTGCGTATTTCACCTGGGGTGATGTAAATTCTGCCGGTCTCAGGGGCAAGTGTTTAGCATCTTCTCTCCAGAACTTCATGGTTATTAATAATAGGATGCAGACATTGCTCAATTTGGGACAGTGGGTTATATGTACAAAGTGTCTTCACAAATGGCTGACCGTGCTTCTTTGCAAAATTGTACTCCACTATGTTTGCTCAATGCTCAAACCAAGTGCGTTAGAAAGAGATGCAAACTGAACCTTTGGGTTAGTGATCACAGGCTAATACAGTGGGAACTAAGGTTTTCAAAATCCTGGATACATCACTGCACATGCTATTTTTATTTACATGTAAAAAGTCAAATCTGAAACTCTTTGAGGTCATTTAAATAACTAATTGAAAATTAGTAAGAGTGCCACAAACTGATCCAAATGAAAACAGTGATTAAAAAGTAGAGCAAACACAAACATAAACATGCCTGTCTTATATAATACATTGCATTGTGGGTTATATATTATCTTTATACAATGAAACATTTGGCTCCACTGTTTCCATTTCTCTCTGCAAAGCAGAGAGAAACAAATATATACAGAACTGCCTGGAACTATAACACAATTTTTTACTTTATACTTGTCCTGAAACTTACTCAAGCCTGGCAAGACTAAACAAAACTAACTGAGAGGACTGGGGTAGGGGGAGATGGAGAGAAGGGTGGGAAGGGGGAGGGAGGGAGGGATGGAGAGAAGAACTGTATGTATTTGATTATTTAAGGCCAGCTCATGAGCAAACTATTTTCCTTCAATTACACTAATTATTCTACTGTTTACACTTCCTAATGAAACGAAACTGCACCAAACAAACAACTGTGAAGGGCTGTTGTTCAGCAAGTGCTTACTCATCCATCAGCCAGCACAAGGATGCTGAAATTCTACAAAGCTGGCCTGTTTGAGTAGAAAGGCGTATTTTATCCCAATCAGTGCCTGCAAGCACAACTGTCCCAGCCAAGGCGCATTCGGCACTGCACAGCTCAACTGTGACGACCCACACACAGCACTTGCACATCAATTATGATCATCATAATCACGGTCGTTAAGCTGAATGTTCATTATCATCAGGATGCTAGTGACAGCAGATTCAATCTCTGGGTGCAGTCGGCAAGAGCTCGCAGTCCCACCCAAGTTTCTGCAGAAAGCGATGTGGCACATTAAATACGTGATGTGTTCCACATCCTACTCCATTCCCAAAGCATGGACAGAGAAGGTCAGCTTTATGTTCTGTGCAATATGCTTAGTTCCTTAAATTAATTCTTTGGAGTGCTGGATATTCCTATGCTTTGTATCATATACAATCATGTTTGGGGCCCAAGTGCATGCGCAGATGCAGAGCAGGGAGGTTTGCTGTCATAATTCAACTGTAATCAGGGGGATGGAGAAATGAGCTAGCAACACGAACCATCCTCAGTGTCTCTCCTGACTTTTGAAAACCGCGGGAAATAGGAAACAGTTCCATTANAGGCAGTTGTCTAAAAGGCACACAGAAGACCATTCCAATTCAGATAAGGACAGAGATGGTGACCTCTGCTTCAGTAAATATGAACATGGGTATTTTGACAAGCAAAACATGTTGAGTGTGTGCAACTGTTGATTGTCAGACTCCTAGACCTCCCTGAAAACAGACGACATTAACATCAATTGACCAGGACTTTTTAGTTCACACCCATTCAGAGCTCAGCACTACAGGGAATTATAATACTAAAGAATTTACCTCAACTTCAAAGTCTGATTACTTGAAACACTGAATTAAAATTGAGTAGCTTAATTTGGTGCAGTTCAAAAGTAGATTGAAGAAATATGGGTAATTTGTATAATATATAAATTATTTTATTATTTTCACTTCTTAAGTAATATAATATAGGGCTGGGGAAATGGCTCAGTGGATAAAGCACTTGTCAAGTAAGTGTGAGGACAGGAGTTTGAATCCCCAGAACCCATGTTAAAAGCTGGCAAGCATGGCAACCACCTGTAGTCCCAGGCAGACAGAGACTTCCTAGGGAAAGCTGGCTAGCTAGACTGGCCGGAACCAGCAAGCTCCAGGTTCAGGGAGAGACTCAGTTTCAGTAAACAAAGTGGACAGCAAAGGAAGGAGGATACCTATGTCAGCTTTGCACACCCACAAACTTGTCCACACATGTAAAATTGCCTACACATATGCAAGCATGCTACATGCAAGCTTGCTACAAACACATGTAAAAAAGAAATTATATATATATATATATATATATATATATATATATACTGTTTGTCATTACTGACTCCATCTTTTAGGAAAAATTGTATTATTTGCTCTCAATTCGTTGAATTTATGATTTTTTTGTATAAAGCTCTTTGAAGCAAAACAAAACAAAACACAAGGTGGGTACTTAATGACATCAATCTACTATATCCAACTAACCCTGCTTTGTTTGTTCTCGAAGTGCTGGAGATTGAGTCCCAACTCTTCACACATGCTAAGTAAGAGCCTTAACACTGAGCCACATCCTTAGTCCTCAATACACATTAAATGTATATAAATACTCCACCTCTCTCTGTCTTTTATTTGCCTGCATATGAACCTAACAACTCTAGGCTCCTAAGATTATCTCTAACCCTCCAGTAATAAGTTATGGTCTCTAATTCTCAAGATCAAGAAATCACATTTTCTAAAAATAAATGAACTGCTAGGTATATTAGCACACACCTGGAATTCCCACACTCAGGAAGCAGATGCAGGAGGATCGCCCCAAGTTTAAGATCACACTAGTAAGTTTGCAGGCTAACCAAACATACATAGTGAGACTGCTAAAAAGTATAGAATGGTAAACAAATCTACTTTAAAAAATGATTAATTCTAACCCAAGTTAATCACTATCAAGTCAAAACATAAAATATTTTCACTAACTCCTAGGTTTACATTAGTGAAACAACTAGCCCTGTACTGTATTATCACGGTTGCCCTCAGAAGGATAATTTGATTAGTTGGTGCAGTCACTAGAAGAATAAAGAAGGAGGATGGGAAGGAACAGGAAGAGAGGAGAAGGCGGAGCTCATCGTACTTCCTCACAGTTTGTGCAGGGCTGGGGAAGCGGTGCTTTACTAACATCTACTGTATCTATACTTTCTTCATTTTCTTAATTTTCATGAATTACAGATTGTCTCTAATGCAACTTCTGAAATAATAAAATAAGCTATTTTCACTCCTAGTGAATATTCAAATGTTTCTGTTTCTATGAAGTTGCTTAAGTGAGATAGACACACAAGTGCACATGTTTGGACTATGTTAGTCCACAAAACTCTGAAAGGAAGCATGACTCTATTTAAGGAAATAGAACATTTCACAAGGATCTTTCCTACTATGACTGAGATGAATATGCTTAAAGTCACTCAGACTTTAAAGGAAGGATTTGGCTGAATTCAACCAGATGGTGAAAAGGCACCAACATGAAAAGTTACATTGATTAGAAAATGAAACACATATCATATTTATAAACATCCAAAATATGAAATTAAATAGTAGAGCTCATATCTACTTTGTGTTTAGGAGGGCTGCATATTGGTGGAAAACATCGAGAATAGGTTGGTTGTGGGATTTTATAAAATAACAGGATAAACCCCACCTCGTCTGCCAATTAGTCCCTAGGGTAAACTGACCGAACTCACTGTACACACTGTGTATCTGGAATTATTAGTGTTGAAGATAGTCTTTAAACAGAATGACTTACTAGCTATAACTTCAAAGGTGCCTCATGGAGAGCTGAGATGACTCAGCAAGCCTAGGAGCCAACTTCCATACCTGGAGCTCAGGGTAGAAAGAGAGAATAGACTCCTGAAAGCCATCTTCAGACATCCACATGTGTGTCATGTATGTGCATGCCCTCACATACACCCACACCAATAACAATAATAAATCATAATGTTCGACATGAAAGGTACTGTGGTGGTTTGAAAGAAAATGGCCCCCAAAGGGAGTGGCACTATTAGGAGGTATGGCCTTGTTGGAGGAAGTATGCCACTGTGGGGGCGGGTTTTGAGGTCTCTTTGGCTCAGGCTTCTCTCAGTGTGACTGTCAGTAGACTTCCTGTTGCCTGCAAGATGTAGGACTCTCAGCTATTCCTCCAGCACCACATCTGCCTGCATGCTACCAAGCTCCCTGTCATGATGATAATGGACTGAACTTCTGAAACTGTGAGTGAGCCACCCCAATTAAAGGTTTCCTTTATAAGAGTTATCATGGTCATGGTGTCTCTTCACAGCAATAAAAAGACAAGGTTTCCCATGGAGAGTCCCCGGAGTCTGGCACTCTCAGCTGAGGCAGGACAAGACCCTCCTCCCTGTGCCAAGACTGCCCCTGGTATCCCACCTCAGGCACTGGGCTTCAACAAGTTAGGCCTTGCACCAGGGAAGGATCTCGATCCCACTACCTGGGGGCCCTCAAACACCTCAAGCAAAACAACTGTCTCAAGCTTCCAGAAGGCCCAGTCCAGCACCATGGGGGGCTCCACAGTTATTGGTCCATAGTTCATGCATTTCCACCAGCCTGGCTGGCTTCATGATCTCTATGTCCCTTGTTCATAGAATCTCTCCTCTCTCTCATCAGTTGGACTCCTGGAGCTCTGCCTGGTGCCCGGCTGTGAATCTCTGCATCTGCTTCCATCTGTCTCTGGATGAGGGCTCATGAGGGCTTCTCAGCTATGGGTCCATAGTTCATGTGTCTCCACTAGTTTGGCTGGCCATCTCTGTACACCCTCCCATCATGATCGTAGTCCCTTGCTCATAGAGGGCCCCCTGTCTCTCATCGATTGGACTCCTGCAGCTCTGCCTGGTGCCCAGCCATGGATCTCCACATCTGTCTCCATCAGTCACTGGATGAGGGCTCCATGGTGGCAGTAGGGTATTCATCCATGTGATCACTGGAGTAGGTCAGTTCAGGCACCCTATCAATTATTCCCAGTGGTCTAAGGTGGGTTCATCCCTATGGACTCTCCAGGACTTCCCTAGCACTCAGCTTATGTTAGAGAGGATGTGGAACAAGGGGAACACTCCTCCACTGCTGGTGGGAGTGCAATCTTGTACAGGAAGTTAGTATGGCAGTTTCCTAGAAAACTAGGAATCAATCTTCCTCAAGACCCAGCTATACCACTCTTGGGCATATGCCCAAGGAATGCTCTATCATACCACAGGGACACATGCTCAACTATGTTCACAGCAGCATTATTCATAATAGCCAGAACCTGGAAACAACCTAGATGCCCCTCAACTGAAGAATGGATCAAGAAAATGTGGTATATATACACAATGGAGTACTACTCAGCAGAGAAAAACAATGACCATATGAAATTTGCAAGCAAATGGATAGAACTAGAAAATATCATGCTGAGTGAGATAACCCAGACCCAGAAGGTCAAACATGGTATGTACTCACTCGTAAGTGGATATTAGATGTAAAGCAAAGGATAACCAGACTGCAAAGCACAGCTACAGGGAGGAACCTAGGAGGGATGCATGGATCGCCCATCATGAGAGAAATGGATGAGATCTACATGGGCTGACTAGGAGTGAGG
>LZPO01009694.1:2554-15894 GCA_001675575.1 Neotoma lepida
AATGTTATTGTGAAGGTCACATAAAGTCATTGTGAGGGCATGCAAACTCACTAGGAGGGTCACAAAGATTCATTGTGAACGGCATACAGAGCCAATGTGAAGGAAGTCTAAGTCATTGTGAGAGCATAGAAGAAAATGTTAAGTGCCCATAAAGTCATTGTGAAGCCACACAAAGTCACTGTGAGTGCACATAAGTGTTTTAAGAAGAACACAAGCAGTCANTATGAAAGTCAAACAAAATCATTGTGAGGGGACACAAATTCATTTTGAGGGTCAAACTGAGATACTGTGAGAACATAAATTCAATGTGTGGGCAAAAAGTTATTTTGAGGGAACAGAAATCATCGTGAGTACATAGAATGGCATTGTGAAAGTCACAAAAAATCATTATGAATGTCACAGTGTCGTGGTCAAGCAAACTCCAAGTGCATGCACACAAACTCAATGTGAGNGTCACAATGTNTAATTGTGAAAGGTTTATGAAGTTATGGTGAGGGANNACAAAGTTATGGTAAGGGCACAAATNTTAATGGTANGTGTGGTGGTNTGANAGAAAATGGCCCCNAAGGGAGTGGCACTATTAGGAGGTGTGGCTTTNTTGGAGNTGGTNTNACCTTNTTGGAGNAAGTGTGTCACTGTNGAGGTGGGCTTTGAGGTCTCCTTTGCTCAAGCTTCACTCAGTGTGANACTCAGACTACTTCCTGTTGCCTGAGAGTCAAGATGTAAGGACTCTCAGCTACCTCTCCAGCACCATGTCTGCCTGCATGCTGCCTATCTNCCTATAATGATGATAATGGACTAAACCTCTGAAAATGTAAGCCATCCCAATTAATGTTTTTCCTTTATAAGAGTATNCATGGTCACAGTGTCTCTTCACAGCTANAGAAACCCTAACTAACACAGNAGGAGCNCAAGGAGTCATTGTGTGATCATACAATGNCATTGATGATATGCAAGTCACAATGAAAGTCACAGGTTCATTGTGAAGGTCACACAGTCATTGAGAGGGCACATCACACAAGTCATTGTGAGAGCAAGCAGAATCATAGTGTATATGACGTCATTGTGAGCATCACAGAGAGTCATTGTGAAGGTGAAACTAAGTCATTGTTATTGTTACACACAGTCATTATGAGGGCAGACAAAAGATTGTGATGGTATACCAAGGCATTGTGAGAGTCACACAGAAGCTCTGTGAGGTCACACAGACTTATAGTGTGGGTACATAGAATCACTATAAGGGCACATAAAAATCACGAGTCACTGAAGTAACACAGAGTCAGTGTGTGGGAACACAGAATCATTATGAGAATACGGAAGTCATTTTGAGTAGACCCAATGTCATCATGAAATTCACAAGAGTCATTGATGAATATCATAAAGAGTCATTGAGAAGAACAAATAAAGTCATTGTGAATACACACAAACTCATTATAAGGGTCACAAAGATTCATTACCACAAAAGGAAAATATAGTCATTGTTAGATGACAAATTTATTTTGGAGGCATACAAATCTTTGTGACTTCATATAAGTCATTCTCAGAAGCACAAACAAGCAATGTGAAAGTCAAACAAAATCATTGTGAGGGCACACAAATTATTTTGAGCATCACACTGTGTTACTGTGAGGTCACAATTCAACATGTTGGAAAAGTCATTTTGAGTTCTCAGAAGTTACTTGAATCAAAAGATGTCATTGTAAAAGTCATACAAAGTCATTGAGAGCATCACAATGTCATGGTAAAGAAAACACGAAGTCATTGTGAAGGTACAAACATCAATGTTAGGAACCCACAAAGTCATTGTGAGGTTATACAATGTTATTATGAGGGCATGCAAGTCATTATGAGAATCACAGAGAGTCATTGTGAAGGCCACATTGTAGTGGGCAGCAGTTCCAGCTTTGACCTGGAAGCACAACCCCTACTGAGGCTTTCGGTAACTGCCACGCCTACCTAGGACCTCCCCCTGGGGCAGGCCGAGATGGGAGCCTTTAAGACTGGGGATCCCATCTGTGCTGGCCCTCTTGGTTCCTGGATTCTGGACGCTGGATGGTGGACCAAGCAGAGTTCTCCAGAGAACACCACTGGACTGCACCTCACCTCTCCTGGACCCTGTGACCAACCCCTTTACTTGCTGTAAGTTGCCCTAAATCCTTAAATAAACCTCTTAACTACGTGGAGTTGCCTTAATAATTTCTCCCAATACCACATAGAGTCAATTTTAGGGCATTTAATCTTGTTCAGAGTCATTGTGAAGGTCACACAAAGTCATTGTGAGTAAACACATACACATATGAGGTTACACAAGTCATTGTGAGAGCACATAGAATCATTGATTGCATCACAATAAGTCATTGTTAACATCACACTGAATCATGGTGAAGGTCACAGAGTCATTGTGAATGTCACACCCAGTCATTATGAAGGTAGTCAAGTCATTGTGAATATCACATACAGTCTCTGTGAGGTCACGCGGAGTCATTGTGTGGGCACACAGAGTCATTATGAGGGCACATAGAATTATTGTGAGTATCACAATTAGACATTATAAATATCACAACAAATCATTGTGAAGGTCACACAGACTCATTGTGAGCACATTATGTCATTATGAATGTCACATTGAGGCTTTTGAATGCTCACAGAATCATTTTTAAGGTTACACAATTATGCTAAGGGTGTACAGAGTCATTATGAAGATCACATGAATTCATTATGATGGGACACAGAGTCACTGTGTGGGAACATATTGTTATTGTGAAGGTAAATCCATCATTATGGGGTGCACACTAATCTTTGTGGTGCACAGTTATTACAAATCACATCAAATATCACTGTGAGGGAGCACAAAGTCATTGTGATGATTACACAGAATCATTGCGAAGATAAGACAAGGTCAATATGAGGACACACAGCCTCATTGTGAGGACCCAAAGAGTCATTGTGAGGGTATACATATTCATTATGAACGTCGCACTGAACGTCACATTGGCATACAAAGCCAATGTGAAAGAAAATTCATTGTGAGGGTATATGAGTCACTGCTAGGTATTAAAAAGATTATTGTGAAGGAACAGGAACTCATTGTGGGTGCAGTCAAGTCATTCTGAAGAGTACAGTGAACAGTCAAGGGAAATCATTGTCACAATTAGTTACTGTGACATCACACATTCATCATGTTGGCAAAAAGAGATATTTTGAGGCCTCAGAATACACAACCGCAATTTGAAAGGTCACACAATTATTATTGTCATCACAAAGAGTCATTGGGAAGAACACATAAAATCATTGTGAGATTATGCAAAGTCGTAATGTGTGTTATAAAGAATCCTTGTGGAAGGCATTGTGAAGAAACACAAAATCACTGGCAGGACACACAAAGTCATTGTGAGAGCATGCATTTCAAAATCATAGTGAAGGTCACCAAGGACTATATTGAGGGCACAGAACCTCATAGTGAGTATCACAGAGTCATTTTGAAGGTCACACAGAGTCATTGTGAGGGCACAAAATGTCATGGTGCGGGTCAACCTTAGACAGACTGAAGGTCACACAGAGCCATTGTCAATGTGGCTTTTTTGAGGGCTCACAGAGTCATTGTAAAGGAACATCATAATATCAAGGGCATACAAAGTCATTATGAAGGCCACATTGAGTCAATGTGAGTCATGTGAGCACACATTGTTATTGTGAGTGCACACAGCATTATTCTGAGGGAACACTAGTCATTTTGAGGATAGAAAAAGAAACTGTCAAGTACATGCAACATCATGTGAGGGGGTCACAAAGAAATTGTGAGGTAACAAAAAGACATTGTGAGGACACACAGAGTCATTGTGAAGGTCAGACAATGTCAATGCAAGGGCACACTGCCTCATTGTGAGGACACACAGAGTCATTGTTATGGTTAACATATTCATTATGAATGTCATACTGAGTCATTTTTAGGGCACAAAAGTCATAGTGAACATCAAAATGAGTCATTGTGAAGGTCACACAAAGTCATTGTGAAGGATATATGCTCCTATGAGGACACACACAGTCATTCTGAAGGCAAATAGAAACATTCTGAATGTCAAAATATGTCATGGTGAACATCACACAGAATCAATATTAAGGTCACACAAAGTCATCATGAGTGTCACAGAGGCATTATGAGGGTTCAAAAGTCATTGTTTTATTTTTCAACTTTATTTATTCTGTTTTTTACATCATGTTTCTTGATCTCATTCATTCCCCATCCCTTTGCATCCACCTTCTACACTTGCACCCCTGCGCCCCTCACCCTGACTAAAACAAAATTCAAGAGAAAAAAAGAAAGAAAATAAAATGAGAAAAATAAAAAAGGGGGGAGGAAATTAAAAATCTCGTCATATAAGCTGCAGTGTGACCCAACAAGTCACGCCATATATTCCTTTGACCATACATCTCTACTTGCAAGTCTTTATTGCAAAGAATCATTGGTCTGGTTCGAGGCCCCTGGTCTCCACTACACATTTGATGCTGGGCCCCCACTAGGACTCTTCCTAGACATTTTGCTGCCACCCTGTGTTGTGGAGATCCTGCAGCTTTGGCTCTGTAGGTCATCCCTTCATGTGCTCTAACAGATCATAGATGGGGTGGATGTTGGGGCAGGCCAAGTCATAACCCTGGGTCTGGGCCTAGGCAGCTGTGGGGTTGGTTCTACCAGTTGCGAAATGGGGACAGCTCTCCCATGGTCACAGTTTCAGGGCTGGCTCTCCCATACCTGCACTAACAGTGTTGGCTCAATTGTGCTGCCCTGGTGAGGTGCAGGGCTTGTTCTCCCGAGTGTTTCAGCTGGTGGGGATCAGAGATGGCCCTTCCACACTTATGACCACAGGGACAACTCTCCTACCTGTCCCAGGTGTTGATAGGGGGCATTTCTTTCCATGCATGTCGCATGTGGCAGGTGAGGGGTGGAGCTATGTCTCCCATGCTCCCGTCCTCAGGGTTGGTTCACCTATGCTCTCATCAACAGGGTCATCTCTGCTGTGCTGACCAGACAAAGTGCAGGGCTCACCTTCCTGTGTGTTGCTGCTGATCAAGGGGTCACTCTAACAGTGGCCTTCTGGCTGGTGCTGCAAAGTACTGGGTGGGCCCAGGGTGGACAGCCCCAGGCCTGCATGTGGGTCTCCCTGTCTCATTCAGGTTGCCATGATGCAGGGCTGGGCCATGCTTCCTCATCACAAAGAGATCATTATAGTGTCATATAGTGACGCTGTGTTTGGCTGCATTCTATCTACCTGGCCACATGGAGTGGGGTTGGGTGGAGTTCTGCTGTGGGCCAGGGTTAGAATCCCCTGCCCCTGCTCAACTGTGTTGTGACCATTGCCAATTCAGGCCTGGGTTGGACCAGAAGTTCCTGCTTGAATGTGTCCCCCACAGACCCCGAGAGTCTTGGGGAGCACCCTCTGTGTCCATCGCCAATTCAGGTCTCAGCTCAAAGGTCATTGTAAGGCATCAAAAAAAATCATTCTGATGATTACACAGCTATTGTGAAGGTCACAGAGAATTGTTCTGTGACCCACGGAGAAGTCATTGTTAAGGGCCCACGGAGTCTGTGTAAAGGTCAAACAGAGTCATTGTATTTATCATATATAGTCATTATGAAAACAGAGAAGTTAGTATGAACATATATGGAGTTAGTGTGACAATCACAAAGAGTCATTGTAAAGTCACACAGAGTCATTGTATGGGCACACAGAATCTTTAAAAGGCACAGAAGTTATTGTGAGTACACAGATTGTCACTGTGTAAGTCACACAAAGTCATTGTGAACATCATTGGTAATTGTGAAGTCACTGCTAAGAACACATAAAGTCATAGTGAGTGCACACAAACTGATTGTGGAGTGGGTTACAAAGATTCATTGCAGCTGGCATACAAAGTCAATGTGAAGAAAGACAAAGTCATTGTGAAGGCTTACAAGAAAATTTTAAGTGTCCACAAAGTTATTGTGAAGGCACACAAACTCATTGTGCATGCACTTAAGGCATTGTTAGGGACACAGTCAATGTAAAAGTAAATGAAATCATTGTAAGGGCATACAAAGTCATTGTGAGGGCATACAAAGTCATTGTGAGGGCATACAAAGTCATTGTGAGGGCATACAAAGTCATTGTGAGGTATACAAAGTCATTGTGAGAACATACAAAGTCATTGTGAGGGTCACAAAGAATCATTGTTAAGGGTGACCAAAGTAATGATACAGGACAAAAGTCACTGTGAGGGCACAAAGTCAATGTTATGGGCCCACAAGGTCATCAAGATCATCATCCAATGTCATTGTAAGGACATGCAAGGCACTATGAGGATCACAGAGAGTCCCTGTGAAAACCACATAGTCAGTTTGAGGGCATACATTGTCATTCTAAGGGTCACTCAGGTTCATTGTGAAGTTCACACAGTGTCATTGTGAGGGCACAAAGAATCACCATGTGAGTGACAATAAATCGTTGTGAATATTACACAAAGTCATTGTGACGGTCATACAGAGACACTGTGTCACACAAGTCATTATGAGGGCAGAGAAGTCATCATGGAGGTCTATAAAGTCTTTGTGAAGATACCACAGAGTCTCTGTGAGGTTACATAGAGTCATCATCATATGGGCACAGAGAGTCATTGTGAGAGCACAGAAGTCACTGTGAGTGAACAAGTTGTAATTGTGAAGGTCATAGAAAGTCATTGTGAACATCACAAAGAGTCATTGGGAAGAACACATAAAGTCATTTTGAGGGCACACACAGTCATTGTGAAGGTATAAGAAATTATTGTGAAGGGCATGCACAGTTATGATTAAGGAATATAGTCCATAAGGAATATGATTAAGGAATTATGAAGGCATAAAAGTTGATGTTAGGTACCCACAAAGTCATTTGAGGTCATATAGTGTCATTGTCATTGTGAGGGGACACAAGTCCTTCTGAGGGTCACAGAGTCATTGTGAAGGTCACAGAGTCATTTCTGAGGGCACAGAATTATTTGTGAGTGTATGCAAAGTCATAATAAAGGTAACAGAGAGTCACTGTGAGGGTACACAGTCGGTGTATGAGCACTAAAGTCATTATGTGAGCACATTAGTCATTGTGAGGGCACAAAGTCATTGTGAGTGGCGGCACACAAAGTCATTGTGAAGGTCACACAATCATTGTGATGGGTATACAGAGTCACTGAAGCTCACACAGAGTCATTGTGAAGGCAATACAAACTCTTTGAGGGTGTCACACGTAGTCATTATAAAGTCCACATAGTCATTGTGAGGGTATAAAAGGTCACTGTGAGAGTATAAAAAGTCATTGTGAAGTTACACATTTTGAGAGCAAAGAACCTCAGTGTAAGGACAAAAAGTCATTCTAGAGCACACAGGGCCATTATGAAAGCATAAAAGACATTGGGAGGGTCACAGAAAGTCATTATAAGGCACACAAGCCATCTCAAGGGCACAAAATTCATTATGAGAGCAAACAGATTCAATACAAAGGCACACAAGTCATTGTGAGAGTATTCAATGTAATTATAAAGATACACATCATTGTGAGAGTATACAAAGTCATTGTGAATGTCGTACAAGTCATTGTGAGGGCACACAACATGATCATGAGGGTCACACAGAATCATTGTGAACATCATACAGTATCATAGTGAAAACACCCATATCTTTCTACAAGTCACTCTGAGTCATTGTGAGATCACATAAGTCATTGTGAACATCAAAATGTGTCATTATGAAGGTCACAAAGAGACACTGTGAGGTCATATATGAGTCATTATGAGGATGCAGAAGTTACTGTTAGTATGCAGGATGTCACTTTGAGGGTCACACAAAGTCACTGAGTGTCATACAGGTTTGAAAGTCATTGTGAGGACATACAACTCATTATTATGGTCAAAAAGAATGATTGGACAAGTTATACAGAGTGCATTTGAGGACACAGGAAATCATTGTGACTGTCACACAGAGTAAATGTGAAAGTCACATAGCCATCATCAAGGTCACAAGGAGTCTTTGTGAGGGCATTCAAGAGACATTGTGAAGGTCTCAAAAAGTCATCATGAAGGTCATATGTGCTTGTAAATGAGACTCATTGTAAGGACACAAAAAGTCATGTGAGGGTCACACAAAGTCATTGTAAAGATACACAAAGTCATTTTGAAGGCCAACAGTCATTATAAGGGTCATACAGAATCATTATAAGGGAAAAAATTAATTGTGGGAGTATATAAAGTCATTTTGAAGGTCACAAAGAGTCATTGTGATGGTACAGAGACTCATTGTGAGGGCACACATTTATTATGAGGTCACACATCTGCACGAGGGAATACACCATCATTATCAGAGCACACAAGTCTTTGTGAAGTCACAAATAGTCATTGCAAAGGCAACACAGAATAACTATGAGGGTACAAAGGCATTGTGAAGTCACACAGAGTCATCATGAGGGCACAGAAGATATTGTGATGGTATAAAAAAGTCATTGTGATGGTCACTCATCATTGCCAGGGCACACAGAGTTATTGGGAGGGTACAAAAATCATTGTGAGGGCACGAAAAGAAATTGTCAATGGCATACGATATCCGGGGGGGGCAGGTCACAAAGAGTCATTGTGAGGGGCCCACAAAGGCATTGTGAAGGCACACAAGATCATTGTGAGGGTACACACCATTATGGTGGTTAGAAAGAGTCATTTTGAGGGTACACAAAGTCATTGTGCAAGTTACACAGAATTATTTTGAGGGCACACAAGTCAGTTTGAGGTTATTAAAGGTCACTGTCAAGATTATACTTAATTTTGAGCATATACAATGTTATTATGAATGCCACCCAAAGTCATTGTGAGGGCACTCTGAGACATTATTGGGACATAGTCGTCATTGTGAAGGGCATAAACAGTCACTGTAAATATTGACAGAGTACTATGGAGTTCAGAAAAAGTCATTGTATGTGAATACAAATGCACTGAAGGGCACATAATATCATTATGTGGGTCACAGAGTCATTGTGAAGGTCCACAGAGTCATTACAAGGGGCCACAAAGTCATTGTGAATGTCACACAGAGGCACTGTGAAGGCAGAGTCATTTTGAAGGTCACATTGAGTCCTATCAGAGCACACAATTATGAGAATATATAAAATCATTGTGATGGCCACATAGGCTTATTGTGAGGGCACACATAGTCATTATGAGGGCATTCCTTGTGTGGCACACAAAAAGACACTGTGAAGGTTACACAATATCATTGTGAAGGTCACACTGTCATTGAGGGGATGCACAAAGAAGTCACACCACAAAGAGTTGTAAGGGCACACAGAATCACTGTGAGTGTATACAAAATCATTTGAGGACACACAAGCCATCATGAAGGTCACAAAGTGACATTGTGAAGGTCATATAGAGTCATTATATTATAGCACACAAACTCATTGTGAGGGTATACAAAGTAATTGAGATGGTCACACAGAGTCATTACGAGGGCATAAGTGACATTGCGAGTGCACAGGATGACATTGTAAAAGCACCTGAAGTCAGAATGTGGGTCACAAAGATTCACAGAGTGTGAATGGTGTACAAAGTCTTGTGAAAGAGTTTGTAACTGTGATGTCACATAAAGCAATGTTACAACCACAGACTCATTGTGAGAGCAACAAAGAATCATTGTGAGGGGCATACAAGGTCATTGTGAAGGCCCAAGGTCAATGTTAAAGGCCCAAAAAGTAATTTGAGGTCATACAACATCATTTGGAGGGCATGCAAGTCATTATGAAGGTCATATAGAGTCATTTTGTGGGCATAACATCACATTGTGAGAGTCAGTGAGTCATTGTGTAGGTCACACTGAGTCATTGTGAGGGTGTGAATGTCATGGTGAGAGTCATACAGTGTTAGAGTAAAGGTCACACATTCTCATTGTGACAGCACTTAAAATTATGTGAGCATCACAATAAGTCCTGTGAACATCACAGTGAATCATTGTGAAGGTCGTACAGAGTCAATGTGAAGGAAGACAAAGTCATTGGATGGGCATATAAGTCAATGTTAGGTNCCCACAAAGTTCTTGTGAAGGAACACAAACTCACNGTGTGTGCACNTAAGTCAATGTAAAAGTCAATCAAATGCATTNTAAAGGCACACAAAGTCATTGTGAGNGTCACACTAAGTTACTGTGATGTCACACATTCATTTNGTTGATAAAAAGACTCTANGAGGGTTCAGAGGTCATTATAATTACATANAATGCATTGTGAAGGTCACACAAAATCACTGTGAGCATCACAGAGTCATTGCAAAGAAAACATAGAAAGTCATTGTGAGGGCGTGCAAACCCATTGTGAGGGTCACAAAGAATCATTCTGAAGGGCATACCAAGTGATTATGAGGGAACACAAAGATGGTGAGAGCACAAAAGTTAGGAGCCCACTAAGCCATTGTGAGGTCATACAATGTCATTTCAAGGGCACACAGGTGATTATGAGGATCACAAAGAGTCATGGTGAAAGCCACATAGTCAATTTCAGGACATATAATCTCATTGTGAGGGTTATTCAGAATCACTTGAAGATCATAGAGTCAACATGAGTTCATTCGTACTCATATGAGGTCATACATCGTCATTGTGAGAGCACAACGAATCATTGTGTGCATGACAATAAGTCTGTGTGAACATAATACAAAATAACTTTAAAAGTCACACAGCTTTTGGGAGGGCACACAGTCATTGTGATGGCATAGAAGTCATTGTGAGGGCACCAAAAGTCATTATGACAGTAATTAACACAGACATTGTGAAGGTCACAGATATCATTGTGAGGACACACAATAAGTCATTGAGAAGGTCATACAAAGTCTCTGTGAGGTACACAGAGCCATTTCATGGGTACACAACATCATAATGAGGGTCCAGAAAATTTTGAGTGCACAATTTGTGATTGTGAAGGTCACACAAAGCCATTGTGAACATCACAAAGAGTCATTGTGAAGAACACATAAAATTATTGTGAGATCACACAAAGTTTTTGTGGGTCACAAAGAATCATTGTGAAAGGTGTACAAAGTCATTGTGAAGGCACACAAACTCATTAAGAGGCTATACAATGTCATTGTGAGGTGTGAGGCAACACTATTCTTTCTGAGGATCACAGAGAGTCATTATAAAGGTCACATGGAGTCACTATGAGGGCACCCAAGTTATAGTAAAGATACACAGAGTCATTGTGAGGGCACAAAGATAATTGTGAAAGTCATACAGAATCCTTGTGAGGGTATCCAAAGTCATTATGAAAGTTATACTGAGACTTTGTGAGGAGACAAAGATTCATTATGAGGGCACACAAGTCACTGTGAGGACATACAAAGCTATTGCACAGGCCACCCAGAGTTACTGTGAGAGTACATGGAGTCATTGTGAGGGTCACTCAGAGTCATTNTGGCACACAAGTCATTATGAAGGGCAGACAGAGTCATTGTTTGAGGGCACATGGTCATCAGGAAGGCACACAAAGTCATGTGAGGGCACACAAAGTCATTGTGAGGGCACACAAAGTCATTGTGAGGGCACACAAAGTCATTGTGAGGGCTTGATTCATTGTGCAGGGCACACAGTTATTGTGAAGTTCACACACAGTGGCTGTGAAGGCACACTAAGTCATTGTGATGGCATACAAAGTCAATAAGAGGGCACACAGAGTTCTTATGAAGGCACACAAGTCACTGTGAGGGTGTACAGAGTCATTGTGAAGGTTATATGGTCTCATTTTGATGGTACATAAAGTCATTGAGGGTCACATGGAGTTATTATGGTAGCACACATGTCATTGTGAAGGCTATAGTCATTGTAAAGCTCACACAAAATCATTGTAAATGTCATACAGTGTCATTGTGAGGGCACACAGAGTCTTTGTAGAGGCACTCAGTCATTGTGAAGAACACACAGTCATTGTGAATGTCACAATTGTGAAGAACACACAGTCTTAGTGAAGGTCACACATAGTCATTGTGAAAACACACTTAGTCATTGTGGTGGGATACAAAGTCAGTGTGAGGGCACACAGAGTCATTATGAGGGTACATAATTCATTATAAGGGTACGTAGGGTAATTGTGAGGGCACACAATATCATTTTGAAGGTCACACAGAGTCATTGTCAAGGCACACAGGGTCATTATGAGGGCACACAACTTATTGTGAGGGCACACTGAGTCACTGTGAGGGTCAACAAGTCATTGTGAGGGAGTACAGTCCATTGTGATGGTATACAAAATCATTTTGAAGGGTACAAAAATCATTGTGGGTACAATACACAGTCATTTGAAGATATACAGTTATAAATGCACACAAAGTCATTCTAAGGACACAAGCCATTATGTCACACAATATCGTTGTAAGAATACAAACATTATCTTGAGGGTACATACAAAGTCATTATGAGGTACACAAAGTCATGTGGCACAGAACATCACTGTGAGGATACAAAGTTATTGTGGGGACACATACAATCACTATGAGTGCCACACAAAGTTATTGTGAATGTCATATGAAGTCATGAATGTCACCAAATTGCAGTTAGAACACTGTCTACCCCCACCGTTTATGACAAACTTGAAATCCTGACTGTTGGTATGGCTATGTTTCCCAGGGTGTCAATTTCTGGGGTATGCTCAAATTACCTTGCAATGTATGGCTATCAAGACTTTAGCACACACACATTTTATAATACAAGAATAAAATAACTTCAAAACAATCTTGTAGCTCTTTTTTTTTTCCTGCAGGTCAGTGGGTTTGATCTGCCGGAGACCAGACGGGTAGAGTGTGCACACAGCCGCACTGACCCCTGGGTGCCTTTCCCCTCCCTTGCCCTACTTTTCTTCCTTTTTTAATCCCTTCTTTCCCCTCAGTCAAACTCTTAGGTCATTTCTAGATTTTGAAGTTGGCGCTTACAGTTCCTGAATTTATTGTATAGTGGCAGCATGCATTGTTAGCAGGTGTCTCCAGTAGGAAGTGCCGCTGTGGGGAGAAGACAATGGGATTTCTCTAAAGCACCCAAGCCTGCAGTCCACCTAGGCTTTTTCGGCATGGTGGAGACTGGCTTGGCTTCTGAGAGAACCATAAATCCATCAGCTCTCTGAGAAAAAGAGCTCAGAGATGATGAAGTTCTCACAGGAGAGCTAGCACACTCTAAGAGACTTAACACTGCCTGCCTTCACCGTCACCACCATGAATGGTTCTGAAGCTCAGCTCGTCTGTCCCATTTTTGCTTGAGCGGGTACTGTCTGATGGTTTTTAGATTAATTTGTAACCCAGTGATGTTTGTGAGTCAA
>LZPO01009696.1:0-15866 GCA_001675575.1 Neotoma lepida
AGGAATAGTGACTGTTCCCATATATCCTCCTCTTCTCAAGTTTCAAACAGAAGAATTCACTTTTCATCCTCAACCAACTCCATAGTCACCTGTAGGCGGAAGTTTCTCTCCCACCTGCTTGTTCTCAAATACTCAGCAGCCGCTTCCCAAATAATTGACTTGGAGGCTTAGTATTACTTATAAATGTTTGGCCTATGGTTCAGGCCTATTGCTAACTATCTCTTACATTTAAATTAACCCAAAATTCTTATCTATGTTTAGCCATGTGGCTTGGTACCTTTTCTCAAAATGGCATTTTTATCTTGCTCCTTCTGTGACTGTTTGGTGACTTTCTCTGCCCTTCCCCTTCCCAGTATTCTTAGTTTGGTCGCCCACCTACACTTCCTGCCTGGCTATTGGCTAATCAACGTTTTATTAAACCAATTGGAGTGACAAATCTTTACAGCGTGTAAGATAATTACTCCAACAGCAATCACCTTTAGCAGAGGTAGATGGTATACTCAAAGCCATCCCAGCATCTCTGGACTCATTGCTAACTGTAGGTCCCAAGTACTTGCAGACTCACACACAGCCTTCCCTCCTCTTGACCCTTCGCCTGGTTACTGAATCCTTCACACGGGCTTCTGCCTTATTAGCCTGCTATTTTCTTACATGACTGAGGTTTACAGGGCCTTATTCAGCATTTAGGACTAAAGGAAATTGCTAGTGTCCTGGATGCCCTTTACNTTATTTCAATATTCCAAAGGCTTCAGGGTGTCCCTAGGTCTCCAACTTTGACTGAGCAGTTGCTTCAAACAGAAGAAATCATCTAGAACCCAGTTCCTTAAACCATTGGTTGTGACATCTGATGGGGTCCTGAACTGAATGTGAGATTCATGAAAAATTTGGTCAAAGGTTTCTGATTGCACAATGACCAAATATTAATTGAAAATCAAACATGCACTGAATCTGAGGACTTTCTGTCAGTGCTAATGAGTGAGATCTCACTGAAACCTTGACTCTGAACACACAACATGTGTACTCAGCATGCCACACGATACAGCAAATGCTTAAACAGCACTACTCAGATTCCAGACTGTTGTGTGCCATAAACTGCTGTGATTTACTGTATACCTGAAGTTTTCTGCTCTTATAAAAACATAAAGGTTCGTTTGTGTATAACAAAGATTTTAATTTTTCTTACTACCTTTCCTCACCATACGCATAGAATTAGTGCATCTTTGGATTATGTTGTGTTAGAATATTTCTTTTCTGTAATTTTTCCCCTTTATTGAGAATAGATTTTTTTTTCCTCATGCACACTGTAATCATACTGATTACAGTTTCTCCTCCCTCTAGTCATTCCATTTCCTCCCATATCCCTTCATATCCACATCCACCACCTTTCTGTCTCTCATTAGAAAACAAGCAGGCTTCTNGGAGAATAAAATATAATAAGTATAATATAATATAATGATAAAACAAAAGCTACACACCAGAATAGGACAAAGCACAACAAACAAACAAAAAAAAGAAGGAAAAGAGTTCATAAAAAGACACAAGAAACAGAAACCTACTTGTTTTCACATTCAAGAATCCCATAAAAACACTAAATTGGAAACCATGATATATGTACAAAGGACCTGTAGGATAAGAAGAGAGAGGAAAAAATATGTATAGTAAAAATTAAAAAAAAACAACTAAAATTAAGGGGGAAACCCTAGCCCAGACACTACATTATGAGACAAGGAACCTCCAAGGATGGCATTGAGTTCACTTTCTATTGGCCATCTACTGCTGGGCATGGGGTCTACTCTTAAGAGTTTGTTTTCCAGTGAGACTCCCTTGGAGAAAACATGTATTTTTTTTCAAGTGGTTATCAATTGGAGTTTTATTCTGGGTTAGGAATGGGCTTGTATCCACCTTTTTCAGCTGTAGGTCCTCATCTGGTTCAGACCCATGCAGGCCCTGTGCGTGCTGCTTCATTCAGTCTCTGCAAGTTCACATGTGCATTGATCCTGTTAGTGTAGAGAGTCCTGTTTCCTGGGTGTCCTCCATCCCCTCTGAATCTCACATTCTTTCCACCTTCTCTCTGCAGGTTTCCNGAAGCCTGAGGGGAGGAATTTGATGGAGATATCCCATNTAAGGCTGAGTGTTACAAGATCTTTCACTCTGCATATTATGTGCCTGTGGGTCCCTTTATTTGTTCCCATGTTGCAGGAGAAAGCTCTGATGATGACTGAGCAAAGCATTGATTTTGGAATACAGCAGAATGTCATTAAGAGTCATTTATTGCTATGTTAGTTTAGTAGAACAGTAGTATTTGGTTTTGCCTTAAGTCAGTGTGTTATCTAGTCTCAGGTCACCCAAGTGCTATTGGGTATGTGTCCTATCTCATGGAATGGGCCTACAGTCAAATGAGGTATTGGTTGGTTACTCCCACAAGCTTTGTGCCACTAGTGCACTAGCATATCTTTTAGGCAAGACACTATTGTAGATCAAAGAGTTTATTGCTGGAATGGTGTTTACATTTCTCCTTTTGTAGCTTGCAAAATACTCTCCTGTACCAAAGACACTAGCAGATAGAGGTGAAGGCTCTATGTAGACACCAGCTAGACTTCTCCATGTTCAATGAGTTGTATAGGTGTCTTCAGCAACAGGGCCTTCTTGTGGAGAGCAGCCTGCAGTTTTGACAAAAGACTAGGTTGTTTGGAGGTTCCCATGGGACCTCTTTGGCCAACAACTAAATTAGATGGAACCCATTCCCAGTACTAGAAGCTTCATTTGGTGACAAGAGATGTCATTATTTAGCAGTTTCATTTAGATCTCCTTCACATATGTATATATTTTAGTAAGAATATACTTCCCTTCAAATAGTTCTTAATTTTAGCTGTCTCTCCTGTATTCCATCCATTGTCTCCCTTCCCTCCTCCTTCTCCAATTGATCCTCCCATCCCAGTGCTTCCACTATTCATGCATAGCTATCTATTCTATTTCCTTCTCCTATAGAGAGCTTTCTGTCTCCCCTAGTTCTTTACTCTACATCTAACCTCTGTCATTCTATG
Organism: Neotoma lepida; assembly: GCA_001675575.1. Taxonomy (NCBI): domain Eukaryota; kingdom Metazoa; phylum Chordata; class Mammalia; order Rodentia; family Cricetidae; genus Neotoma; species Neotoma lepida. The sequence goes on from LZPO01009696.1 coordinate 3,045, forward strand.
GATTGAAGTTTGGTTCTCATTGATTTAACAGCTAATTTCCACATTTAAATGAATACATACCATATTTGTCTTCCTGAGTCTGGATTATCTCACTCAGGGTGATCTAGTTCCACACATTTATCTGCAAACTTCCTAATTTTATTTTTTAAATGGATGATTAGTATATTCCATTGTGTAAAATTTACCACATTTTCTTTATTCATTCATCTGTTGAGGGACATCTATGTTGTTTCCAATTTCTGGCTACTATGAGTAGAATAACCATGATTGAGAATATCTCTGTATAGNATGAAGCATTCTTTAGGTATATGCCCAAGAATAGTATAATTGGATCTTGAGGTAGATTGATTCTCATCTTCCTGAGAAACCACAGATGTCTGTAGTGGCTGTACTAGTTTGCAGGCCATCAGTAATAGATGAGTGTTCCCCTTACTTCACATCCTCGCCAACATGAGCTGTCATTTATTTTATTCATCTCAGCCATTCTGACAGGTATAAGATGAAATCCCAAAGTAGTTTTGATTTGTGTTTCCCTGATTACTAAGGATGTTTAACATGTCTTAAGGTGTTTTTCAGCCATTTGAGTTTCCTGTTTTAAGAATTCTCTGTTTAGATCTGTACCCCATTTTTAAAACTGGATGATTTGTTTTAATAATATATAGTTTCTTGGGTTCCTTATATATTTTGAATATTAGCCCTCTACTGTGTATGTAGTTGTTAAAATTTTTTTCCATTATGTAGGCTGCTATTTTGTCCAAATGATGGCGTCCTTTGCCAAACAGAAGCTTTCAGTTTCATGAGGNTCCATTTATTTTTTGTTAATCTTAGTGCCTGCATTAACAGTGTTCTGCTCAGAAAGTTTGTTTCTGTGTCAATGAGTTCAAGGCTATTCCCCACTTTCTCTTCTATCAGGTTCAGTGTATCTGATTTTATGTTGACATGTTTGATCCATTTATACTTAGTTTTGTACAGAGTGGTAAGTATGGATCTATTTGAATTCTTCTACATGCAGACATCCTGTTTGACCAGCACTATTTGTTGAAGGTACTATCTTTTTTCCAGTATGTATATATGGCTTCTTTATCAAAAAATCATGTGTCCATGTGTGTGGGTTTATGTCCAGGTTTTCAGTTTGATTCCATTGATTGATGTGTCTGTTTTTGTGCCAATACCATGCTGTTTTTATTACTGTAGCTCTGTAGTAGTATTTGAGGTCAAGGATGGTGATATCTCCTGCAGTTCTTTTATTATTCAGAATTGTTTTAGTTATCCTGGGTTATTTGTGTTTCCATATGAAGCTGAAAATTGGCCTTTTAAATCTGTGAAAATTTGTGTTAGAATTTTGATGCGGATTGCACTGAATCTGCAGATTGCTGTTGGTAGGATGGTCACTTTTGCTATATTAATCCTATTGACCCATTTGCATGGGAGATCTTTCTATCTCTTGATACTTTCTTAAGTTTCCTTCTTTAAAGACTTGAAGTTTTTTATCATACAAGTCTTTCACTTGCTTGGTTAGAATTACTCCCAAGATATTTTGCTATTTGATGCTATTGTAAAAGGTGTTGCTTCCTTGTTTTATTTCTCAGTTCATTTATTATTTTTATATAGGAAGGATACTGATTTTTTTTAGTTAATTTCTGAATAGCTACTATACTGAAAGTGTTTACCAGATGTAGGTATTTCCCGGTAGAATTTTCAGGGTCACTTACATAAACTAACATCCCATCTGCAAATAAAGATAACTTCACTTCTTCTTTTCCAATTTGTATCCCCTTGATTCACTTCAGTTGTCTAATTGCTCTAGCTAGAACTTCAAGTATTATATTGAATAAATATGGAGAGAGTGGACAAAGTTGCCTTGTTCCTGATTTTAGTGGAATTACTTTGAGTTTATCTCTATTTAAGTTGATGTTGACTATGGATTTGCTGTAAATTGCCTTTATTATGTTGAAGTATGCCTCTTGTATACCTAATCACTTCAGGACTTATACATGAAAGGGGATGAATTTTGTCAAAAGCCTTTTCTGAACCTAATGAGATGATCCTGTGGTTTTTGTCTTTCAGTTTGTTTATTGGTGGATTACATATGTTGAACCATCCTTGCATCTCTGAGATGAAGCCCACTTGATCATGGTGAATGATCTTTTTGATATGATCTTGTATTTAGTTTGCAAATATTTTATAGATAATTTTTGTACCTAAGTTTGTAAGNGAAATTGGTCTGTAATTCTCTTTCCTTGTTGGGTCTTATGTGGTTTAGGTATCAGTATTACTGAGGCCTCACAAAACAAATCCGGGAATGTTTCCTCTGTTTCTATTTTGTGGAATAATTTGAAAATATAGTAGACTGTTTTTGTTTTGTCTTGTTTTGTTGTTTTTGTTCTTTTTGTTGCTGTTGTTGGGAAACTTTTAATGACTGTTTCTATTACAGTAGGGATTACAGGTTTGTTTAAATTGTTTATCTGATCTTGATTTAATTTTTGTGAGTGCTATGTATCAAGAAAATCTTTCATATCTTTTAGGCTTTCCAATTTGATGGAGCATAGGTTTTTAAAGTATGTCCTTATGATTCTCTGCATTTCCTGAGCGTCTGTTGCTATATCTACCCTTTCATCTGTAGTTTTGTTAATTTGGACATTTTCTCTCCACCTTTTAGTTAATTTTGATAAGGATTTGTTAATCTTATTCATTTTCTCAAAGAATCAACTCTTTGTTTCATTGTATTGCCTTTGTTTTGTTTTGTTTCTATTTTGTTGAGTTCAGCCCTGAATTTGATTATCTCTTCCCATCTACTCCTTTTGGGTGTGATTTCTTTTTTTGTTTTATAGCTTTCATGTAGGTTGTTGAATTTCTAGTATGAGATACCTCAATTTGGTTTGTTTTTTTGTTTTTTATGTAGATATTTAGTGCTGTCAACTTGCTTCTTAGAACCTCCTGAACTGTGTCCTATATGTTTAGATATGTTGTGTATTCATTTTCATTTAATTCTAGAATGTCTTTAATTTCTTTCTTAGTTTCTGTCTCGATCCATATTTCATACAGTAGTGAGATGTTCAGTTTCCATGAATTTGTAAGATTTCTGTTGCTGATACGCAGTTTCAACCCGTGGTGGTCAGATAGGATGCAGGGTGTTATTTCAATTTTCTTGTGTATATTGAGTCTTACTTTCTGTATGAGTATGTGGTGAATTTTCAAGACAGTTCTATGAGGTGCTGGGAAGAAGCTGTGTCTTTTGTGTTTGGGTGAAATGTTCTGTAAATATCTGTTAGGTCCATTTGATTTATAGCATCAGTTAACTCCAGCATTTCTATGTTTAATTTTTGTCTGAATGACTAGTCTATTGACAAGAGTGGGATATTGAAGTCTCCCACTGTCAGTGTGTAAGTGTCAATATGTGATTTAAACAGTAACAGTGTTTCTTTTATGAACTTGAGTACTCTTGTGTTTGGTGCATAGATATTATGAATTGCAATGTCTTCTTGGTGGATTTTTCCTTTCATGAGTGTGCAGTGTCCTTTCCTATTTCTTCTGAATAGTTTTGGTTTGAATTCTATTCTGTCAGATATTAAAATGGCTGCACCAGCTTGTTTTTTATGTTCAATATCTTGGAATATATCATTTTCCATCCTTACCCTGAGGTGAAATCTATTGTTGATGTTAAGGTGTACTTCTTGGGTGCAGCAGAGGGATTGATCCTGTGTTCTCATCCATTCTATTCATCTGTGTCTTTTTATTGGAGAATTGAGTCCATTGATATTGAAAGGTACTAACAACTAATTGTTGATTCTTTTTATTTTATTGTTGTGGTATGTGTGTGTGTATGTGTGTGTTTGTGTGTGTGTTCCATCTTTAATGTGCTGCTGGTTTGGGATTATTTGTTTCTTGTTATTTTTTAGATGTGGTTCACCACTTTAGCTTTTCCTTCTAGCAACTTCTGTAGGGCAAGATTTGTAGATAGATATGATACTGCTTAATTTTTTTTTTTTAGTCATAGAATGTCTTATTTTCTCCATCTACTATGATCAAAACTTTTGCTGAGTATAGTAGTCCAAGTTGGCATCTATGGTCTCTTAAAGTCTATAGGACATCTATCTAGGCCCTTCTGATGTTTAGAGTCTCCACTGAGAAGTCAGGTATGATTCTAATAAGCTTTCTTTGTTCTGTACATTTAGTGTGTTGATTATTTTGTGGCAGGGAAGTTTCTTTTCTAACATAGTTTATTATGTGTTCTCTATGCTTCTTGTACCTTGATTGGCATCTGCTTTTTTAGGTTAGGGAAACTTCCTTCTATTATTTTGTTGAAAATATTTTCTGTGCCTTTAAAATTGCGTTTCTTTTCCTTCTATTCTTATCTCTATTCCTGTTATTCTTAGATTTGGTCTTTTCATGGTGTTCAAAATTTTCTAGATGTTTTGTGCCAGGATTTTTTTTTTTGATTTAACATTTTCTTTGAATGACATATCTATTTCTTCTATTCTGTCTTCAATGTCTGAGATTCTCTCTTCCATCTTTTGTATTCTTTTGTATTCTGTTGTTGAGACTTACCTCTGAGTTTCCTGTTTGAATTCCTAAATTTTTCTTTTCCAGATTCCCCCCAGTTTGGGTTTTCTTTATTGTTTCTATTTCTACTTTCAGGTTATGAACTATTTTTATTCATTTCCCTCCACACTTTGTGTTTTCATTGATTTACTAAAGGAATTTATTCATTTCCTCTTTAAAGACCTCTATCATATTCCTAATGGCCATTTTAAACTCTTCCTTATGTTACAATTCTCAGAGCCTACTGTGATAAAGTTGCTGGGCTGTAGTGGAGACATACTGTCCTGACTAATACAATGTGTTTTTACATTAGCCTCTAGGAATCTAGTTGGGGATGATTGTAATTCTAGGTACTGATAACTAGTTTTTTCCTTGTTGGGTGGGTACTTTGCTCCTTGTTTTCTATTTTCCTCTCTGGTTTAGGAAGGTGTGGAGGCTTTGTGCTGCCTGTTAGGAAATTCTTCTGGGATCCTGATAGGTGTGGTTGAAAGAGAAAAATCAGTAGCCCTCTTGAGAGACCCCTCACACACACACATCTAAAGATACTTGCTGACTAGCAGTTTTAGAGCTGACTGGAGATAGAACTCATGTGGAGATAGGACTGGAACAATAAATCTAAATGTATATATCCTAGACTCAGCAAAACAGGATATATGGAGTAAAAAATTTATGTCTCTACAGATATCCTGCATCCTGTCAGCCACTAGTAATTTCACGCTTATAGTTCAGCCAATAATTTAAAAGAACCACCTTACCCCTAGTCCCCTCATCCAAACCCGAGATGTGTAACCCTCTAAACCTTTCCTTCATAACCCCCTTGAAGTGAGTGCTCCATATTTCCTCCCTGTCTCCCTGTAAGGAGACATGGAGACATCGGACAAAGTCTCCACCAGGGATTGAATAAAGAAACGTTTTGTTCTTGCATCGGAAATCGGCTCCTTGGCTGTCTTTTTGGGGAGGGCGTGGGGGCTCACGACATGGGCACAACATAGTCACTGGGTAAAATGTGTTCCTAGGTATTGGGATCTGACAGGATTGTGNATGGGTGTTGAGGGGGGGTCCACAGGAGGAAGGAAACCAGAGTGTTCCACCAGGGTCTACTTAGTGCCCTGTGAATGGGGCAGAGAATGAGGAGAGGCCACAAATAGTCTGCTATAGAACTCAGGATAAGTCTGGAGGATTGGATTTTGAGGTGAAGAGGAAAAGGAAAGATCTGAAGCTCAGCTAACTGCTTTGCTGGCCTACTTGCTTCTCTGGCAGGCTTGGCTGGAGGTTTCGCAGGGAATGCTAGGAGAAAGTGATGTGTAGGGGGAAGGAATGTTGGAGGAGAATGTTGTGTGGTCTATGGAAATGGGGCAGAGAGGAGGGGTGGTTGCAGCAGAACTGTGGGTGAGACTAGNGGAGGGGAGCGAGGTGAAGATCTGTACTTGGCCTATTTCTTCCCTGGCAGTAGTGTTAGAATATTTTTATTGCAATTGCTCTTTGAGCTGCTGACTTGAGCTTCACAAAAATGATAGTTAAATGAATTTTGGCTTGGAATTATCACAGCATTTCATATTACTTCTGAAACATAGTCCAAAACATAGTTCTTCCGTTTTGTATTTGTGATGTGATATTCTCTGCATTGATGATTATAAAATCAAAGGATCAATCAACATTTTAAAAATTTGAAAATGCTCTCTGTTCAGAAATATCAGTTTTTTAGCCAAGATTTAACTCTTTTTAAAAATAGCTTTTTGAAAATATTGTACAATGTGCTTTGTTCATATTCACCCTTCCCCCAACCCCCAAGAACCACCCTCCCTTCCCCACTCATTCAAATTCATGTCCTTTTTTTTTTGTTAAACCCACTAAATCCAGTTTATGCTGCCCATATACACTTGGATGTGGAGCCTTCCACTGGTGAGTGATAAACCTACCCAGGGTCATAGGGAAGTTGCATATTTGAACTCTAAGATTTAATTGTCTATGTAAAAGTAAGCAGTAAGCAAGTGCATCCATCTCATTAGTATTCAAGTAGCAAAATTATGCATCTATGAAAATTAATGTTTAGGATTTATCAGTAAAGTCATATACTGGTGTTATATACCTGTGTAATCAGAGTTGTATGAAAATATTGGCATAGTGGAGTCATGAATTTAAAGCTTAAGGTTTAAGAAACCCTGACCATTTTTTCCTCCTTTCTTTGTTTTGTGTTTCAAGACAGGGTTTCTCTGTGTAGCCCTGACTGTTCCAGAACTCATTCTATAAGCCAGGCTGACTTTGAACTCAGAGATCCACCTGCCTCTGCCTCCAGAGTGCTGGGAGCAAAGGCATGTGCCACCTCTGCCTGGTAAGAAAACCTGATCTTGAACTATGACATTGTTCCTGAGACTTGAAACATAGCAGATATTTAGATAACTTGTTCAAAAGTCAAGGTGACTTGCAAAATGACTGATTAATACAAAAGATGACATTGAAACTTCTATTTCCATTTTTTATTGTATAGCTTCTTTTAAAATTCACATTTATATACTAATAAAGTGCACATAGCAGTTCCATAAATAAAAATAAATATTTATAATTAGAAGTTCTTACTGAATACATAAAAATGATTAAAAAAATTGAAAATTATGTTTTAGGAATATATGAAGTAAGGCCCAGTCCACATGACTAGCCTCCGTGGATGTTATTTGTGAGATTCTTAAAGATGTAATATGTGTCCACAACTAACAGGATCTTCCCTGCCCAACATTATTCCTGGCATGGTTTCAGTAAATATTTGTTGAATAAATCAATCAATAAATTTTACACTGTATTTTAAGGTATTCATNACAGTTCTATTGATAAGATCCAGAAATTAGAAGTGACAAATGAATGTCATTGAGGAATGGATTATAAACAAAGTGGAATACAACTCAGCAATGTAAACGGGGATCTACTGACACATTTGCTAGTATGGATATATCTAAAACAAAGTTATGGTAAACGAAAAATGAACCAAAACAACATATACTTCTTGTGGTTGTTATGATCAAGAGATTATTTGATTTGATTTTGATATTATAATTACAACATTCCTCCCTTCTCTTTCTTCCTTCCAGTCACCTCCCTTTCCCCTCCCTGTTCTCTTTCAAATGAATGGCCTCAATTTTAAAATAGTGGTGAGCTGGATCTATCATGACACAAGGTTTTACAAACACATTGATCTCAGTAAAAGCCATATGACCATAATGGCTCAGGATGGGAAGGCCTCAAATCCAATGAGAACCTCATAATTAGAGACGGACACAGAGGTAGGTCATGTGAGAAGAGAAATGGACACAGGTTGAAGTGATTTCACTCTACAACTGGCCTAGAGCTAACCAATCAGAAGCTGAAATGGAAGATGGCTTCTTCCTTAGGGCTTTCAGATGAAGCACTACTGTGCTGCTGCTTTGCTCTTGGGATTCTAGCCCCCAGAACCCTGAGGGTGTAAGCTACTGAGGTTTTTAATTACCAAGTGGTGGTAAGGGAGTATGACAGTCTTAGGAATTACCTACTTACCATAAGTTAAACCCTAACTCCATTGACTCAGTCACCTTCACGATGAAGGACCTGATTCACTGGAACTTCTCTATGAGTTGTTGTAGCAAACCCAACACACCTCCCATTCAGATAGAGAGGAACTAGACTCTAGGGCCTTCACCCTTCCAGAGCCTTCTGCCCCTTGTGTGCTACTATTCACAGCTACAGAATTTATGTGACACGAAAAGGTTCCCAGAATGTCTAAAATGTGAGTGTGTTCCCAAGAATCCGTGATGTAACCCGAAACTCTGTTCTTAAAAATGTTTATAAGGATAAGCTTCTGATTTCTCATACGTGAGCTAGTTTTAGCCAGTTCCTAACAAGCATCACAAGACATGTTATTGTTTTATTTAGGCACCTGATCTTCTTTCTGGTAAGGGAAAAAACAAGAAATAAAATGTACGTGCATGCATGTATGTGTTTGTGTGTGTGTGTGTGTGTGTGTGTGTGTGTGTGTGTGTGCGTGTGTATGTCTGTATGTCTGTATGTCTGTATGTTTGTATGTGTGTATGTTAAAGTGTACCTTTGTCATTGCTTGACATCACTAAGCTCTCATTATATGTATATATCTACACAAGTAAAAACATGGTTCAAGTATGTCAATCAAATTTATAAAGGCTTCAGAAAAACATTCAAATTTCCTCTAATTAAGACAAACAATTTTTGTCTGTCATTCATCTCCTTGATTAGCCTGGGCCAACAAAATAATTTATTTAAACAATTGATTATTTAAATATGTTTTGAATTCTTAGTGATATATTAGCTTATCCCTGACAATGGGTACACTCAAGAATTGCTAAACCTGTATTTCTAGATTTAAAATATAATTTATCACTCAGAAACCCTTTTGACCTCTCATCATCATCTTACATATTGTTATTATTACTGTTGTTGTGACTGAAGATGGACAGGCCTCAAGCTTACTTCTCACTTGCTTTCTACTGCACTTGATATTAAGCATCCAAAGCTACTGAGGATACAGAAGCACCAGGACTCTGTAGCCTTAATTGGGTCTCACTGCCTGTAAAAACTCAAAGGTAGTACTATGATGGTCAATGTGAATTGTAAACTCACCAGGGTACAGAATCACCTGGGAAACGGGCCAATGGGCATGCTTACAGGGGGCTGTCTTGATTGTGTTAATTGAGGTGGGAGGTCTTTTCCACTGTGAGTAGCACCATTTACCTGCCTGGGGTCCTGGGCTGTGTAAGTAAAGAAAACTTTCCTTCTTTGTTTTTTCATTGGGATGCCTCGTGGTTAGCTGATCCGGTTGACTGCCTTACCTTCCTACCACAACTGACTGTACCTTGAACTTTGGGCTAAAATAAACCCTCTCCCCCTTAAGTTAGCCTTGTTAGAGTAATTCATCACAGCAACAGGTAAAAAAGGAAGACAGGTTTACACCCAGGTAAATGACCTTCAATCTGTAAGTCACAAGACCCCAAAAGAAACAAGAAGGTCTCATCTCATGGTGAGCAATCCAGAAAGGGAGAAGGATTGGGAAATTTACAGAGGTTAAAGGTGACTTTTGGTGAAGAAAATCTCCAGTAATTAGTTCAACTGAGAACCACTTAACATTATGAAGCATCTCTTATTGGACAAGCAAGGACTGAAAACATACAACCGTGCAGCCCTGAATGAAACCTTACAAAACGTGCTGAGAAAAAAGGGAAGGGTGGACAGGAAGGAAACTCACTGTCTTCACATGGTGTTTGAATTCTGCTCTCAAATGACAAACCAGAAGCAGGCCAGATGCACCTATAGGGTCCAGGGCACCTCATTTTTGGAATACATTTGGAAAGTTCTAAGTAAACAAGTTCATTTTTGTGTGTTTTACTTCATCCATGAATTAATAGTATATAACAAATGTGTTATAAAACCAAAATGTATATCACACAGAAAGCTCAGAACAAGGGATATTTAAGAAAAGTACTAGAGAGCATAAAGGATTGTAACTTCAAAACATTGAAGTTCATAAGAACGTGGTGGTGAAGTCATTACTGATAGGGTTCTCGAGAGAGGCCTTGGTGTCAGCTCCTGTCACCTCAAAAGGGTTTAGGTAGACTCTATGGAATCCCATTCTTGNAGTAAGTCCCAGGGGCCATATTTTAGGAATATGCTTTAAGCATAGCCTAGTTCAATGTTTTTGGGGTTTTGTTTTTTTATTTTCTTATCAGTCTTGACTGACAGTATAGAAAAAAGTCTACAGAATGAAGTAATGTCAGAAAGCTGTGGAGCCAAGAGAATATTCAAATCCAAAAGACAGAAGGAATTTATTTCAATAATAAAAGTTGGTATTGATAAACACATGCTTTGAATTCTTCTACCCAAATATATATTTCACCACTCTTCTTTATGAGATAGTATGGAATTTGTAAGTATGGCTTTATAAGGAGAAGAGGACATTACATTAGGACACTTGGTGCCTCTTTGTGTACAGTGTTCTGGCCACCTCAAGAACTTGCAGAGCCACTACCTCCACAACATGTGACCATCCCATCTTAAACTTCAGTCTTCATAGTTCAACCCAAAAAAATCATCTTTTTTTATGAGTTACCCAGTCATCTATAATAATAGGAAACAGACTTATACAAAAAGCATGTATATTCTCATATCGGGTTCAAAAAAACAGTTCAAGGAAGAAAGTGGTGGCTCTAGTTTACTGTAGGAAGCCTGGAAGGACTGTAGAAGGTAGGAGGTGAAGGCTAAAGGAACACACAGAACAGCTTCAGATGTACACGACAAATCATGCTCTCAGTAGAGCTGATCAGCCAGGACAGACATACCTCCTTCCTCAGGGTCCAGTGCATCACAGGGAAGCATTGGAAAGGGAGCCACCTCTAAGGCAGGGAGGCATGGAGCATGATAATGTTTCTCTTCCATCCTTTCTTTCTCTAAGGGAAGTGGTACAAAATAAGAGATATCTGTCTACTATTTCCATACATACATATATATATATATTCCCATATATATATATATTTCCATATATATATATATATATTCCTACATTATATAGGGAAATCATAGGTCCACATGTATGTCATTTCTGTAAATGACATTTTAAACCTCAGCAAAACTGTTTCCAAACCACTGCACTTTCTTTGAGACAATTCAATTAAATAACATTTGTAAAGCATCTATTACACACTAGATGTTTAATAAATCATGAGAACAAGTATTCATTACAATATTATATAGTATCTACAGAGGGATACTGGGAAAGCTAGAGAAAGAGGCAAATGGAGAAAAAAGAGAAACTGGAAAATGTTTTGTGTGCCTTCTGAGTTAACCTCTGGAATGCAAAACCATAGGTTCCCTTCTGATTAGCTTCAGCCTAACCAAGTGAGCCTACAGGGTACCAGTGTACGAAACTTTCAAAGAATAAAAATGTTATTTAAAAGAAGGGAAAATTTGACTTGAATTAATGTACCATACTTCACAGATGAGTGAGGTTTCTGGTAAAAATGGAAANCAAATATCCCAAATTAATTAAGCTTCAAAATTCCAGTGTCAGGCAAGTCTTTTGAATATGAATTCATAAACACACACACACATTTGAAAGTGAATATCCTGCAGTCCTTAAGTATTTCTTCCAGATATTATCTGAAAAGTCCTTCTTAGGAAGAGAAATTTACCATTTAATATAATGTGCAGAGGAAAACCATGACAGCTCTGCTTCATCAATAACTTCAGAAATTGCTGTGTCTTTTGGTAGTTCAGCTTCTAGACTAATTTTGAACATTATTGAAATGCCATTTGAGTGTTAATGAACTATGGCCAGCAATTAAAATTTAGTTACCATAAGACCAAGTGAAAGTGTACTTACCAGGGGTTCGTATTATGGGCTTGCCCAATAAATCACGGCTAAGACGTTCATAACAAAAGCATTCATCTTGTAAAGAACTTGCTTGGACACAGTGCTAGGAGAAGAAAAGCATTGGCTTAGTGTGGGTAAAGCAGAGAGCACAGTTTCATTGAGGGAATGTCACCAAACACTCTGAAATTATGCACAAAAAAAATATTTGGAGGAAACTTTACATAACTTTTCTTTTCAATTTTGAGAACAGATGAAAGACATTTATAACACTAAAGCAATTGCTGTCACCTGATCTGTGAACTCTGTCATTTCCAAGATCTACACAAATATGGTGTCATGAGACCTACTTTCTGGATCTTTAGCAAATACAGGTGACAGAAGAGATGAAGCTTCAGCAGAGAAGTGAAAACTTAATGGGATCAGTGGTTCCCAGACACAGGCATGTGCAAGGCAAATGAAGAGGGAAAGTGCAGGCAGGACGGGAGCCTGGGGGAAGGGGAAGTAGAACTGTGACATTTGCTGATGAACCATATGTGCGTGGTTTGAAAGACATGACTGAATTGTTTTTGGTGCAGTATTATTCTGACATTTAGAATGAGGCAATTTTCCATTTCCATTAATGTACTGCCAAATAGAAGGGGAACTGTCGAGAATTAAAGACTAAAGAAAGCTGTTCCTCAAAGTTGTATTAAATCATTGCTGATGAACTCATTAAGAGCAAATTAACAAGGTAAATGGTACCAGGAGTATCCAGCAAGAAGCCCCAAGTGCACTGAGATAACTTCACTGCTTCTAAACGGCCCAACTTACATTCAACAAATCCAGTGCATGGCACCAAAATGAGAAACCTTTTTTTGGTTTCTATACATCTCACAGTATCTTTAGAAAAGACTCAGTTTGCCTCAGAGGAAGTAAAA
>LZPO01009697.1:0-15850 GCA_001675575.1 Neotoma lepida
TTACACAGAGAAACTCTGTCTTGAGAGAGAGAGAGAGAGAGAGAGAGAGAGAGAGAGAGAGAGAGAGAGAGAGAGATATCAACTTTTGAGAATCCGTTTCAGAGGGTTGTTACATGATCATCATTGTGGGGAGCACGACAGCAGGCAGCATGGCGTTGGGGTAGAGCTCACAGCTGATCCACAGTGAAACTGGGCCTATTCTGTGTTTTTTAAACCTCAAAGCCNACCCCCAGTGATATAACCTCTTCCAACAAGGCCACACCTCCTAATCCTCCCCAAACAGTTCACCAACTAGGATCTAAACATTCAAATATATGAGCCTTTAGGGTCTGCTCCTCATCCACCATAGACCCTAAGGGCACCCAGTCCTTTCTGCACCCTCCAATCCTATTCCCTGCTCTGAACCATACTGTTATGTAACTCCTCTTAGGTGGTTCTTTGTTTCTGTCAGAAGTGGGTGGTGGTCACCCTCCCTGCATGGGCTGGATGCTGGATGCTCTTCACTGCCCACCCATTTGCTTCGTGTCTCCCTTCACCAGCTAACCTGGGGGAAGAGGCCTTGAATTTCAGGCCTATTTAGAGGCTTGGCTAGAACTCAGTATTGCAGAGACGGGAAGCAGTGATTTCAGAGGTGTAGGTTTGGGGCTCATAAGGCCAAGTAGCCTAGAGGAAGTGAAAGGCCTGTAGGAGCAGCAGTGTGACTCCAGCAGCTGCCAGAACTTCACAGTTTCTTCACATGGCTTTCTAAGTTGAAGGATGAGCACACCAGTACCACTGTCTTGGAGTTATAATTTCTTAGGAATTTGCCTGGTATCCATTCCACTAATATATAAAAGTTAAATAGCCAAAGTGTTATATCTTTCCTGTTTCCACTTCTTCGACTTTTGTTATCTTTTTGCTTGTTTCTTGTCATCTCTAAGCTTTTGTGACAGGGCACACTCCTCCTCAGTCCTACTTGGGAAGCAGTGTTATATCTGAAAATTCTCACTTTGCACAAGATATTTCCCATTTCTACCAAGAAAGGGCTGTGACTACCATTCTTATATATCAAGTACTATTTGTTTCTAGAGTGTGTTTCTTCCAAGACCTGGACCATAGCAGTTTTGTATGCCAGGTGAAGGGGGTGTGGCTTGTGCAGGCATCCTCTTCTGAAGTTTCATTTTTAGATTGAGGGATCCACAGAGACTTGAAAGCTGTGTGAGTTATTATTAACCAGAAGAGAGTGTGAGGTGTTTAATTGAAACAAGGCCTCTCTTTTGCTAGCTAATGTAGAGGGAGCAGACTGAAAGCATGAGGTGACATTGGTGATTTATCAGCATGCAGAGCTGTCTGAAGGGGTGGTTGCTAGACTCCAGTGGGATCACCCTGGACAGGCACACGCTGCCACCTATGGTTTGGACAGCTGGCGGTCCACTCTAAGGGTGCCAGGTGAACAGTCGACTCTTTCCCTATGTTTGTGAGTGTGGTCTGACCCATTTGTTTACAAGAACTGAATTTCCAAAGTTTTTTTTTTAAGGAGAGCCAAACAGTAGAGAAAAATATTTTAATATTACTTTCTCTGGACAAAAAAAGTATAAATTGTGAATTAAGTGAAAGTTTCCTGTTATAGCTTGCTTCTTTTTAAGGAGTCTGCTATTTGCTCTTTATATATAGTCGAATGTCCTAAACTTTTCTTTTTAGCAGAATCAAAGATTATTGCAAGTGGCAAACAATGTTTGTGTAAACTGCATGTTTTTGCTTATAGAAATCTCTTTCCCTGTGGAGACTCAATGGTTTGCATTATTGATGACCGAGAAGATGTCTGGAAGTTTGCCCCTAACCTTATAACTGTGAAGAAGTATGTCTACTTTCCAGGCACAGGTGATGTGAATGCACCCCCTGGGACCCGGGAACCTCAGACAAGAAAAAAAGGTGGGTGATCCCCTTCTCAATGTGAAATTAGCATTTTGATAAATTTTTATCTTTTTTTATCTCTATAATGACTTATAAATTCAATATTCACTTTATTCTTTTTTGCTTTCTATTTGTATTTTAATTTTCCTGAGGCAATTGGGTTTATATAATGAAAAATGGGATATTTAAAAGTCATATTAAGGCTGATGATATAGTTACGTGGTATACTGCTTACCTACCTTTCACAAGTCCCTGAGTTCAGTCCTTAGTACTGGAGGAGTAAGTGAGGGGGCAGGAGGCAGCAGCGGGTATCATACTGTTCTAAAGTTTTGCAGGCTGAGTAAGATTAAAGATGCTGGCTGAGTATCTAACTATGATGCTGCTGCATTTCATCCCAGGTTTTCTTTTTTTTCTTTTTTTCTTTTTTTGGTTTTTCAAGACAGGGTTTCTCTGTGTAGCTTTGGCGTCTTTCCTGGAACTCACTCGGTAGCCCAGGCTGGCTTCGAACTCACAGAGATCCGCCTGCCTCTGCCTCCCGAGTGCTCGGATTAAAGGCATGCGCCACCACCGCCCGGCCATCCCAGGTTTTCTTAAGCATTATGACCAGTGGATTATATATCCTATAGAGGAAGTGAGGTGTGGGATACAGTTGTTTTCTTTGTAAGAACCAGCCCCAAGCAGGGATTCCCATCTATTGCCTGTGTGGAGACTGCAGGGAACTGTGTCTGTTAGGCACATGTGAGCCCGAGTGTCTAAAGGAAATTTATATTTCTTTTACTTTCCTCCTTTTTTTGGAGACATAGTCTTTTTATGTAGCCCAGACCCTCTGCCTCAACCCAAATACAGGGATTACAGATGTGAATCACCAAACTCAATTTAAAGTTTTGGTTTTAAGTTTTTGTGATGAATTTTAGTTTTGGAAAAAAAAAAAATGTTTAGTGGCATGCCATTACTCCTATAGTCACTAAAGTAGAAAAAGAAGGTAAAACTGTTTTAGGGCATTGTAGATGAGGACATTGACCTGGAAAGCCATGCCCACATGAGCTGTAACCGCAGAAGGTCTGTGCTTGGCCATAGGCCTAAGCTAGAGGGCAGATAGTTCAGACTGTCCTGGAGAGGGGTGCGGTTTAGTTTTGAAAGTATTACCATTAAGAAACAGTAACTTTTTCTTTTGTATGTATATTTAGTAAATCATTCTTCTAAAGGAGCTGACATCTTGGAACAAGCTCCATCAGCGAAGGATCCTGAGGAAGGCAAGCCAGCTCCTGGGGTGGAGCAGAGCAATGGCCTTGGGAAGGCCTCCCGGGAGCTCAATGGTGGCGAGGCTGTACCAGGAGCTTTCCCCAGTAAAACAGACGAGAAGGACACCTGGTCCCTCCCCCGGGCCTCTCCTACTAGCAGCTCTGGTGGCCATGAGCTGACAGAAGCTTCCGAGCTGCCAGTGTCTTGTGAATGGGATAGTCGGACCGCAGCAGGGGTGCAGCCCACTCAGGGCGACTCCACCCAGGATTTGGATTTTGACTTGTCCAGTGACAGTGACAGCAGTGAGAGCAGCAAGTCAGAAGGGCAGAAGTCTTCCTCTGCTTCCGATGGGGAGAGTGAGAAGAAGAGAGGCCACAAGTCTCCGGCCACCCAGGACCGAACCAAAGTTCCACAACAGGGGGAACCCCCTGACACAAGTGGGGGGAGACCTGCAGCAAGCCCCTTGGGAGAGTCTGCGCCTAGCACCCACCCTCATGACAAAGGATCAGACCTGGATACACAGGAGGAGAGTGAACGGGACAGTCTCTGTGGCCTGGGCAATGGCTGTGTGGACCGGAAGGAGGCTGAAACAGAGTCACAGAACAGTGAGCAGTCAGGTGTCACTGCGGGCGAGTCCCTGGACCAGAGTGTCGGGGAGGAGGAGGAAGAGGACACAGATGATGATGACCATTTGATACACCTGGAGGAGATCCTAGTCCGAGTCCACACTGACTATTACACAAAATATGACAGATACCTCAAGAAGGAGCTTGAGGAAGCTCCAGATATACGGAAAATTGTGCCAGAGCTCAAGAGCAAAGTGCTGGCAGATGTGGCTGTGATATTCAGTGGGCTGCACCCAACAAACTTCCCTGTGGAGAAGACTCGTGAGCACTATCATGCCACGGCCCTGGGAGCCAAAGTCCTCACTCAGCTGGTGCTGAGCCCTGATGCCCCAGACAGGGCCACTCACCTCATTGCAGCGAGAGCTGGTATGTGCCACCATCCCTGATCCCAGGGGTAGGGACATACACCCACCCGTACTCCCGGATAGGCGTGCACCTTTTGTGCCTCGACTTGGTCTCTTTTGAGACTAGATCATAATGGAACTCTTTATAATCATGACATTTTAAAAACAGGGTGACCGGCTAGGGAGATAAATCAGTCAATGAAGTGTTTGTCACACAGGTATAAGGACCTGAGTTGGGATCTCCAAAACCCATGTAAAGCCAGGCTCAGTGGCTCATATCTATAATGTCTGTATGATACAGTGACAGAGACAAGAGAATCCCAGAAGCTCGTGAGCAGGATAGCCTGGTGTAAGCAGACAACAAAGACCCTGTTTCAAGGTGGAAGAAAAAAAATCTAAGGTTGTCTTCTGACCTCCACATATGTATGTGGCACCTGCACACACACACAGACACTTACACAAACACACACTCAGGTTTGATAATTGACTTTGGGTAAAGTTTTTTTTCCTGTACACATTTCACCTGTCTTGGGCCCCTAGAACAGTCACTTTCATGTTTTGTGTAATGCAGTAATGGATGCTGCTTTAAGAAAAGCTTGAAGAAAACAAATAGCTAATTACTATTTTAAATGGTCTTTGTAAGCAATTTGACTTTTCCTTAATAAAGATCACCCACATTGTCTAGGCACTGCTTGTCCCCTTGCTGTTTTTCAACAATAATCACTGAGTTAGAGCCTCCTAATGCTTCACCTCCAGACTCTGCAAAGCTGTCAAGGTGGCTCATTCCCATAGTCTCCCTGAAGGTTGCAGGTTGTTTGACTCTGGCTTCTGACCATGATGTCATTTCTCTGTAGAATAATTAGCACAGATTAGAGGGAAGCTGAAGGGCTCTCTGGCCCCAGCAACATCTTTTGTTTGAGGAGGGAATGTAGCATCAATCTTCCTCAGGGGTCATCCTTCCAAAGCATTGAGAGTACAAGTCGGGTCCCTCCTTGGGTTGTGTCTGTGTGTACACCTGCTTGTGTAGGGACTGTCCAGTACTTGCTCCATATCTCTATTTTGCCTGGTTCTGAAGCGCTTTCTCTGTGGACACTTGTGCCATTGGGATGATGTGAGATGTGACCAGCGTGTTCTCATCCTACCATTTCCTTTGAAGAGAATGACTTCCTTGAAGACACTGTTAGCCAGGGACTCAGTTGACCACCTTACAGCATAGAGTCACTGAGCTGTGTACAGAATAGCTATAATACATCAGAACAGGGCACGATCAGCTGGAGATAGAATAAGGAGTCAGTGGGTGATCAGGAGCCCTCCACGGAGCTCTTGCCATACATAGGAAGGACAAAAAGAGATGAGACGGGATAGGGCCAGGCCAGGTGCCAGACTGGTTAAGGAAGCCCTGAAGTTGAAAAGTGATAGGATACCTTAGTGTAGAGAGAATTGATAGGACCTCCCGAGAGATCTCTTACTGTGGGTGGTGCCAGAGCCCAGGTAATAAATAGACAAGCCTGGAGGGCCTCAAGCTGTCTGTGGGGATAACTTGAGGATTAGAAAGTAGTTTAGGTACAGAATTCCTGTTGGCAGAGGAGTGATGCTTGTCTGTAAGCCTGGCATGCAGCTCCGTCCTAAGGAATATATAACTCCCACTCTGGTATACTAGGGCAGGCAGTCTGACATGTTGTCTCTGCAGGCACAGAGAAGGTACGCCAGGCACAGGAGTGTAGGCACCTACATGTGGTCAGCCCTGACTGGCTGTGGAGCTGCCTGGAGCGCTGGGACAAGGTCGAGGAGCAGCTCTTTCCACTCATAGACGACGATGCCCGGACACACAGGTAGGCTCGCTCCCATCCATACCATTCCACGCTGCCTTTCTTCCCTGAGGTACCCAGCCACAAGCAGGCATCTAGGTGTGGCCCCTGTGATCTTCTCAAGCTGGGCCAGGAGTGTCTGTGGGCTTAGTTCTACTTCACATCTAGCAGTGTTTTCAGGTAGCTGGATACAGTGAGGAGAGCTTTGTTGCTTGAGGGTGTCCAGCCAAGATCCATGACATTAGTTACTTGTCCTGATGCTGTGACACAGTGCATTGACGAACAGTTTGAAGGAGGAAGAGTCTGTTCTGTCAGGAATCCAGTTGCAGGAGTTTGAGGCAGCTAGTCATGCTGTTTTCAGAGTTTTAAGAAGAATGATAAATGTTGGTGCTCAGCTAGCTTTCTCCTTTCTGAGTAGTGTAGGACCCAAGCCCAGAGAATCCAGAGATGGTGCCCCACATACTTTTAGGGTGAGTCTTCTCTCCTCAACTAACTTAATCAGAATAATCCTTCACAGGCATGGCCAGAGGCTTCTCCTAGATGGTTGTAAATCTGCATGGTAGTTGTTATTAACCGTTACAAATACCACCCAGCTCCCAAGGCTGCAGTGCTCCTGAGAGGGAGTGTCCGTCCACCCTGGCCTTGACCTCTACAGGTGATCTTGTAACTCCTCTGTGAACTCAAAGATCCAGAGAAGCATCAGGTCTGGGTTTTCTTTTAGTACAATTCAATGTGGGATTCAGTAGTACATCCTAGTTTGCATATATTTCTTCAGGGTTAAGATTATACAAATTATATAAAGGAACCAAAGAAAGGGAGGTGGGATGAGGGCCATGGAACAGGTCTGCAGAATTATTCCAAGAGGGAGATACATGGAAAATGGAACTTCTCATCTTTTGTGTATTTGTGATGAGAAACTTTTGGTTGTTGGGGGCAAGTGGCAGTCAATTTCTGTTGAGAGTAGCTCTGGGCATTATCAGCTCAAGCATATATCAGAGCCTGAAGTACAAAGAACTGAAGTTGTCCTGCTGAGGTAAGGCTTCCTCCAGGCAGGTCCTGCTGCATGGCAGACTTGGTGATGCTGGTGGTTGAGCATCATGTTATTTTTACACATCATTATGTTCTAGAATTCTGAGTTGCAAATCTTCCATCTTAAGTATTCAGTCAAGAATTGAAGAAGCTTTTCATTTGGAGCCTAGCCAGTAGTTTCTGGTTATCTCTGGTACATATGGCCACATTCCTGCATCCACATCCTTAACATTGTTGGACATCTCTTTCACCTTGTGTCCGTGGGCCATGTGTTATTGATAATACCGTTCATCCCACAGGGATAACAGCCCTGCAGCCTTTCCAGACAGACAGAATGTGCTCCCAACAGCCTTGTTCCACCCAACACCCATCCATTCCAAGGCCCACCCTGGCCCCGAGGTTCGGATCTATGACTCCAACACAGGCAAGCTCATCCGGATGGGCACCCAGGGTCCTGCACCAGCTCCCTCCAGTGCCCCACTTATCCATGGGGAGCCTTCCTCCTTCAGGTACGTTGTGGCATGTGGAAACTTCCTTTGCTGAGAAAATAGGCATCTAAAGTGTTAAGTTTTAGTTTTCTGAACCTATTAAGATGGTTGTGTTGGACCACAATGTAGACAAGTGGCATTTGAGGCTCTGTTCAGTCCTAAGTTTGTGTTGGGCTGCCTGCCTGACAGTGGTGATTTCAGTGCATAGAGCACCTCCCAGCCTGTGCTGGGCTCTTCTGTTTATTCTGCTGAGTCTTGGATTACGAAACCAAAAGTAGAGGAAACTTGCTTTAGTTCTGCAATATCCTAGATGAGCCGTGTCTACAGAGTGCTCAGTGCTGGCAGTGTACTCAAGAGTATCGAGGGGTGCTCTGACCTCCCTCCCAGATCTGTCCTGCAGGCAGACAGTCTTGACCCCCTGGACTCTTCTACATACTGACAGAAGACACTTGATCGGAAGGATATGTGAGAACACTTGAGTAGATTAAAAGTCACTTGTTGGTTGGGTTGGTGATACCCCGCAAGTGACAGACCCTTAGTACCCCCTACTTTATCTGTGCAGTCTTAGTCACCCCCATCCCTGTGAACCCTGCAGACCACCCTTCTATAGCTGAAGTATATCCTGTTTGTTTAAATAAGGAGCCTAGAGGTTTGGGACGGTAAATACAGTGTTCAGCTTGCAGTGGGCATGTAGTCACCTGCCGATTTCTTTGTGATCCTCTCTGCAGAAGCGCTGAGATCATCCCTGGTAGCTGCCCTATGTGGTCAGCAGCCCAGAACTGTAGTGGTGTTAGTTCTGCTCTGATTGCAGTGGGCCCTGGGGGCCTGAGCAGTTTGCATGTTTTCAGCAGAGTAGTCTTAGGGCTAAGCAAGAACTTAGTCCTGTGAGGCCCAGCCTCCGTGACACACAGGCAATAGGAAGCACAAACAGAAAAGCCAAGATACTCATTCAGGACTGGTGTGAAGTGGCTCTCTCTCCTTCCTTGGTGCACACTGAATGCACCTGCTGCTTTGCAATTCAAAACAAAACGTGTCATCATTACTGAAACTTGTTTTCTTGCAATTAGTCGCTCACGTGCTGGAGTGTGTCCACGTGCTGCTGCTTGTAGTCTGTACCATCACGTCACCAAAGTGGGGTCACTGAGGTCAAGGTTGTGGATATTTTCAACTGTAGTACAGCATAGCAGGCTGTGTTGCCAAAACATGCTGCAGTTTGCCCTGACACCCAGAAGAGTAGACCCGTATGCCCTGGTGAGGTGTGTGTGCTGGACATATCCTGTAGCTGTCCTGGGTAGCTAATGCCTAGCAAGAGCTTTGTGAAGGCAACCTAGCCTCTCTGGATGTGAGCTCACTATCAGAGTACACTTCAGCAAACTGCCTTTTTATGTCCTTTCCATCCTTTTTTTCTACTGAGTTCTTCTTTTGAGAGGGGGTGTAAGGTTCGGTTTGTTTTGTGAAGATTGTCAGGTAAAAACTTATGAAGCCCCCACGTGCTTACAGGAGAGAGACCTTGGTTAGTACCATGCTGCCACAGCTTCCCTACCTGTGCATGACCTCATTTTTTGAGTGGTGTGGAGTACTAGGTATTTTGCTCTGTAGCAGGCACCTATGACTCAGACATTTATCCCCTATCTATGAAATTAAGTTCAGTATAGATTGGCTATACATTGTTCTTGAAATTTTCACAATTCAGTTTGAGCTTCCTTTCAGATTCTGTTGTGATTAATACCATTTGGCAAATTCTCCATACTCTGAAGTGTCACCTGGTCCCAGAACACAGAGACAGCAGAAGTTTCGGCACTTCCTGCCATAGCCACAGCCAAGCTTGGCCGCTATGCTGAGCCTAGAAGATGTGAGATTGCAATCACACACATGATCCCAAGTAATTTGTTTATGTTACAGTATGTGAAGGCTGAGTTTGGTTCAGAGCACTGTATGTATTTTACTGTCCTAAGGTGAAGCATTTACTCTTTTGCCAAAATGTCCTTTAAAATGGTGAGGCTATCATCATGTTTGAGGTCTTGGTTCGAAGATAGAGAGGATGAATGTGCAAGGGCACAGCTGGGGTGGGGGTGTGCTATACCCCTAGAAGCCACATAAATGCTGGCCACAGTGGTGTGCATCTGCAGTCACACTGCTGGGGAGGTGGAGACAGGCAGATACCTGAAGTTCAGTGATGAGCCAGCCTGTCTAAATCAGTTAGAGGCCTTGTCTCAGACATGTAAAGTGGAGGGTGATTGAGAAGGCACTTGACGTCAGCCTCTGGCCTACCATGCACCACGTGTACAAACATGTTCATATCAACATCACATCACAGTGTAAAGAGTACTGGTACCTCTGAGGAGCAGCAGTGATACCTCTATTCACTACTCCTGTCTGTCATCTCACTGCTTTCTGCTTCTGTGCACACATGACGGTGGAGGAGAGCCAGATGCACAAGACATTCCAATAGTGTGGAAGGTTGGAAGTTAGAGGCCAAGGTGGGCTGAGGATGTTCTAAAGAATCTTCTAGCAAAGCTGCATAGCAGAGAGTGTGCTGTAACAGAAAAAATAAAATCACATGGGTACAAAACAAGTACAAAAAAAGTAAAACCATATGGTACCAAAAAGCTCAAAACTAGGTGAGGTAACATGGAACTTGTTGGCCGTAGGTCTGTGCATATCTTTCATGTAAGACGCAGATGCACCCAGTTGGAAGTCAGGGCAAGTGTGGTCTCAGGACTGACCTAGATACTGGAGCACTGGTCAGTGCATGTGTAACTAGGTGATCTCAAGGGGAGACTGTGGCACTGGAGAGAAAGATTAAGCATTCAGCTTGTAGGAATTGGGGGTGTGTGATGAACACTAGCCCCTCCACGTTACTAAGTACAAAGGGTTCATTCCAGTGCTGCCTGTTCATTCAAATGTGAAGTGTGCTTGTGTTTGCTGAGGATGTTTAAGTGAGCTCTGCATTTGGCTAAGCTCTGGCAATGTGTTATGAGAGGGTGTGCCCTTTGACCCAGGTTCTGCTTTAGGGCTGTGGTCTAGAAGTAAAAGCAGTAGCTGAGAGCAATGGAGTGGGGCACAAGATTTGGAACTCTAATTTCTTTCTTGCTGAAAATAATCATGACACTGTGACACAAAACACTGATAGATGGTGTTGGGAGCAGCCCAGTAACCAGCTGGGCTATGGCTTGTATCCACAGTGGTGCTGTTCTCTGGGGTGCTGTCCTGTGAGACCTGAGCAGCTGTACCCTTCTGAGCTGAAGAGACACAATAGGGAGTTGAGGCCACCACAGAATCCAGGATTTGAGAAACAAAGCTGAAGGAGGGGAGGCCCAGAAGGAGCCTGGCGACTACAGACTACCTTTTTATTCTGGAGTTCTGAGTCCTTCCAGGTCCTCTCTTCCAACAGTATCTGTGGAGGGAATATGCATGGTCAGCCCAGAGAAGCAGATGGGTGTGGGAAGGGGGAAAGATGGGAAACTTAGGCAGGATGGGGAGTCGTGGGTCTCCCTGGGGTAGTGGAGGCTGGGCACAGGAACCTCAGTCCCGATGAAGCCGGGGCACACCCACTCCAGAGCTCTGTGAACCCACCCTCTGGAGGTTTGTGGAGGACACTTTACACAGGTATAGTAGGTTAATCACTGTCCTGCGTGATTGGCTCTCTGGAGGTCAGAGGTAGGGTTGGGTTTTGAAGTTCCAGGTCTCAATCTTTCTAGGGACCAGCCCTGTTCTGAAGCCATCTCACACCTCCATGGACACTCCAAGGTTTTGACTTTTGTGTCAGGAACTGGCAACACCCTAAGATTTCCCCTTGGAGCACAAAATCTCAGTGGTCAAGGGGTGTACATTTCTGTTGCTGTCTGTTCTGCAGTATTATTATAACCTGATAAGGGGCAGGAAGGAGCTGTGATTGAAGGCTATTTCTGAAATTCAGTTTCTAAATTGCAGTTGGACAGCAGTGCTTCCAGAATTTAAAGCAGCCGCAAAGTCAGTATGTGCTGGTGTGCACCTGCGCAACACCTGTGCAGTCTGCTTTCCACGCTGCGGAAACCAACTCAGCTTCTCATTTATTTTTCCTTAAATAAAAAGCAAAGGCACCTTGTCTTAAGGTGAGTACAGTGTTAGGTACAATATTGTTTTTTTAATTATTTGGCTTTGTTTGAAGTGTGTGTCAGTAGACCAGGGATATCCAAGACAAGTGAAAAGTAATTGTTGTCTGAAAATAATTTGAGTGTGGTAGGCTGAGCCTCAATAAAGCTTTTAATATGGCAACACAGAAAGCAGGTTCTGAGAGGTGAAGCTGCCTCATGCAGCTGCAGGAACTGGTCTCGGGCAGTGCATGCTGGGAGGTGACTTTTGGTGATGTTTTCTTCTTTTGAACCTGGAAATGTTTTGTGCACCCAGATGCCAACCTATCCTGGTCCAATAGAGGATAGTAATGAGTCATCAACTGTATTGGTTGTAGAAACTTTATAATGGAAAGTGGCTTTGTAGAGTCACACTGACATGTCATCTCAGCCTAGTTCACTTTGGAGGCTGCCAGGTAACCTGGCAAGTACTCATACTCCTGCTGTCCACACTTGAAAGCATAGGATACTTAGAAGTGCCGCAAGGTCAGCAGGTGTCGGAACTACTTCTTCATAACCCTGATTTCAAAAACGGATGAACTGACCAGTGTATATGAGGAAACATGGAGTCCCCGTCTCTTCCTCCTCACTGCTATGTGTCTGGACACAGAGAACTGGATGTCTGAGGAGCAGGAGCATCCACATGCAGAAGAATGCTTTCCTTGTGGGTGTGTGTGTCCACTAAGGAATGTAGCTGAGGGATTTGATCCCACTCTGATCAGACCCACTCTGCCAGGACCCCTTCTTTGCTGAGCGAGGAAACCTAACATGTTTTTCCTCCTAACAACACTATGTAGAATACTCCCCTTTGATTTAAATTAGAGACTTCCTTCCCATCCTTGTTGGACTTTGCTTCCTTTCTGTGGAGTCTCACATGCTGAACCACTGAACAAATAAGTGTGCTCTGGTTCGGCTCTCCATGCTGGTGGTTGGCACCTGGTGACTTTCTCTTTAATAGTCATACCCACCACAATTCCAGACATCCACAGTGACCTTTGCAGCCAGTCTACTCTTTGGCTGTAGAGAGTCCTCGGACCCATCCCTGCAGAGTGGAATGGACCACTGTTCTAACCATCTTACAGCCTGTGTAGCTCCTGCTTTGTTCTGTCACAGGGCTCCTGTGCCTGCTAACCTCCTGGGAATTCAGCCTGGTTAACTCCATGTGAGTGGCAGCTAGCCTCATTCTGGGTCTGGAACTCCATGCAGACCCATTGTGACAGGGCACTTAGCAACAGCACCAAGCGCCATCCTTGATGATCATTCTCACCCAGGCTGTGAAGTTGTAAGTTTTGTTTGGTACTTGGTGGCTAAGAGTACAGTGGTGTCTCCCAGACTTGTCACCGAGTAAAGTCGGGGACATCTGCAGGCACTCCTTAATGACACTCAAGCATGGTAAATGTGTGGCTTGAGAGCAGGCTGTGTCCAGTTGCTAGGTGATGGCCATCTGATCCCACTCGAACTCAGGGTGTCTGGAGCAGGGTGAGGTACAGGTTCCCACTGGCCATGTGAAGAGGTGGACCCTTGGCCTTACTGAACTTGCTAAGATCACAGGGTCCCATCTGGAAGCGAGAGCCCAGGGAGAGGCCAAACATGGCTCTCTGAGGGACACTGAGCTAAGAGCATTCATTGAATATGCATACTCTTCAGTGAAATGGCCGTGTTTTGCCCATTCTCTAACTGAATTGTTTGGTTATTACTGTTAACATGTAAGTCTTTGTACGTTTTTCACTTAAATGAGCATTTTTTCAGTCCACTGTAGTTTGTCTTTTCACCTTTCAACTGGGCCTTTGATAGAATGCTGAGTTTTTACTATGTGAAGTTCTACTTACCAGTTTTTCTTTTTATGAATTGTTTTCATTGTTGTTTATTGCTGATAGCCCAACTCTATATTTCTCTGGTGTTTTATTCTAACAATTTACATGTACTGAAATATGACCTGTTTTCAATCAAGTTTGGGTGTTTTAGAAGGAGGATGGTATGTGGGGGTACACACACACACACACACACACACACACACACACACACACACACACACACACGAATGTACATGGAGGCCAGAGGTCAGTGTCCCATAGCATCCTCACTTGCTCTTAACCTTGTAGTTTAAGACAAGAGTCTCTCACTAAACATTGGCTCACCAGTTTAGTAAGCAGACTGGCCAGTGAATTCCAGACATCTGCCTGTCTGCCTCTCCGGCACTGGGATTAAAGGAACGTGTGTGGCCATGCTTCTACAGAGGTTCTGAGGATCCCAAATGATGTTTGCATGACAATACTGAGTCATCTTCCCAGCCTGAGTCACTTTGTAGAAGTTGTGAGAGGTCTTTTTCAATGGCGAGATTGATTGGTTAGCATTTTGAGACAGTCTCACTTTAGCCCAGTGTGGCTTGGAACGTGACTATCCTGCTGAAGCATCTCCACTGGAATTACAGGTGTGCATCTCCACACCTCACTAAGCTAGGAGATTTTTTTGCTTCAGTCTTTTTTGTTGAAAATGTCATTTTCTCCCTTGACCTTCATTTGCAGTTCTCAAAGCCACTCGAGTACATTTCTGTGGATCTGTTCCCTAGTTCTGTCTGTTCCATTGACCCGAGGACGCACCTTTCTTTCAGTCTTGGGTGGAGTATTGTCTTGTTGATAGGTTATTGAGAACTGTGGGGTTTGATGCGTCCTCCTTGTCACATTGGGGAGGGTCCCTCCTTCCTCCCCTCCTTCCTCTTACACGAAGTTTCCTTACTGGTGGCTATGAATATTTTAAATGATTGTGTATATTGACTAATATGAACATGTAGTTTTCTTTTTGACCTGCTTCTACATGGGTAGTTAACCTTCTTTGCTTTTTCTTTATTAATTTATGCACTTAGTTCTTAGAGGGGTGGGCTTTTGAGACATGCCACGAGCAAGTTTGGAAGTCACAAGACAACTTACGGGAATAGTTCTCTCCTTTCACCATGTAGGTCCTGAGGATCAAACTCAAAACTCAGGTCAGCAAGCTTGGCAGCAAATACCTTCATCCAGAGCATCTCCCTGACCCATTGATTGGTTAAAATAAAACAGAAAAATCCTTGAACTCTTGGAATAGAGCTGTGTTTATGGGTTTGTATATGTTGGCAGGCACCCCAGCCATGAGTCTGTGACGTGTTTCCTGCTCTATGCATTTTCACATACCAGTGTGACTTGTCACTAGTGTTCTCTCCTCTTCCCTTCCTTCGCTGAGCCTGTAGAGAACTGGTGCCACACTTTGAATGTCTGAATATTCATTGATACCAGCTGGCCCTGGGGTGCCCCTCGTTGCCCTGATGCCAGGAATCTTGTCTTTTTGCATGTCAGTCTTGCTGGAGACCTCTTTCTAAAAACCAGTTATTTGTACTTGTGAGGTAGAGTGGCAAGAGGATCAGAAGTCCAAAATCATCCTAAAGCCAGCCTAGACAACATGATGCTCTGTCTCCAAAACAAACACAGTTATTTAATTTATTGACTCGTGGTGGTTTCCTTCTGTTCCGCTCCGTGGTTTCTATTCTTTATCATCTTTCTCCTGCTTGCCTACTTTTTTATAATTTGTCCCAACAGCTGGATGCAGTCCAGGAGACTCCTTCAGAGCAGGGTCCTCTGTAGTACCCTCACCTTCTCCTTCCTGTATGTGCTTCAGACTCCATGCCTCTCCATGAGAGAGATCCATGGTGGGCTCTCTGTTCCCTTTGCCTGAAGTAGTCTTGATTTAGCTCCATTCCTGATAGTTCTTCTCTAGTATAAGGATCCAGGCTAATAGTTCTATTTCAATCCCTTGGAAACATCTGGTCCCTCCTGGTCTCTGAATTTGATAGGTAAGCTCTACTGTTGACTTTCTTTTTCTGTATAGGAATAGGTAAGGCATCTTTCCTCATACTGCTTCCAGGACACTTTTTTTGGGGGGGGGGGCTTTAATTGCCTGCTATGTGGGCTGGTGTGGATTTTGAGACTCTGTGGAGTAAAGGATTCACTCAGCCTCTTAGATCAGAAAGTTTAGGTCTTATGCTGGGTTAGGGACATTTCTAGCCATTGCTGTTTGGGTCCATCTCTGCCTCTCTTGGGAGTCTGAACCTTTTGTTCCCTCTTACCTGAGTTCTCACAGCAGCATTCATCTCTTCCTCTCCAGTTGTATTTTCTCTCCCTCCAGCCAAGGTGATTTCTGTGAGTTTACTCACAGTTCCCCCTTTTTCAATTCGCTGCCAGGCCCATCCTATGTGTTTGTTTTCCTTCTGCTTTTCATCTCTTAGACTTCTTTCCTTTTCATCTTCTATTCTTTGCCAAGGGTTTCTTTCTTTTCTTT
>LZPO01009699.1:2167-12861 GCA_001675575.1 Neotoma lepida
AATTTTATTAAATGCTTATTTTTTAGATTTATTTTATTTTTATAATATTTTTATTGATTATTAGAGAATTTCAGATCATGAATGTTGAGCACACACACTTCCCAGTCTTCCCAGATCTATCCCCTGCCCTTGTGACCCACCCCCAAAAAAAGCAGAAAAAAAAGCAAGTCCAATTTGTGTTGCCCATATATTCACTGGAGCATCGTCAAACTCCCAGTAGGCAGCCCCTTAAATAAAACTGAGTCCTTCCCCACCCACACCCCTGCCAGAGGCCATCAATTGTGGAGAACTACACTTCAGCATCCTTATTACAGTTTTTAAGAGTTCTTTTTGATGGCTTTCTGTATAGGCTGTTACTTTTTTGGGGGTGGGGTACTGGATAGGGGTTGCCACAGAAGCCTTCTGTGTCCCTCCATCTTAACTGTGAGTCTGCAATCATCAATACCATGGCAAAAATAGCTTCCTTGCCCTTTACAGTCAGCAGGACTACAGACCTCGGACATCCACATGGTCTCTGGTGTCAGCACGTGACACAGACCTCAGCATGGTTTCTGGTGGCAGTACGGACCATGGAATTCAACATGGCTATCTGCCACTGCACAAACCATGGACATCATCATAGCCCTTGGCGGCAGCGTAGGCCAAGGACATCAACCTGGCTTCATTCTGGCTGCAGTATAGACCACAGACACTGAATGGCCTTTGGTGGTAAAACGGGCCACATTCATCAACACAGACCCAGGCCACAGCAGGACCACAAACTCAGACATAGCCCTCAGTGGCAGCATGGACCCGGATATCAACACTACCTCAGGTGGCTGCGTAGGCCACTCACGTCAACATGGCCCCTGGAGGAAGCACAGCCCACTGACATCAGCATGGCCTCAGACAGTGGCCCAGACCAAGAACTTCTGTATAGTCTTCAGTGATAACTTGGGCCAGGGACGTCAACAGGACCCCCAGCTGCTGTAGGACCACGGACATCCACATGAACCCCAGCTTGAACATGGCCTGGGGTAGCGGACCAAGGATACTAAAGTGGCCTCCAGGGGCACCATCAACCATAGAGGTCTTTCAGTGAGGGCCAATCCAGAAAAAAGAACCATTCTTCATCTTGAACATCCTGTTGTTGCTCAGAACCAGGGCGACAATGCACTGGGCAGTGTGTTCAGGGGCTGAGTCAGAGTGCAAGCTTTAGGCTGCTGTACACCACCCTGTTAGCCCTACTCAGCAACGTGTTCCCCTCTCCTTCCCACCTCTCCGTCAAGTACTTGGTTAATCATAGTGGCACTGGAAACCAGTGTGTCACAAACTATATATTTCACCAGGCAGCTTTGCATGTAAATATTCATTGCAACAAGTCGTTGGTCTGGTTCAAGGTTTCTGGTTTCTGAAGCACCATAAGTACTGGACCATTGCCGAGAGACTTGTCTCGGATATCCTGCTGTTGCTCAGAGTCAGGGTGATGTTACAGCCATGTAGAGCTTCCAGGGGCAGGTTCTGTGTGAGCTCCTGGCTGCTGCACATCTCCTTGCCCTTGATGTCTGTCACCCCAAGGCTCTCTAGGCTTGACCTTGTGCTTGTGGCCTGCTGGCAGGCCTAGTACTGGTCCTATTCAGTTATGACGTGTTTCCTTGGGAGCTCCAGGCCGCTCGCTGCACATCACCCTGTCCCTGGTGCCAGCTACCCCACGGCTCGGCTCAGCAGGCATAATTGGGCTGAACTGATGCCCATAGCCAAATCGATGCCTGCGATCTCCGTCTCCCAGCAGTACAAGCAGCACAGGCTGCAGCCAGAACGGCTCCATGTTGGTGGCTGGCCAGACACGGGCCTATGGATGTCCCCACTCAGCAATGACCCATTTCTGTGGGAGCTCCAGGGAGCCATACGTCTCCTCATTATCAGCGCCAGCAGCCCCACAGCTCGTCAGGAACAACTTTTGTCCTTGGAGCCTGCTGGCTGAGATGGGGCAGCGAAGGGTATAGAGTCATCATTCTCTGAGGGTGACTCTATTCCACCATCTTTTCTTCTAATTTTGTGAGTCCACGTCTTTTTTTGTTTGTTTGTTTGTTTATACAATTTTTTATTGATTCTTTGGGAATTTCACACTATGCACCCCAATCCCACTCATTCCCCAGTCCTTCCATATCTGCCCTCCACCCTTGTAACCTCCACCCCAAAAGAAAATAAAAAATTAAAATAAAAAAAAATCTTGCCAACTCTGCTAGGCACAACCTGCCCCTCCAGTTCCACTGTGCATGTACCATCCTTTCCCCCATTTTTCCCACCTCTCCATCACATAGCCATTCGTTGTAGTGCCATTGGAAGCTGCAGCATACCCTTTGGCCAAACAGCTTTACTTGCAAAGGTTCATTGCAATGAATCATTGGCATGGTTCAAGGCCTCTGGCCACCCCAACATCTACCCCATCTATGACCTGCTGAAGTGCATGAAGGGACCAGTCCTTCAGAACCATAGCTGCAGCATCCCCATGACTCAAGACAACAGCAGGATATCCAAAAGGAGTTTCTGTGAGGCTCCAGTATTGATGGCATAGCAGAAGCCAGAGGCCATGAGTCCATATTGTAAAAACATCCCATAAGACTTGCCTTTTACCCCCTTACTTGTTCTGGAGCTATTTTGGGTCCTACAGACTCCTTGTCCACAACTGCATCACCCCTTGGAGCCTCCATGGGTCTCTCAGATTCCTCAGAGCTCCTAGGTGGGCGCTGACAGTCACCTCCACTCCTCCTATCTTTATTTTTTTTACATAATATTACCAAACAAATGAACATCAATTATTTACTTTGTGGAAAGTATAAAATGATTGTTTACTAACCAAAGTTTAATTAAAACTATTTAGGAAATAAAACCATGCAATAATATGTGTGGACAGTATGATAATTATTTTGAGACTTAAAGACACTAGCAGGACAAATGAGAGTCACAATAAGAAGAAAAACTTCAAATCAGTAAAATTTGTTTTCTCTTGGCAACATCTATTAATGATGAGTGAACCAAAGCATGTCTTTCTTAAAGGACTCTAGATTCTTATAACTAGAAGTAATCTTAAAGATCACAGAGCCAGACTGCCTGACCTCATTTTGGGTTACCAGATGGAGAGAGAGCTCCTAACTTAAAGTCCCCAGTGATCACTTCCCTCTGCATGAGCCAGAACTGACCATAGGGAGGAAATTCAGGGTTGGGACAAGTCACATTGTGCTCTTGTAGCTTCGTATCCATGACTGTGCATGTAAAGGTCAAGTTTATTGGCCAATTATTTCCAAAACAATTGGAAGAGAGGAGAATTCCCCACGAGTGCCCTGGAACAAATGGGGGGGGGCATTACCAGGCTGAGTAAGAGGATGGTCTTCAGAGACTCAGCACAGGAAGAGCTCTGACTGAGAATGGCTCACGGTCAAATTAGAAAGAACATCCCATCCTGTGACTTTGGTTACCATAGCATGTAGTATATGCTGCATTCAGTTCTCTCTGTCTTGTGTTTCTCTTGTGTGTCTTTAAATCATCTCTTCAGCTAGGCTCCTTTCTCTGTTTTGGGATAATACCACATACATTCATCCATTTCTTATCCTCCATATTTACCTAGTATATTAAGTGGCACTTCATAAAAACTGGGTTTTTATGAAGAGTTATTAGAGTTATTAGTTGATTGACAGCAGCTCCTTCAAAATAGAAACTTGATGTGCCTTTTCTGTGTGTTTCGCAGATGCTGTATGACAAAGGCCCATGTTCCATATTGTATTCTTTCTTCTTTCCTCCCAGCTTTTTATAAATTACAGATTCACTATTTATAGTGTAGGATACTCATACTTGGAGTTATAGTCTCCAGACTCTCCTAGTAAGCTGCAAGAAATATTTTTCTTTTGTAAAAATTTTAAATAATGATTGTGATAATATCTGCACAAATACATGTTTGCAAGACCAACACACAACCCCCCTTCCCCATGCACACACCTAGCCATGTAAAATGTACTGTTACTTTATTTTCAAAGTTGCCCTTTGCTGACTTCATAGGAAAGTGACCCAAATGTATTTATAGAAAGCATTTCTTGGCTTTGTTTTGAAAGTGACAGTGATGTGTATTTTATGTTTTCTTTTTTCCTTTTGGTAGATAGTGAAGGAAATGTCTCAAAACACAGTAAGAATATTTTATGATCCCGCTAACATTGCCATGACACACTATGTGCAGTCTCTCATTTAAAACTCTTGACCAGTGCCAGGCATGGTAGCACATGACTTTAATCCCAATACTAGGGAGGCAGAGACAGGCAGATTGCTATGAGTTCAAGGTCAGGCTGGTCTATGTGGTGAGTTCCAGGACAGCCAAGGCTGTGTAGAGACATTCTGTCTCAAAAACACAAAAATAAATAAATAAATAAATAAATAAATAAATAAATAAATAAATAAATAAATCTCTTGACCAACACAGGCCATAGTTAGCGATGACCATCATTCTCACATTATAGGGGAGAGAACTTAGAAGAGAGAGGTCAGTGCAAGATATAAGCAATCTGGCTCACTGGCACACTTACAGCACTGTACCATTTGGCTACTTGATATGCAAGGGGTAAAGAAAGAACAAATTCACACCTCAAATTCATGGCTTTAATGAGAAAGAGACTTTGAATTACCTTTGAATTCTTACAATTATGCTTTGGGGAGTCAGAGTTATACCTATGTCTTCCTTTACTGTTTGGGAGTGGAATAACTGAGTCAGCAGATAGCATAGCTAATGTGTATTATGTAAGTCTTCCCTAAAAGTTGCTATTGTAAAATATTTGAAATATTCTTTGCGTGAGTATTAATAATTTTGGAAAGAAATAATTAAATTCTTATTATTGTATGTGTGTGTGTGCGTGTGCGTGTGTGTGTGTGTGTGTGTGTGTGTGTGTGTGTGTGTGTATGCGTGCACATACATGCCATACTGTGCATATGGAAGTTAGAGGACAACCTTCTGGACTCTATTGTTTCCTTTCAGTGTGGAATCCAGAGCCCGAACCCAGGTTACAGGTTTGCAAAGCAAGCAACATCACCTGCTGAGCCATCTTACTGGCCCTTTGGGGAAAAAATGTTAAAACCTTTTTGTATGTACACATTGAAAACATAATGCTATTCTTTTAGATAGCTTAGTAAGTTTTGGAAACCACATAAATGTATGGCTCATATGTTGAGGGCCATAAAAACCAAAAACTGATGAGGGCCTGATAGCAGTATAGACACCCTACCAGTGTGGACTCCAGTTCTGAGGATTACCACCTTTACTTCCTGCACTACAGTTTGCACTTGAGCATGGCGCTCTTGAGCCTTTTAAGCTATTAGCGATGTTGCTGCTTTTATGTGTTTAGTGACCTTTAGTGTTTAGTGTCTTGTTTATCAGCACCTGAGTCTTAGGAGCTGGTCTCCAGTACAAACATCTGTTTTCTCAGTTACTCATTAGCTAGCTTTCTTTTCACTGAATTACAAAGGATGAGATCCTGAAAGAATTACATTGAGAATTAAGAATTTGATTGTGGGCTCTGAAAAATCTGTGGTTGGAAGCAGCTCTTTCAACACCATTATTCGAAGAGCCAAGCACACCTTACGCTCTGCACATAGGCATTGTGCTCAGTGTGTTACGCATACTCTCTCCTATCGTCAGGCATCTTTTCAGTTTCCATGATGCATAAAAAAGGACTAGGCTAGGTTCTTTCTGACACACAAAAATTAAAGCAAGCTTATTCATCAACTCATGTTCACATTTATTATAGCAAATCACATTTAAAAATAAATTTCAGTAGGAATGTCAGTCATAGGCATCTGTGTATCCTCGATCTGTCCCTTCTGGTGTATTAAACATGGCCAGCAAGTGCTTATGAGTGTCTCAATCACACAGAGAGCCTTGCTAACACTCATTGTCACAGCTTCCAACTTGCCAGTATCTTCCTGCTCAAAGCTTAGAAGATCCTGTTTTGTGAGCATAGGACTGTGAGCTCACAGTGATTCCCATTCCCCAGTACTAAGATAGATCAAAACCCAAGACATCCAGATCTGGAACATGAGCTTCTGGGTTAGAGCCTGGCCTTGTTCCTGATAAATACATTTTGCCTGTCTCAGGAACACACATGCTCTCCCCTCTCCTGCTCTGATATCATCAGGGTATAGTGTTGGAATCTTAGCTATCTCTCCAGTGCCATCTAATAGTTTCCTTCCGGAGCAAAAGGGCCACATTTGTGCCGAAGCTTGAAACAAGCATCAGGATTAGTGAATGAGATTATAGATAATATTATAGTATTAGTCTGGGGTTAACCTAGCATACCACAAAAGACATGCCATCTAATGAGACATGTGTTTGTTCTGTTGCAAAAAACCATCTCTCCCACAGGACAGGTATGGTTCATAGCCTACCCGCTCTCTATTATTCCCCAGAAGCCACTAACACCCTGGACAATGTGTGAGTGATCTGAGTTTATGTCACCCTTCTCCTATCCGTTCTTATCCAGCAATGGGCAACCTGAACCTTCAGTTGAAGGGCTTCTTGGGGGTATTGTTGCCATCAGACATTCTAGCTCGTGTCTAGGGAAAATGCTGGGGAGTAAGCTTAATTCTCGAGGAAAACTGAGAGAAATGATGTTCACCCACAGGCCCAGAGATATGTGTGTGGTTCCTGCCTCCAAGGTGGTCAGCACTGTCACTGATGTACAGAGGCTCACACAAAAAGGAAGCAGCTAGTACTGGAGGACAGAGGGGTCTGGGGTGGACAGAAAGAGGCATGATAGTGTCGTGGGTTGAATTGCATGCTCCTTACTTTTCATAGTAGGAAGCTATGAATGTGACCTTTTGGAAAAAGGGGGTTTTGCAGATGTAATCAAATTAATAAGAGGTCATGTTTGATGAAGGCATGAGGGTGGGTCCTGGCCAGTATGACTACTGATGCCTTTATCAGAAGAGAAAATAGTGGCACAGATACAGAGAAGAGGGCCATGTGAGGATGGAAAAGTCAGGGGATTAGCTGAACTTGCAGTCCAGGGAATTTAAAAACTACTGGACAAACCAAGAGCTGCTTAGAAAGGCCTGAGATAGGTCCTTCTCTGGAGCCTTGGGAGAAAGCATGGCTCTGCCTGTTCTTTGATGTTCGACTTTGGCCTTCAGAACAGTGTGAGAAAGTATTTCTATTGCCTTAAGCCTCCCATCCCATGGCATCTGTTAGTGTCACTGTTTCCTAGGAAGTGCACACAGGTAGACTTGTCTGAATGAAGGATTGGCCTAGAAAGAATTATATAGGTAGTAGATAGCCAAGGATAAGAGCTGGTGAAACCCAGGAACTGCTCAGAAAGGAGGTTGGCCCAATGGTAGAGTGGTATACCTATGTTAATCAACTTTCTGTTCTTGTATCATATATTTGAGAGGTAATCACATAAAGTGAAAGGTTTTGGCTCACAGTTTTGGAGGTCTCAGTGTGATCTATTGCCTCATAGCTTTTGGCCCTGTGCTGAGATAATGCACCATGGCAGAAATGCATGGGAGAGCAAAACTTCTCACCTCATGGCCTAGAAGAAAAAGAGGAAAGAAGAAGGAAATGATATTCCACTGTCCCCCATGAAAGCACAAACCACAAAGATCTAAGGGTGTCTCTCTAGGCCTTACCTCTTGGAGATTCTACCACATCCTACTGGTATCAAGGGTAACTGTACTGGGGAACTTTTACTGGGGAACAAGCTTCAACATATGTGAATTTGGGGACCAATCCAGTTCTAAACTCCTGGAGCATTTGTGCTGGGGTATTAGGGTACTCTGATTTCTCCGAAGGCACAGTGGAATTGTAACAGGTGATGATGGTCAAAGGCAGCAGGGAAGGCTATCTAATACTAATGCAATGAAGTCTGGCCTTAATCCATAGAGACTTTCAGGGCTGAAAGATGTCAAAAGTTACTGTAGCCCTCTGCTCAGCCCTCACTCTTTCTCCATAGCAGGCAGAATCTCCTGGTTTGGACCCAACTCATCTTGCTCTCTGGAAATCTTCCAGCTAGAGAGAGGGCCAGATGTACACTGATTCTAGGATGGAAAAATATAAGACTATTTTCTAAAAACATCTCTCCTCATTGCATTTGACATTCTATGGCTCCCATATCCACCCCAGACACAACCTCATGATTGGCATATAGTATGCTTGGATCCAAACCATGATTGGAGTCTGTTTGGATTTTCAGATTCTTGGCACCATTTCATGAAATCCTTCCAATTCTAATCCAGCCTTCACTTAACAAAACCA
The DNA here is from genome assembly GCA_001675575.1 of Neotoma lepida. NCBI lineage: Eukaryota > Metazoa > Chordata > Mammalia > Rodentia > Cricetidae > Neotoma > Neotoma lepida. Next base: position 10,437 of record LZPO01009699.1, read on the forward strand.
GAAATTCCGATAGCCTCTATTCCAAGATGGCCTCAAATTGCACTTCAAGTACACTGTGGAGAGCCAGAATCTTGGAGTCTACCTTGCTGTGGGTTTTCAGTTCATATTTCCTTAAAGCAAACCTATGTCATTGCTTCATTTTTTTCATTGTATGATTAAGGATACTTCACGGTTTTCTAATATAGTTCCCATTTCATGTGAACCAAACAAAAGAAAAACAAAAAACACCTCCCCCCAACTCTAAAGTTTATTTTAAATTATTTGAGGATTTCAAACAATGCGTGTTGATCATATTCACCCCTGATTCCTTCCCCTAGCCCCTCCTAGATCCATCCCCACCTCTCTACCCCTCCAACTCTGTGTCCTTGTTTTGTGTTTTTATAACCCTCTGACTCCAATTTGCACTGCCCATAAACTTCTAGGTATGAGACCATCCACTCAATCATAGTCAACCTACCAGAAGCCACATCCTTAAAGAAAACTGCCCCCTGCCCCCCCCCCAACTCTAGATGTCCATAGTTCCTAAGTTAGGGATGGGGGCTCATGAGCTCCTTCCTACTCCCTGCTAGGATGTTGGCTGGCTTGATCTTGTGCAAGTCTTGTACAGGCAACCACAGCTGCTGTCAGTTCATGAGTCAATGGTCCTACCATGTATGGAAAACACTGTTTTTCTCCAGTCTTCCCCAACTTCTGTTTTTTACAATCTTTCTGGCCTCTTCTAGGATGGTCCCTAAGCCTTAGGGAGGGGTGCAATGCAGTTGTCCCAATTTTTGCTGCGCATTCCAAAGACACTTATTCTCTGTACTTTAACCAGTGGTGAATTTCTGCACTAACTACTGTTCACTAATCAATGAAACTTCTCTGATGACCTTTGAGAGCCACACTGATCTATGGGCTAAAAGATATTAATTTAGAAGATATTCTCGTACTGTTTCCATTCAGCCAAGTAATAATAGTAGGTTCACTTCCAGGGCCTGGTGGCTATACTTTCTTAAAGAACATTTTATTTATTTCTGAATAATATTTTTATAGTTTTTGAAAATTTCACACACATCTACAATATGTTTTGTTCTTGTCGATCTCCCACTACTTAACTCTGACTCCCTCAGGACCCATCGGCCTCATCAGCCTGTCCTCCTCCTTTGAACTTCATGTCCATTCTTAGTCTTTTATTCTTATTCTTATTTGCCTCCCTGAGTCTAACTAGTGCTGACTATGTGCAGTAGGTGTGGGACCATACACTGGACCACAGGCAAACTTCTAGGGGCCACATCCTCAAAGAACAGTGACTTCCTTCCCTCAATATCCTTCAACTTCCAGTAGTTCCTCATCTGGGGTAAGATCTTGAGACTCTCGTCCCCATCCATGCTGAAATTTTGATGATCTTGATATCCTACTTGTCTGTGAATGCAACCACAGCCACTGGTAATTCATCCATGCAATGGCTCCATCTTGTCCAAAAGACACAACAGGCCCCCCAGATCTCTGGCTCTTAAAAATCTTTCTGTCCTCTTTCATGATGTTCCCAAAGACTTGGATGGTGGGAGACTGATGTAGATGACCCACCCACAGGTGAACACAGGTAACTCAGCACTTTGACTAGTCANGAGTCTCTTCGTCATCCACCGCCCACTGCAAAAAGAAGCTTTTCTGACCAGTTTTGGAAAAAAGCACAGATCTATGTATTTAAACANAAATACTGAGGAGGNAGCTTGAAAGCATGAACATTTAGTGGAACAAGACGAGCAAGTTACCCACTAGGGCCTATGACTGCCCTTGCCATGGGCTTTTGACCAGCCTTACNGTACCAGACATGAATTCCCTCCTATGGAACTATTCTAAAAAAGGGCTTGGTTACCCCCNTAACCATCATGCTACAGTGCACCAGTGGGCACAACTTACCTGGAAGGTTGCTACTATAGTATGCAGGGTCCAGGGCTGGNTATAACCATTCAGGTCTTTCCTCCCCCNAATAGCCTGCATAGAGTCTGTCAGCACTAAGAAAGCTAGCCAGTAGAGAGNGTTTTTGNATAAGTCTGAGATTGATTTCTCTGTGTCCTGCAACTGAAGTGTGTGGGATCTTCAGCAATAGATCTTCACATCTAGTTATGGTAGGCAGCCAAGAGCAATAAAAGCCTGTGCTNTGCCTCCCTGGCCAATAACTCATAGGGAGATATCTTAAAGGGTCATTTAAAATAAGTTGGCTTAAATAGTGTCTCATTAGTGAATTTACATAAAATTGTAGTGATTTCAAATTTCNGCATGAAAGCATGTTTTAATATTTGCCAGGAGCGCTTGATTCACATAACAGTGACAGCCACTTTACTTCAAAACAGAATAGAAAAGGACTAAGAGAGGAGATGACAGAGGCCTGAGCATGAGCCTATCAGCTGTTAATGCAGGAACTACTAAAACCTCCAACTGT
>LZPO01009702.1:0-15766 GCA_001675575.1 Neotoma lepida
TCCAGAAAAAAAAAAAATCTTCACAGAAACTGCCTGTGGCGGGAAGGAAGAGGCTATGGCCCACACTGAGCTGAAGGTAGGCGGGAAGATGGATGAGCATTTGGAACGTTTGCAAACCTCAGTGGCAGAATCAACAGAGAAGAGCAGGTGTGTCCTATGGGATGTAATAGAGAGGCCATAGAGAGGAAATGGTAGGCAGAGAGATGTGTAACACTGCTGCAGAGATCTCTGTGGTGCGGCTGAGTGACCTCCATCAAGACACCTGCAACAGTTCTGCTGCACCCGCGGCACACCCAGTGAGTCTGACGTAATTGAGAATAATGGAGGAAGGAAGGAGAGCTGCCATGAGTTCAGAGGGTCCTAAAGGGGGGCAACAACAAAGTTAAAGCCAATGCTTCACCCCGTACAAAATCCTCNGCATCCCCACCCTTCCTCAGCACTNCAGAGGGAACAGTGCTTTAAGCTGAAAATGCAGCGTGGTTCCTGGAGATGCACCCCAAACCCCAGCCTCTTCTACGGGTACCTCCCTCTGCAGCCCTCTCCTCACTTCCTTACCCTTGTCTNCAGAAGCAAGGCAACTGGCTCTTTCCTGGTGGATACACAGCACCAATTACCTGCTTGCTGTCTGTTACAGACTCCCTTTCCACCTGGGANNCTTTGCCCACGCCACTCTCCTGGCAGACTCATCCTCCTGTACTTNGTCTGGTCAGCCCTCCCTTGCTGCCTCCTCTCCTCCGAGCAGCACACTGAGAGAGCAATTTGTAGTTTCCCCCCTGCTCTGCCTTCGAGGCTGAGTGTGGTACTTACTAACACTCTATTGNAACNTTCTTCGTTTTCGTTTCTGCAGTGTGACCTCTCAGCGTATTTCATTCATAACTTAACCCTAGTCTCATGTGTAGCACAGGTTAGGTAAATGAAGCTTCCTTTGGACTTCTATGCAATTTCTAATGGTCTTGTTTCTCTCTGATATCAGAGTTGTTAGAAACGTTCTGTGAGGCAGGTGTGGTGACTCACATCTGCAATCCCACTAGGATCTTGAGAGATGAGTATTTAGGAGTATCGTGNTTTGCAGGCCAGCCCAGGGATTTAGTGAGATCCTGCCCCTCAAAAGCCACACAAGGAGAGTCCTGGTTATTTCTGTTTTCCACCTNGTAACATATTAGCAGCGAGGTTCCCTGTTTGAGGACCAGTCACACTAGCTGTGTTTCTTGGCTTAGATAAGGGGACATTCAGCTTTACACTTACTGGTGTTCTCTGAGTTTAGACCAGCCAGCTTTCCTACCCCCAAATCCTGTTTAGCCAACAATTAACTCTCCAGTTAAGATAACAACTCGTCAAAGCCTTGAAGAATAATGATCATTTGACAAAGTTCCAAATCTGGCAAGTCCTTAAAATGNGTCCATAGCTCCGATGTAAATAAATCTACTTTGAAAACTAACTTANATGTTGATTACATACATTTTAAAATATGAAATCAAGGTCCACCTGGCTTGTGCAAAAGGATGAAAGCATGCTTTAAGGCCACAACTGATGGACAATTGGGAAGGCACATTTGTGAGAGAAATCATACTGACAATCACATCACAAAAAGTCACTCCATGTAGAAATAAGTTTAGCATAATCCTGTCTTCNGAATCACTTGTGACACTGTTCTAGTCCACTGCTGTAGCTGAGTAACACAATGACCTCTCCTAACACACATACATAATCAGTGGCACGCTATACCTTGTGTTCACTTCCTGGTGATCTCGGAACATCTTAGTTATCAGTCTCCCACAGATAACATCNGCTCGCTTCACCAAAGCTCTGATCAGTTCCTCACAGTGCATTTCAAACATCCCCAGACGAACCATCTGCAGAGTGAGAAAGACTTGATAGGCACGGACAGGAATAAGAACAAGTAAGAGATCTCTTAATTCTTCCATTTTCTGGGTACTGGTTTGTGTGTGCATTGCAGCGAGGTGAAGTTTTGAGTTTGGGGGGTTTGGTTTTTGATTTTTTGAGTTGTTGAGCCAGGAATGCTGGTTCAGGTCTATAATCCCATGCACTTGGAAGGCAGAATCAGGACTGAGTGAGTTTGAGGCCAGCCTGGGCTAAAACAAGATCCTGTCTCAAAAACAAACAACAGAAGATAACAACAAACTCACATGTGGAGATGGGGGAGTTCCTGATACCTGTCCCCTGCTCTTTGTATTTTATAACTATCTTGTGAGTAAATATGCTTGAAGTTTGTTATCTTGGAATCCAGAAGAATAATCATAGATTTTAAAAGTTTAGGAAATTAGGCTATTGCTAAATCAATAAAAATTGACTTCATTTATTTTCATTTTGTTTTGTTTTCTTTTGTTTCTTTTTTAGACATTGTCTTACTTTATAGTCCAGACTGGCTGACCATGAACTTGTGATCCTCCTGCCTCTTGAGTGCTGGCATTACACATGTGTACCATCACATTAAGCAGTACGATGGGTTTCAAGTATTTTATTTGTTCTNTATTTAAATATAATACNTGGGCATGGTAGAGAATTTGAAAAAAAATGTTTTTGATAAAAAGGCTAAGAGGGGATGTTTAAATTCCTTGTATCCTTAGTAATGGAAGTAAGCACATGTTGGTGTCATTGCTGTGGTTTCCAAATGATCTGTCAACATGCAATTTAAAAGTCAGGTTCTTGGAACTGGGAGGAGAGGTGGTACATGACGTAGGTCAGCAAATGGTGCCGGCATCTTGGGCACTGGAGCACAAGAACTGTGTGTGTCCTGGCTGTTCTACACTGAGGCTTACACCATGCTTGGCACATGTCACCGGTTCTGCCAGTTTGTTCCTGTTGACAGTGCTCTGAACTTTTCCCAGTGGGTTCTTACATTAGACATTAATACAACTGAGGAAAGATCATTTGATTCAGTTAGGAGTCATAGAGCAAAGGGTCACTTTACCTTTCGAGANGTATACTGTATTTCTTCTATTAGTTTTTGGTACTTGCGAATTTCCTCTATTAGTTTCTCATAACTCTGATTTTGTGACAGGAACTCGTCAATATCACGCTCAGCTTTTTTGGTAATCAAGAACTGATACTTGTCGTACAGTTGGAGGTGCTCGATCGGGGCCACACTCTCTCTTAGCACCACCTCCTTAATCTTTTCTTTATGAGCCTCTACAATTTCATTCAGAATTATGGGCTTCAAGGTTGTTGGCTTAGATTTACTTTCCTAACCAAAGGAGGAAAACAATGTTACTTCAAGTACCTTTAGTTAAACTAGCCCTATTATATTATATATATATATAGATAGTCTTTTTTATTCATAAGTGTCTGTGATTTACTAGTCTCTAATCAATAGAAATATATTCAATCTAACCCAAAGAGTATTATAAAATGGAGATTTTGTGTAATTTTCATTTTCCTTAAAGGCTAGCTGTTTGTGTTCTCTTTTCAGTATGGTCATTGGAAAATACACACAAAGTGAGACCTAGGACACAAAACCACAAAGCCCACAGTAGTTGTGCTAGCATTCTAAGGCTGGCCTTGGCCTGCTCTCTTAAAAAGAAAATGCTCACTCACATCATCACAGTCCACAATTGCAAACCTGTCCACAAGGGGGAGAGAAAGATTGCCACTCACTAGTGACCTTTTTTTTTTTTTTTTTTTTGGTTTTTCGAGACAGGGTTTCTCTGTGTAGCTTTGGGGCCTTTCCTGGAACTCACTCGGTGGCCCAGGCTGGCCTTGAACTCACAGAGATCCGCCTGCCTCTGCCTCCTGAGTGCTAGGATTGTCTCTTATACACATCTAGATGTGTATAAGAGACAGCCTTTAATGTTGATCCTTGGTTGCCAGATTCCTATTCTGCTACCACAGTTAGGGTAACAACGAGCAAGAATGCGTGAGACAACAGTTTCAAACGAGCAGATGAATCTCAACAGCTTGACTCCTTTCCCTTGCAAATAAGAGGATAAGACTTAACATAGTTTCTAATCTGCACGGTCACTCTTAGAAACAGCTGTACTCTGACATCTAGAAGAAGGGATTTTTAACCCTGTAATGAACAGAAATCCTAGTCTGTGGTGGGTACTCTATGACGTTGAAATTGATCACACTGATTTAGTAAGCCAGTGAGTATTTGCCTGCTCTGCCCCGCAACGGGCTCTTCGGAAGATCATCTGTCTCAGATTGCTCACAGGGACACTACCAAATGCTGCTGCCTCTAAAGGTCCCTCATTCCTGGACTCAACTGACANTTGGTGTTGTCTCTTCTACAAAATAGCTTTTAGAATAATGCAGTCCATACAACGGGCTGTGTGCAATGTGGATTTGTGGGTTCTCGTGTAAAGGTCATTAATATTCATCATAAATGTTTCTTACATTTTTAGCAGCTTATCTAATTTCTAAAATAGACCTATCTTTCTAGACATAATTGGATTCTCAGACTTGAGAAGTACCTTAGAAAGTTTCTAATATTAAATTTAATTAGTGCCCACTGAGAGTTAAGAAAAATGATANTTTGTGCAATACCTCAGGTGTTCAAAGAATATCAAATAGATCATGAGACAGTTATGAGCTTGGGCTCAGGGTGCATTAGCCTTTACCAGATTTGCCTTCTATGGGAAATAAAGGTGTATTTTAATCTATTTTCCATTCCTATCAAATATAATAATGAAGATCAATATGAATCTGCTTCTGCATTTACTGCTAAAGGTCACTGAGACTCTCTATGTAATTATTTTATTTAAAGTACTTTTATAGTTTATTTTCAAATCTGGCTGGCCCTCAAATCACCTATAGATGTCTAGGGATGGTGACCATAATGAACCCCAGAATTTTTATCTTTAAAATGTGACCAAATAAGGTTGACAAAACCATTACTCCACATACAATTCCCCATGCAGGTCCCATTTCTCAAAATCTGATGTCAGAGCAAGTATCATTTTCTTCTTGAAAAGTCTAAATTATTANGCATTTTCATATTAATTTAAACTCATCATATATCCTCTTTACTTTAGACACCAGGAAGGGAGGAATCATGTGGTACAGTCATAAAGTCATAGCAAGAGAATTTGTTTGGATAATTACAATCAGTACTTAGAGCTTGATAATTCTTATCTTATTAACTTGCCTATGTCAAGGTGTTTCATAAGCTACCTTGACATTTTCCATTCTTGAAAAAAAAAAGGTAAAGTATTAGAAATGAATGTGATGAATGAAAAGGCAAGCAAGCATTGAATTTTGACAGACTTCAAAATGTGGCAACATGAAGAACTGATAAGCAGAAGACAGCTATTTCAGAATACATAAATATGTTGGATAATTATTAAATTTACCTCTTCCAATGCATGGCTGAGGGATCAAAGTATAAAGGGGGAGTCTATGAGGCCATGATGGGAGAAACTCAATTTCGAGATGCCACAAGTGTGCAGCTGCCTGCAGCCTTCAGTCATCTTTGTGGTTAAGCTAGGCTCCGACTCCCCCAGCAAGGAGGGAGTGAGTGGGAGGGGCGCAGGGTCTGACACCAGAAGACAGAGCCTCAAAGCAGAGCAAACTAGGACACAGTGATCCATACCCGCACACATAGTTAACAAGATGAGGGCTCTCAGGAGACAGACCTTGACAAAACTAAAAGGAGATAGAATCCTTGAATTGGGTGGAGGAGTAAGGAATATGTCAGTTCTTTGCCTGTGAGAGAGAAACAGTTGCCTTAACAGTCCATGACCAGAATTCTATTCTCCAACTTGGATAAGCACATAGCCAGTAAGTTCAAAATATCATTAAGTCAAAAATAATCCAGTCAAAGCTGAGCCTTCCAGAGCTTTCCAACGATTACAGAATTTCTAAGAAGCTAACTTAAACAATAGCCACAAAGACCTCCCGAGTAAAGTTCTTATGTTTGCCCCATAGTAATAAAGGAAAAGAACTCAGAGAAATTAGCCACCACGGGTAGGATTTCNCCACCAGCAGAATCACACAGGCCAAGAACACAGACAGTGGAATTCTTAAATCCAGAGTGCAAAAGAATTAGTATGTGTAAGACAAAAGTATCTTACTGAATAAGTAGAAAGGACCATAAAAATGTCTAAATCTGTTTGTTCAAAANATTAATAAAATTCCTAGAAAATGAAATATTAAATAGGAACTCCATGAAAGGGACATTGTCCTCCCAATGCATGATTTCTCCTTTTCAATTCTTTTTTTTCCCTTTTGTTAAACACAGATTCTTTTCTCATACAATGTAATTTGCATACAGTTTTCCCTCCTCTGCCCCCCAGTCCTTCCCCCCCTTCCCCCCCACTGGGCTCCACTCCTTTTCTGTCTTTCATAATCAAAATGTTAAGTAATCTAAACCTGTTAGTTAGGGTTTCCATNGCTGTGATGCAACACCATGACCAAAAGAAACTCGGGGAGGAAAGGCTTTATTTTGCTTACACTTCCACAGAACTGTCCATCATCAAAGGTAGTCGGGGTGGGAACTCAAGCAGGAAAGGAACCTGGNGGCAGGAGCTGATACAGAGGCCATGAAGGGATGTTGCTTACTGACTTGTCCCTGTGGCTTGCTCACAAGAACCCAGGACCACCTGCCCAGGGGTGCCACCATCAGTCACTAATGANGAAAATGCCCTACAGACTGATCTTACGGAGGCATTTTCTCAATTGGGGCTCCCTCCTCTCAGAGGACTCTAGCTTGTGTCAAGTGGACATAAAATTAGCTAGCACAAAACCAAATCATGAATTACACATGTCTCTATTTAGGTAAGCATATACAGCATATAAAAAGAAATCAGTTAGGAATATACAGAAAACTAGTAACTCTCTCTTCTCTCTCTCTCTCTCTCTCTCTCTCTCTCTCCTTTCTCTCTCTCTCTCCTCTCTCTCTTCTCTCTCTCTTTTATGAATTAAAAATAGTCACTCCAAAACTCAGGCTAGTGATGCTCCTCCTAGAGGCTGAGATGAGAACGTGAGCATTGTAGTAAGCTGTGATGGGAGAGCTTCCAGGGCAGTGATAGTCCATTCCTTAGGATGGGCTGCAACTATGCAGGTGCTAACTCGGAGGCCACTTAAGCCTTTAAGGCTAGTATCCTGCCTGTACTTTTTGTATGTGTGANATACNTGNAAGCTATTTCACAAATAGAAAAGGGAAAGGAGAGCTACTGATTGGAGCTAGGAAACCTGAAAACCTTGCAAGTTAATAACTTGTTGGACATGCCTGTGTGATGGATTAAATGGCAGTGGCCACCAAGGAAATGTTGAGGCAGGATCTGTGAGGACAGANGCAGGAGCTTGCTACTGATAGAAAACGCTGTCTATGGGAGGGGTCATCAATCCTAGGATAATTTTACAGAGTTGGGGTTGTGTTGACGTCATTGAATGAGCACTTCAGCAAATGGCATGAGACACCGAGCCAGCTCTCGTCAGCTTTTCAAACCCCATCACAGCTTGACTTCTTACCCCTCAGAAAGTTTTCTGCTACATCCAGTGGAGGATTAGGCTAGGAACATGCATATATTTCATAAAAGAAGCTAGCAGGAAATGATATTTTTAACAAAGATTTCTATTTTTTAACGTTATATGTCTGAGTGTTCTGCCTGCATGTATGCCTGTGCCCCATGTGCATGCCGTGCCAGAGGACAAAAGAGGGTGTGNGATCGCCTAGAATTGGGGTTAGAGGTGGTTGTAAGCAACCACATAGGTGCTGGGAATCTAACCCTGGTCCTCCGGAGGCNTGTGTTCTGACTGCTGAGCCATCTCTCTAGCCCCAAGCTTTATTGTAAGCTGGTAGGTATTATTAGCTTTCATACTCTGCGAAGCAGAGGGTCTCTGTCAAATCTTAGACCTTAGGTAAATGGCATCATGCAAATTCAAGCAATCAGAANGTCCTTGTCACTTACCCACTTGGAATACAATTTTGTCTCAATTCTTGGCACAAAGCTGACAGCCTTAATCATGACTTCATAAACATTTATGAGGATATCTATNTAGTCAGTAAACTCAGGTTCAAACTTAATGCTGTTATTATCAAGAATCAGCCTCATGATGAAACCTGGATGTTCATAAGCTCTAACAGAGTCCTATAAAAAATAAATAAAACAACTATAGGTATTCATGGAGATATAGAGATCAATTGTTAAGAATGAAAAAGTAAGCTAGCCCCAATTAAATGCATGGAACACATTTTCTCTTGTGCCTAAGACACTTAAACCAGAGAGGATCCACTCCTGCTGGAAAGGCAGCAGGAGTGACTGCCATCCTGACTGGTTGGAACTGAGTGTTTTGTTGGACCTAGAGGGTCACTAGAGGAGCACATTCTGATTCCAAGGCNTTGTTCANACTGTACAAAACAGTCTCCTTCCACACAAAAAAGGGGACTCCTCATGCAAGCTCTACCCAAACCTTCATGACTCAATCTTCCCCAAAGGATTTACCCAAATCCTCACCATTGTGATGATCATCTTATCTAAACTATGCAAGTTGACCTAACCTTTTAGCAGAGAAGTGTAGTGGGTCTGAAGATACACTTTCTGCTGTCTCGTTGGGAAAGCTATCTTGCCATTTTCCTCTCTGAAGGAACTGAAAATTCGTTATCAAAGGTGCAGCTGCATAGCTGNGCCGTACTTACAGGGGGTTGGGCGATGAGGTCTGTGAAGTCTTGCATGGAGACGAGAGTGAGGTCCTGTAGCTGTAAGGTCATAAGCATAGCAGCGCAGTTGAAAAAAGAGTCCAATTTGGCGCTGCTGTCACCAGTCGGCAATTGCTTTTTTTTATTGCCTTGGTAATAAATATTCTGCACTTCTGGAAACCACCTTGAAAGAACAAAAGACATTTAGAAGTCAATATNCTCAGTGAATTCCTCCATTCACATTAAGCATTAACAGTAAATTCTAGACATCCAAAGGTCTTCGTAAAGCAGTGTATCGCTAAGTGACATTACCCACTCTCTGAGACCTAAGTATGAGAGTATTTCACTTCTCCTAGGAAAAGAAATTTTAAATCATAACCAGTAGAAAATGACTCNATGATGNGGNGNTATAAGACATAAATCTAAGCCTGCAATTATGGNTCCTTGCAGGTTTTGAAGAAATTTGAGAANNAACCTTATTGGACACTTCCCTTCAGGNCTTAAANGGTCTCCATGGGATACCTGTTAGTTTAAAGCTATCGTGTGAGTNATTGATCAAACGAGAATCTAGCTTATACCAAGTTAAACCCACGTGCTATGCCAAGCTACCGTTTCACAGTAGCTTAAAAACAAGGCACAAATCAAAAGCAGCATGGATTTTATTTTCCCAATTTCCTTTAATGTGTAATACTGAAAGAATGACTGATTTAAAATGAAGTTTCAAATGTTCATGTGTCCTTGTAATGNAANAATAATAGTGCAATTTCATATACAGGTACCTCATGCTGAAAACCACTGAAGTTTTCAGCTTATAAAATCCCTGTCAACACTGCAAGATTAAGGAATATTGCTACTTTCTGTCATATGGGATAATGAACTCTTAAACAAAAGTTGATAGGAATGACCAGAGTGTTCTAACAGAAGAAATCTAAGTTTTAAATACAATTTTTTGCCTTTTTAACAATATGTGCCGTAAGTGTNCTTATGTCCTAGGAATAGTGTTATAGAAGTTATAAAAAGANATTACACCATCCTTTCTCTCATAATGACGAAAGNAGTGAGGTCATCATGGAAAACTAGCCAGGAAGTCAAAGGACGGAGAGACAGTTTACCTTTAAATCTTGGAGAAAGGTTTTATAGCAAAGATAGTAATTACANACTCCTAACAGAAATATCTGAAGTAGAAACAGGATAAAACCTACAAGAATTCATCATGAGTTTCTATGGGCCCAAGGGGAAAGGAAGTATGCTCGGAGAAGAGGACACAAAGACATGAGGGTCATGCGGCAAGTTTTCAAAATCACATTAAGAATTTGTGTTTAAAATAAAAGAATTNGTATTTATTATTTGTCAATGAANGAGACATGCTAAAATGAAGGTTCATAGGNTAGCNTGAAGAGGGAAGTTTACAAAGACAAGGGATAGAGACGTCATTTCTNTTTTGCAACGGGCTGTCTAAATGGTAGGTAACAGCCAACTAGGAAGATAGCTTGGTCAGNAAAGTACTTGCCATGTAAGCATGACGACATAAGTTCAATCCCCACAGCTCACATTGAAAAACACCAATAAAGCACTGCACTTCAGACCCCAGTGTTGGGCAGGCAGGGACTGGAGGACCCTGAAGAGCTAGTAAAGTNAAACCCACAAGCCTTAGCCAATGAGAAAACCTATCTCAAAAAACAAGGTATAGATGCCTACGTACAGCACCTGAGGTTGTCCTCTGGCCTTCATGTGCTAGTGTGTGTTCACCCCAACACATGATTGCTTGTATGTACATATGTGCATGTGTGCACACACACACACAGTAGAAATGGGCCTGCTAACGGTAGAAGCAATGGGAATTAAGACGAATGGATACACATAAATGGACACAGAAGATGTGTCTAAAAAAGACATCTAAACGAATGGTGGTCATAAAATAGGTCTCAATAAATATGAAAGGATTGAACTTCAAAATTAGAAGTCAATAACATGACACATGGAGATTCAGAAGTATATGGAGATAAGATAACGTGAATAGAAATATCCAAAATTCAAAAGACAAATTAGAAAATAATTTAAGATGAGTGAATATGAAATTATTATATTCTAAAACTGAGGGATGAACAAAAGTCAATGACCAGAGGGAACTTTTAGCTCTAAACACTCACATTAAAATACAAGAAAATTCCACTAGACATTAAAAGGAGAAGAGCAAACTAAACTCAAGACAAGAAGGGAAGAAATAATACAAACAAAACACAGACCATAAAAAGCCAACAAATCTAAAAGAGATTTATTTGAAAGAACCAGCAACACTGGGAAACTTATAAATCAGACATGCCTACAGTTCAACAGGATGGAGCAAGCCCTCACCTGAGGTTCCCTCTTCTCAAGTGTCTCTGGTTTGTATCAAGTGGACCAAAGCTAACCAGTGCAGAGCTATACCATAGATGAGCCTGGAAAACACGCTTCCTGTAAGAAACCAGGAAGAAAAGGCCACATACTACGTCATTCTGCTGAAATGTAATTGCCCAAACAGGGAAGTCCACAGGGACAGAAATATGGTCAGTGATCATCAGGGGCCTGTGGGAAGGAGAGTGGGGAGTGGCCGCCAAGGGAGAAAGACAACATTCAGGAATTAGTGGTGATGACTGCACAACCTTATGAACGTGTATAAGCCACAGCACTGTACACAGCAAAGTGGTGAATTTTGTGGTAAGTTAAAAAAAAAATAAGACTCAAAAATATAACACTCTGCTAGGATCAGAGTGGCTGTAGATTGGAGAACAAAAGGATTTTTTAAAGCCAGAAGATTTCCAGGTGCTCTGGGAATAGTCTAGAACAAGAAGGACAGGCTTAGGAGAGAGAATAAGGGTTACAACATGCTGTGATCCACAGGCAGGGCATTCAGCTAGATGTACTCAGTATACATTTGGTAAGGGCCTGAGCTCAGAAGACAGATGTGGTGTTGCGGCAGGTAGGATGGATGAAATGATAAAATTGATGTGTGGGTGTAAAAATGAAAGGCAACTAGGAAGATCTAGTCAGGTCCCCCCTTTAGGGGACAGTGAGAGAAGCAGAGCCAGGAAAGAGGCAGGGTGGGGATAAAGAACTAGAAAAGCATCGAGGTGTCTAGAAGGTGGGCAGACCATGTCAGCTGCTGAGGAGCAGGCACCAACAGGGCACTGTGAGAACACCCTACCCTGGGGTTTAGAAGGCCGTAGGAATTACTTCACTCATTTGTCTACTGTGAGCTCATTTCTGCCTTTTAGAAATGATGAACACATGCAGGCCCACCAAAAGGTGCTTAGAGTCAGTGTGAACGTGCCAGGGCACACCACTAACCATGTGAACGTGCCAGGGCACACCACTAACCGTGTGAACGTGCCAGGGCACACCACTAACCAATCTACGTTTTTATCAGAAGAGAAATCAATGAAGCTTTGAGCTCTATTCTATTGTGTAACACCATCTCCCTGTGTGTGACACCATCTCCCTGTGTGTGACACCATCTCCCTGAAGTCTGTGGTGGGGTCTGTCCCCAGAGTTATAGGTTGGGGGAGTTCATCTGTGTCCTGTTCTGAAGAGGTCACTTTCTTCTCTGCACTTATTATACCGTACCATTCTTTATCTGCTCTCTACTTATATTTTTCTGTCAACTATATATAATATGAAATAAAAGGCAAACTTTTAAAAACTAATCTTATTTTAACCTACTGGAGAAAAAAAAGAATATATTTAATATTAAATGATCAACATACATTTCTACTTAACTTTTAGAAATCGTGAGGGTGGCCAGACTTTTGTGTCTTTTGTTAATTTTAATTTGACCTAATTCTATTGTCCTATTTTTAATAAATTAATGACCACGTTAGAGACAATTGTCCTAAGTGGCTCCAGAGTGCATTGTCTGACACCTACATAATTAATTAGCATATCTGTCTATTCCATCCCGAAGGATCAATCCAAGCACATGTTTAATTATGTTTTGGTAACGCTAATACCATTGAGGTTATAAACTCCTTTAAGCCATACACTTTCCCTTCAGGGTCATCCTTCAAATGCTTCTGTGTCCCTCACCCAAAGTCAAGATGACCGAGCACAGCCTGTGCCTGGTGCAGATGTCAGGTGAAGCATCTGGTGGTGATGAGTGCTTGGTCTTTCCTGCCTGCTGTCCAACAGCTCAGAGCAGAGGCGATGGCAACGCTTTTACAAAATGGCCACCATCAGTGATGGGCATTTCAGCTTCCTTCTACTAGTTTCTGTCTACAACATCTGAACATGTCACAGACCAGGATAATTAAACTCTTGATTTTCTAAAAGCAGTGGAAATGAAACACTTCCCCCATCCCATCTCTAACTTAAGCTTTCCTATGCGAGAGTTCAGAACTTTACGTTTTAAGCAACGTCTCCTTGGCCGACTCCATGTGTCTAATGACAATGTTCTGAAAGCCGGACAGCTCCAGCGCATCCTGGCGCTGGTGAAATTCTTCTATGTCAACTAAACGTAATTTCCTGCAAGAGATACAAAGAAACAGCAATTGAAGATCAAGACATTTCTGGGTCTAATGATTTTGCTGATTTGCCTGTTGCAAAAAAAAAAAAATACTATATTCCTAGATTTATCATCAAAAGATGTACTCTATAAAGTTAAATGGTCAAGAATATGAGACTTTTCTGTGTGGCTCAGCTTTCTGTCGCTGTGACAAAAGGCCAGAGAGAGAGAAAATAAAAGCAGAAAGGTTTATTTTGGCTCCTGGTTTCAAAGGTTTCAGTCTGTGGTTTGGGGGCCTGTGGTGAAGCAGAAGTGCTTGGCTCAAGGCAGCTGGGAGGAAGGGAGGGAGGGAGAAAGAAAGGGGGAAGGGTTCAAGGGAGGGAGGGAGGGATTTAGGGGGAAGGGAAGAGCTTTTGAAGTGAAGGGCCCAAGGACAAGATACAGTCTCTGAGGGTGTGCCTCCAGGACTCACTCTCTTCAGCTAGGTCCCACTTGCTAAGTTCCTGAGTTCCCATCATCTCCCAATAGGCGTACAGATGGTAAACTCATGAAGGGACTAATCCACTGAGGTCAGAGCCCCCACGATCCAATCTCTCTGAATACTGAGGCAACTGGTGTCCGAGTCCAGCCCTGACCTGTGGAAGGGTCCTTGAAGGGCAGAGTAAGGAATTGAGAAACACTAGATAGGAAAAAATATAGACATAGATGAAGGAAAAGACAGAGACACAGGATAGCTTCAGGAGAGCCCTGAGTCAATACCCAGTTGCCTCGAGTTTATCCCTAATGGGATTTTTATACACTAGCAAGGAGAGAGGCGAAAGACCTCCCCCTTTCAAGATCAAAGTACAAAGTACAAACAAGTGTAGACCCTTCCTTAATTTTCAAAACACCTNGTAACGACATCTTACTGCAAAGCACCTTGTAATTAGGCCTTGAAGTGTAAGACTCTGGTAACCATGCCTTTGGCCAAAATATCCTATTATGCAGCTTAGGAGATCAACATAAACTCTGACTCTCTGACCTTGAGTCAAAATGGAAACAACCACAAGCTGGAATCTTTGTGGGCTCCCACACACCGGGAACAAGCTTCAACATATGAGCCTCAGAGGGGACCTTTTTCAAATCATAATAATGATTAAATTTTAAAATAATCTTTATCTTCAGATTCAGCAGGAATATGATACCGTGAAGTGTCAGTGGAGAATTTAGACTGGTTTTTCACTGAAGCCAGAACAATTATTTTTATTTTATGTGTATTGGTATTTTGCCTGCATGTTTGTCTGTCTGAGGATGCCAGATTTCCTGGTACCGGAGTTGCAGACAGTTGTGAGCTGCCATGTGAGTGCTGGGAATTGAACCCAGGTCCTCTGGAAGAGCAGTCAGTGCTCTTAACCACNGAGCCATCTCTCCAGCCCCAAAGCCAGACCAATTAAAATAGAAAGGGTGGTAAGGCTCAGTGCGTACAGGGTTGGCTTCTAAACCAAGTATAAATAAGCCTTCTCCAAAAGGAAGGCAGCCCTGAGGAGCGGGGATCCCAGGGTGGGGAATCCCCTCAACCTCCAAATCCTCATGTGAGTTTCTAACGACACTAGACTTGCTCAAGTCCAGTTCAATCACAGGAATGTTTGTAAACCAGTTTTGAGGGGGGGAAAAAAGGATATATCTTCATTTATAGGAAAATGTTTGTTAACGAGGGCCTTTAAGTGTTGTAACAAATATCGTGTGTGTTTATGGGGTGTCTGTATGTATGGGGACATTCAAATGTAGGTAGGTAAATGAGTACAAAACAGTATAGGAAATGGCCGCTCTACTGCAATTGTGAGTCGACTGTTTGGGTCGGCAGGAAGAGGACAAGGGTGGAGAAAGGGAAAGGGAGGGCATCCCATTTATCATAGATGCAGGGATGGCCCAAGTTTTAGGAGGCCTCAAGAGAAGTCATCTTAAGAAATCTGATTTTGTATTACTTTGGTAGATTTTGAAGCATATGTCCATGTGAGCATATTGCTGAGTGCTTCCCTGAGACTTGCAGCAGGCCTGCAAGAGAGGGCCCTGAAGCTGGAGTTTCCAGACGGCATGGTGGGTCCTCCTCAGCCTGAAGGAGCAGAGCTTTTTGCTCCAGGTGTTCCAAGCAAACTTTATTTCTGTCTCCGCCAAGCCCTTCCTGTCCACAGCTGCTCTGTCCCACCAGGATAATGCCCATGAGACTGGCCATGCTCCCCATCGGCCATCAGGGGTCATCAGTGCATGCCATTGACTTGGGCAATGTTTACCTTGTTTCTGAGCTGTTCAGAGCACTGAAGCAGCTAATGTTCCAGGTCGCTTAAAACAAGGTATGGACACTGAGCTCCTTAGCTGAGATTATCCGTAAAGCATATATGGTGATTAGATGTAAAAGACAAGGTTTACTTATTACTCTATGCATTGTACATCATTTACTAAAACCATGTTTGAATACTTGCATTATATAAACGGAGGCTTTTTTGTCCCACCTGGTCCTGCAGCCGCTTTTGAAATAATCACTCAGAGGCTTAATATTAATTACAAACTGTTTGGCCTATTGCTCAAGCTTATTACTAGCTAGCTCTTACAATTTAAATTAGCCCATTTCTATTAATCTATGTATCGCCATGTGTCTCGTGGCTTTACCTGTGTTCCATTACATCTTGCTCCTCTGGCATGTGGCTAGTATCTTT
>LZPO01009703.1:4326-15752 GCA_001675575.1 Neotoma lepida
AGTAATCCAAATCAAACTGAATTAAGAAAAAAGCTCAGGTTTCTTGGGTAAAATGCTCATGAATGATTTTCTGGCCCCCAGAGAGGAGATGGGGAAGAGAGACCAAAAAACCACATGTCTGTTTTCTGGGGGCAGTTTAAATACCCTTTGGGAGTGGTCNTGAGCATCTCTCGGGGAGCAGCTGTGTTTGGCAGGCTTTCTGAAATGAGGCAGGGTTTGGAGAGAGAGAGATGGAGGAGGGGAGTTGNGGTGGAGTTTCTACCAGAACATTCCAGACTCTTTGGGTATATGGATGCCAGTTCATGTCTGGCTGCTTCTACAGGCATGAGATGATGTGGGGAGGGGGAGTCGGGAGTCAGTAGGCTCACACTCAACAGGAGTGGGTGGAGAAGCATCCAGTTAACTGCCATCCTGGAGATCTCAGGCATTTGTTTCTTGAGGAAGTAGAAAAGGCAAGCTAGGAAAAAAATAGATCATTAATACCTGCCCTAGTTGTATTGACAGAGATGAATGCACAAGGCAGAAAAGCAGATAGGCCCTTCATTGGGACATCTTGGAAAACTGGAAGGTGGAGGATCCCAGCTACTAGACAGACTAAGTATCCTGAATAGGTGTCTGCTTGAGCCTGGAGAGATGGTTCCAGCATGGATGTCTCAGGAGCTTGGCAACTGAAGGGGTGGTGAGGATCACAATGTAGGGTCCTGTCCATTGGGACTTGGGAGACTTAGGAGCTAGCTGTTTGAGTAGTACTCAGTCCCCCAGGAAGAGTGGTGCAGGCTCAGGGACAGCTGAGTTCATTGGTGTGGGGACAGGGAGATAGCTGTCAGCATATGAACAGAGAAGGGACCTCAGAAGGGAGAGGTAGGGGAGGTACCCGGCCAGTGGAGGAGTTTGGGCTGGGAGATGGTGATTGAAGAGGAAGGGCCTTCCTTACAGGAGCTGAAAAGGGCTTAGGCCTGTAGGAGACTGTGGGGTGGCCCAGAAGCAGTATGGGCAGTAGGGAGAAGGGAGGGCCAAGATAGCTTGAGTTCAATGGAGAGCTTGGTGAGCTGTTGTTTGATGAGTCCATTGGCCCTCTCAATCTTTGCCGAGGATTGTGGATGGTAGGAGAAATGTAGCTTCCAAGAAATGTTGAGAGTTTCTGACACAAGCTCCATGATCCTGGAAGTGAAGGCTGACCTGTTATCCATTTGTATGGTCTGTGGCCAGCCAAATCTAGGGATGATGTGATCTAGGAATACTTGAGCCACCATATCTGCTGTTTTCCTGGAAGGAAAGGCTTCTATCCATTCTGTAAAGGTGTCAACCAGAGTTAGGAGATAGAGTTTTTTTTATGTGTGGGCATGTGAGTGAAATCAACCTGCCAATCCTTGCCCAGTTGGTGTCCTCAAAGCTGGTGTAGAGGCTGATGTATCTGGAGGGCCCCCTGTGGGTTGGCCTTGGCACACATCTGGCAGAAGGAGCAAACTTGTAAAATGAAATATGAGCTTTAAGATGAGTGGGGTCAAAGAGGGGCTCTAAGAAATGGAAAAAAGCTTTGGTGCCTATGTGTAAGGTCTGGTGGATGTCTGAAATGATGGACAGTNCCTTGTCCTGAGGGAGGATGAGGTGCTTATTTAAGTAGAACCATCCACCCTTTGTGTGGCCCCTTTTTTCAGGAGTTCATCCCTCTCCTCTGGTTGATAACAGGGCTGACAGGAGGGTGTCAAAAACAAAATATGTCCTGTAGATTCAGAGGAACTGGAGGCCAGTCACCGGGCTACTGAGTCAGACTTGGCATTGCCTAAGGCCACTGAGTCCTTGGAGGACTGGTGTCCCCAGCAGTGAATTATAGCTACTTCTGCAGGAAACTGGAGGGCCTCCAAGAGCTTGGCTATAAGGAGTCTGTTAACTATGGGAGTGCACCTGGTAGTGAGGAAGCCCCTTTCCCTCCATAGGACCAAATGGTTATAGACTATTAAAAAGGCGTATTTAGAGTCAGTATAGACATTAGCCTGTTGACCTTTGGCTATCTGGAATGCTCTAGTTAAGGTGATTAATTCAGCCTTTTGTGAAGAGGTTCCTATTAGCAGGTGGGTCACTTCANCTGTTTTAGGGAATGTGACTACTACCTACACCACCTGGCAGTTTCCTGATCTGTCTATAAGAGAGCTTCCATCAACAAAGAGGGCGAGTTGGGGGTTTGTGAGGGGTTGATCTAGGAGACCAGGCCAGGGTGAGCGTAAGGCCTCCACAGCCTCTGGGCAGGAGTGAAAGGAGGTACCAGAGGAAGAAGGGACAGGAAGGAGGGTCACAGGGTTTAGAGCAGAGCTGGAGGCCAAAGTAATTTGGGGGTTTTTTAGAAACAGTAAATGGAAGACTTGGGCCCATGGAGAGGAGAGAGAGGAGCAACTCAGAAGGTCTGAGAGGTGGNAGGTGGAGTATACCATGACTGGCTGCAACAGGATCATCTTGAGAGCCTCCCACATGAATTCAGCTGTTGCTGCTAGGTCTCTCAAGCATGGCTGCCATCTGCAGATGGTGGGGTCAAGTTGTTTGGACAAAAATNGGATGGCCCAGTTCGAATGCCCAACTGATTGAACTAGAACCCTGGTGGCCACTCACAATCTTTCATCTGTATAAAAGTGATAAGGTCTAGAGGGGTCTGGAAGAACTAGGGTGGTGGCCATTAGAAGGGCATCTTGCAGTAAAGAGAAGTNGTGGTGGATGGTGGACAGGTAGGNGAGGAGGCCCTTGGGAGTGTCTCTGGCTACCTGGTATAGGGGCTTGGACATAATGGCAAAGTTAGGCATCCAGTNATGGAAGAATCTCATCAGGCCCCAAAATGAGAGAATCTAGTCTGCTGTGGTCGGGGCCTGTAAATCTCGCAGGGCTTGGACCCTGTCAGAGGTGGAGGTCTTAGGCCCCCNGCTGAGTTGAACNCCCNAATATATCACAGTGGGAGAGCATAGCTGAGCCTTAGATGGGGAAACACAATATCCCAGGGATCCGAGGTAGTTTAGGAGCGAAGAGGTGGCCTGNTGGGACAGAGGCAGAGTGGGGCTACAGATGAGGAGATCATCTATGTATTGTAGGGGTGTGCTAAGACCAAGGTCAAAAGTGNAGAGATCTCAAGCCAAAGCTGGGTCAAAGAAATGGGAGCTGTCCTGAAAACCCTGAGGGAGAACAGTCCATGTAAGCTGTCTGGAAAACCNGGTGTCAGGGTCCTCCCAGGTGAAGGCAAAGAGGAAGTATGAGTCAGGGTGTAAAGAGACAGTGAAGAAGGCATCTTTCAGGTCAAGAACAGTAAAATGGGAGGTNGCAGGCGGAATGTTAGACAGGAAGTTGTAGGGGTTGTTAATCGCTGNGTGTGTTGGAATAACTGCCTCATTAAAGAGGCAGAGGTCTTGACCTAAACAGTAAGCTCACACACAGCAAGAATGGGGGTGTTGTGGGGCGAGTCGATAGGAATTAATAGACATAAAAGGCGGGTGATAATAAGCTTAAAGCCTCTACAACTGGTTTCAAAAATAGGAAACTGGGATCTGGAAAGGAAGAAGGGTACTTAAGGCGAATTAGAATTGGCTGGTGGTGAGTAGCCACCACTGGAGTAGAGGTATCCCATATTTAGGGGTCCACTGGATAAGGGAGAGTAGGGATAGGACAGTCAGGGTAGAAATGATGAGGCTATTAAGGGGAGAAGAAAGTGGGTCTAAGGAGAGGGCGTGGGGGCCAAGGTNACTGTGGCCCCAAAATGGCTGAGACTATCACAACCAAGTAAAGTTGCAGGGCAAACAGGTATGACCAGGAAGGAGTGTGAGAAGAATCANCCTGCAAGAATGCAGGGAAGTGTCAGGGTCTTAAGTGGGAAGGTGGGGGTCCCATCCACCCCCATGACAGGAATTGGCAAGGGAACTGTGGGACCCGAGTGAGATGTTAAAACAGAATAGGTAGCTCCTGTGTCCAATAGTAATTCAATGGACTTACCCGTTGCTACCTGCAGCGTCACCCTAGGCTCGGAGAGAGCAATGGGAGTCACCAAGGCTAGGCTGCATCAGTCCTCCACCAGGCTGGAGTTCGAAAGCTGGAGGAGTCTCAGATGCTGGTGTCAGTGATGCTGGACCTCTGTGTTGTGGCATGGAGGACAAGCTCACATGGGGGCATTCAGATTTCTAGTGTCAAGACTGTTGGCAGATGGGGCATGGCCTCACCAGCAGCCAAGGGTCAGGGAAATACTGTGACCAGTGACCCTCCTGATCACATTTGAAGCAGGCTCCTGGCGGAGTTGACTTGGGCTGAGCTCTGGTGGGATGGAGCCTTGTGGTCGACTTCTCTTGTCCCCCTTGTGGGGGTCCCAGTGGCCTCAGGGCAGCTACGAGGGCTTGGGCTTGGAGCATAGCCTTCTGTTGCAGCCTANACTGTCAGGAGGACTCAGCTACCTCTTCTTGGGCATTAAATCTTTAAAAGCCATTTTCACCAATTCCTGTATGGGAGTTTGGGGACCCTCCTCAGCCTTTCTTTCTAATATCTGGCGCTGACTGAGAAATGAAATGGGTGTTCAGAATCGTGGCTCCTGCTGGGGAGGCTGGGTCAAGTCGAGTATACTGAACCATGGTCTCTTACAATCAATTTAGAAAAATGGCTGGATTTTCATTAGCTTGCTTCATAATCTCTTGGAGCTTATCAAAATCAACTTTGTCCAAGACCATTTCCTTACTCTGGACCATTTCCTTACTCTGGAGGAGGCAGCAAACCATGAGGTCTCTCCTCTGGTAGCCATTTTGACCTGGTTGGTAGTCCCAGTTGGGCTCTGTACCTGATACTGCCATGTCACCCACAGGGACCATATTGTCCACTAGGTGGGTATGGTCTGCAAACTGTCTAGCTGCTGCCTGAACTCAACTTCATTCCTTGGGAGTGAGAGTGGAGGCCTGGATGACAGAGAGGTCATGCCGGGTCAGATTGTAGGCTTGAGACAGGTAACAATGAAACTCTTTGATATAAACCGTAGGATTAGCAGGGAAGGAACCCAATTGCTTTTCTATTTGTGAGAGGTCATGATCATGAAGAGAAAAGGGAGCATGGACTCAGACAATTCCATTGGCTCCAGCTACCTCTCAAAGAGGGCAGAGGAGGACAGCAGTCTGGCAAGACTGGGTATGAGAACAGACTGGGAAGGATGCAGAGGGGTCGGCCAGTGTGTAGAAGGAGACCAGAATGTAGGCTGTGGCACTGGAGGATAGAGGGGCAGTGCGAGGGAAGGGAGGACAAGAAGGTGGATAAGGAGGAAGAATTTGGTCTTTGACCTTTGTCCTGGAAGGGAAAGAAGGAGGGAGGGGTAGATAGTGGGAGGAATATGAGGAATGTTGGCCACTGAAAGAAACATGTGGCACTGTAGGAGGGGGATGGGTATGCAGGGTTGGGAGGGAGTGGGGGAGGGGCCAGTATCTCTGGCAGCATGATCAGAGCAGAATTTTCAGGGTCTTAGTTCCCAGATAGGTGGGAATCTGGAGGTGCTGTGACCCTAACCAACAAGACTGGTGTCATTGGACACTGGTTACTGTAGGGAGGGCAGGAACACAGAACCCAAAAACAATGGACATAGAGCAATTCTGTCCACTTATCTNTACACCAGCAAAAATTTTCAAGATCTGGCACGATGGAAAATTCAAAGGTTTCATCTGGTGGCCACCTTGACTGGTTATCAAGAGCATATTGTGGCCAGGCCTTAGTGCTTAGAGAAATCAGGCATTCGGGACAGATGGTATCAGATAGCCTCAATTTGAATAGATTTTGTAAAAGGCATGTTAAGGGAGTTTGGGGATCTGGCTTCAAATTGCAGGTGCCTATTTCACAAATCTATTCTGGGACCTGAAGCCTAATGCAATGTGTCCACTGTGGCAGGTTTTGGATCAAAAAAGGGGGACAGTGTGGGATATTCCCTTGAACAGAACATCTTCTAAAGAAGGGGTCCCATGGAACAACAGAGGTCTTTGCTCTGGTTGTGGGCCTGCTATGGGCACATTTATGGCTCGGCAGCCTGAAATCAGGAGGGGTCCTGGACCCTAAAAGCAATGACTTGGAAAGGACAACTTACCAAGCCAAAAGCCGATCTTAGTCTGGTGGAGAGCAGGTGTGGGGGAGAAGGGTGTTTCCCCATCATGTGGCCCAGGGCCAGTGGGGGAAATTCAGCCCCTAGGTGGAACCTCCAGNTGAAAAGCCTCTATACCCTGACATTAAGCCTATCTGCCAACACAATAATCTAAATCTGACCAAATCAATCCGAATTAAGAAAAAAGCCCAGGTTTAATGGGTAAAATGCTCCTGGATGATTTTCCAGGCCCCAAACAGGAGATGGAGAAGACACTGAAAAACCACATGTCTGTTTTCTGAGGGGCAGTTTAAATACCCTGTGGGAGTGGTCTTGAGCATCTCTGGGGGAGGAGCTGTGTTTGGTGGGCTTTCTGAAATGAGGCAGGGTTTGAAGAGAGAGAGATGGGGGGGGCGGTTGAGGTGGAGCTTCCACCAGAACATCCCAGGTTCTTTGGGTGTATGAATGCTGGGGGCTGAGTGGAAGTGGAGCTTCCACCAGAACATCTTGGAATGACTCTACTCTTATTATAAATTCTTTCAGCCAGGGATTATTATTTTAAAATGCCTTGTTTGGCTCTCTTCATTTTTGCCTCAACTTCCTTGAATATGCACAGACTTTATTGAGGAATGTGTTTTATTACAGCAATTCTAGTCTGTTCTCAAATAAATAT
The DNA here is from genome assembly GCA_001675575.1 of Neotoma lepida. Taxonomy (NCBI): domain Eukaryota; kingdom Metazoa; phylum Chordata; class Mammalia; order Rodentia; family Cricetidae; genus Neotoma; species Neotoma lepida. The sequence goes on from LZPO01009703.1 coordinate 11,070, forward strand.
TGTATTTCTGGGAATCTCTCTGATTATTATTTAGAATGACAGAATAGATATGAACCCTTATCTTCCATATTGCACAAATTGACTTACAGATGTCATACTTCCTTGTGCTGCTGAGGCTATTTTGACATTCTGGGTGGCTTTATGGTTTTATTTAGATGCTAGTTCAATATCTGTGATGCATTTCTTCAGTGTTTGCCATCCCACTGAATTCTTCACAGCAGCCACTTGCTTGCCTTTTCATTTCCTCTTTTCTTATGTGAGCTGAGTGTTTCATAGTGCCCTTTACCCTGGAAATGTGTATAGTTTATTGCTTAAATGACCTTTGTTCTATTCTTTTAGCCTTTAATATTTTAAAATTGTGAAGCATAACCAAATGTTATGGTCACATGTGTTCATCTGGCTTTAATTATTCTTATGTTTTTGTCAGATTTTAATCAATGTTACTTTAGCTTCATAGAACTAATGAAAGTGAACCTTTTCTCTACTTTGGAGGAATTTTTATATTATTGGTATTTCTCCCTTAAACAAGTGGAAGAAATCACTGGATGGGCCATCTGCTATAGGAGTTTTCTTTGTGGATTTTATTTACAACTTTGTTTTCTATAATAGATGGGGTTTTTCTTCTTGATAAGATTCTGTATTTTTTTCTTGATAAGTTTTGATAAGATATATATCCATATATATATAAATTTATTTGTTTCTCTAAAATTTCAATGTCATGAAATTGTTCCTGTTCTGTAGGCTTTGTATTGAAACATCCCCTTTCATAGCTGGGATTAATAGTCTATGCATTTTCATTGTACCTCTGAATGTCTGTCTGCCTGTGTCCCTTCTCTTTTTTCTCTGATTCTGTCTTGATACCACAGAACAGGGTTATCTATCTTTATTTAGAATCAATGCATTCCTTCATAGTAAGAAATTGTAGATATTGTGGGCTGCAAACTACCCCTAACAGATATAGTGAGTTTCAAATTCTATAGACTTTTGGGTCATGTATTTTTCATTCTTCAAGTTTTTAATCATGAGGTAGTTTTAAAATGTGTACTATATACTTGGGTGTTGCTCTGTGTCAAGGGTTAAAAAATCTGGACAGCATCGTGATGTGCACACTTGTAATCCAAGGTAGACTGAGACAGGAGGATTGGAGCAAAGTCAAGGCTAGCCTGGGTCACATAGCAAACACCACAGTCAAATAGCAAGAGCCTATCTTAAGTAAAACAATAACTCCTAAACCTCTGAATGTCTTATGTCACAAAATATTCTCCCTCTGATTACTTTTCTTCAAATATTATAAAATGTGAAAACCAGAGATGGAGAGATGGTGCAGTTATTAACAGTGCTTAGTATCCTATAAGAGGACTGGTGTTTGAATCTACTGCACCTACGTCAGGCAGTTCACAAACACCAGCTCCTAGGGATCTGACANTCCCTTCTGGCCTTGGTGCATATATGCATGCATGTGTGTACACATACATGAAAACACAGACACATACATAAAGACACATAAAATAAAATAGATAATACAAAAATAGGTGTTCAAAACAGGTATTAGGCTGTGTTCTATCAGATATCCTGAAACAAAACTGAGTTTTTCATTGTACTCTTCAGTGTTTCTGGTTTTGTTGTTGTTGTTCACTGTCTTTATATTTATTACTTCAATATTTTTTATCTCTATTTCCCTTTACCAGGTTTTAAAAACATAGCTTTTTATAATGTCTGACTGTTACTTTAGCCTTTTTTTATTTTTTAATAACAATTTTTTATTGATTCTTTGGGAATTTCACATCATGCACTCCAATCCACTCACCTCCTAGTACCTCCATATCTGTCCCTCACTCCTGCAGTGTCCTTCCCCAAAGAAACCTCCACTAAATTAATTAAAAACAAGACAAATTAAACAAAAAAATCACCTCTCTCTTCCATCTTTCNTGCATCTCCAACACCTTTTCATTCATTCATCCTAGTGGCATTGAGAGCTGTGGTGTGTCACCTAGCTAGTATACCCNTTGTCCAATCAGCCCCATCTGCAAATATTCATTACAATGAGTTATTGGTCTGGTTCAAGGCCTCTGGCCTCTGGNACACTGTCATTACTGGACCCCACCAAAACTACTTTTAGATATCTTGCTGTTGCCTTGAGTCATGAAGATCCTGTGGCTATCCACAGGACCAGTCTTCATGCACTCCAGCAGGTCATAGATGGGGTAGATGTTAGATTGGGCCAATCCAAGGTCCAGGATGTGGGCCTGGATGGTAACTGAGCTGGTCAGTCTGGGCCACTGGGGCCGCCCCTCCCTCAGGTGAGGGGCAAAGCTAGCTCTCCTAGGCCTGTGCCATTAGGGCCACATCTCCCATGCCTGTGGTGAGGGATGGGACCATCTCTCCCAAGTGCAGGGGGTGGGGGACAGCTCTCCAGTGAAGACCCTATCCTAGGGTCAGTGAATGATGGAGCCAGTTGAGCACACAGCACAGCCCTGTAGATTTCAAAACCTATGGCCCCATGTAGTAACATTAGCCATGGACATCAACACAGACCCCCATCTGAAGCAGGACCATGGACCCAGACATGGCCTTCAGAAGCAGCAGCTCAGGCCTGGACATCACCAGGGCCCCAGTGTAGCACAGGCCACCCAGATCAATATGGCCCTGGTGGCAGCATGGCTCTTAGACACCAACATAGTCTCAGGTGGCTGACCAAATCCCAGACATCCCCACAGCCCTTGGTGGTTACAGGAGCCATGGACATCAACTCAGACCCTCGCTGCTGTAGGGCCATGGACCTANTCATGGCTTTTGGCAGCAGCCTGGGCCTGGACAACACCATGGCCCCATGTGGCAGTACTGGCTACTTATCNAATTCCCCTCAGGTGCCTGCCCTGAGGAAATTTCTCCCAGAGTCCTGGGGGAAGATGCTACAAGGGGCTGGGATACTAATCTGAGGGATATCGAATAAATCTATGTACATCGTGCTCTTTAGTCCATTCACTTTATTCTTCTAAGTCAATTCTAAGTACATAGCTTCTTTTCTGTTCTCATACTTAGCTCGTCTCTGTCCCTTCTTCTGCTGTTCTCTCATTGTTCTCTTAGTCCTTCCTCCTTCGTTCTCCCCCCAAGCATGCATATATATCTATCCATTCATTAACAACTTGTTAGTAAAAACTACAAAGTAAATGCTCAGGGACAAGTTTTCTGATAAGAGTCACACTTGGCAAAGACTTGGTCAGCTTAATTGGTAACTGACAAAAGCTGTAGGTTATAAAAAGTTCTGGCTATCTCTTAAAGGGATAGCTACAAGGGTTGCAAGGGAAGAAATTAAACCAATGAGGGATTTAAGGAAAAGGCAAATAATACATGTCCAATTTATGTGATTACTAATATCCTGACATGGTTAGTCAGTTAACAGCCTTTTTCTGTTAATCACCTGAATCTCAGGACCTATATGTAATTAGTCTCCTGAGCCTAAAATCTTGCATTAAAAACTGGTAGAAATAAATACAAAGTGTTAATTGTTATTTGAATCAGAGTGGGGAGGTGCCAGTGGAGGAAGCATAGGGCAATATAGGTGCTATTGATCTCTTGAAGGAATAAGATACAACAAGGCCGGACACCTGCACTATCACCTCTAATTCTCTATAATTCTTCTGAAGGGTTTTGATCCAACAAGGCCAGGCACCTGCAATTCTGCTCTGTGAAAGTTCTATGAGGACACTTTGTCTGGCCAATTTTGCCTTGTCAGTGGCTAAGGATGGAGAACAAGACCTCTGTATACAGTCCACATGGAACAATAGACCTAGTATGAAGCATATTTTAGTAAACTTTTATTCATCAAAATTGTACAGTTAAATAAGAAGCCATCTTCTAGATTATCTGCAATCATGTCTGCCCATAAGATTGAGATGTAATCATAAGATTATATGTACACATTAAATGGAAATGCATGGTAAATTGGGAGATATCATAGCTGTTATTGCACAAGAAGTTTACAACAAGAAACAGCCAATTCATTCAAAAGGCAGTAATTCCATAACATCTTGCATGATGGTTTCCTCCAACCTTTGGTTCAGATAGGTTGACCTTCTGAACACTAGGTGTCACCAGATGTATACTACCATGGTCTTTTGCTACCAGCAGCTCTCAATAGCCACTCAGATTGACACGGTCCCAATGGTGGCACAGCCCTTGGGTACCAACATGACCACAGGTTTCAGCCTAGATCCCGGGTATCTGCATGGCCTTTGCTGGCAACATGGGCCAGACATCAACTTCTTTTTTCTTAAAGATGCATTTAAAATCACTGTTTCTGAAAACCTCTTGAAAACCAAGCATGAGTTCTGTTGTGGAGCTCCCCAGCTCCCAGGCCATCCTTTAAAGCATTCAACTGAAAGTGTTATTTTTATTTATTTCCTTTAGTGCTACCAAGGCAACAGAAGTGCATTGCTTAGTTTCCAGGCATTTAAATTAATGTGATTATTTTTGTTTGCAGTTGGTTTCTAGCCCAATTACTCTGTGATCAGTGAATGTAGTTGAATGACTTAAATCATATTAAATTTGCATAGTGGTCTGGCATATGCTCCACAAACTCTTCCAAAGAAAGTGTTTGGTGTATGTACCATTTAGCTCAACTTTGGTAACTGATGTTTGTGTCTCTTGTATGTTAGTGGACTTTTTACTTCTCATTTTCCT
>LZPO01009707.1:0-15697 GCA_001675575.1 Neotoma lepida
GCAGTACTAAGGATTAAAACCAGGGCTTTGCATATGCTAGGCAAGTGCTCTACCACTGAGCTACATACCAAGCCCTGGACTGTACACTTCTGTATGGTGCGATGCTAATTTGTGTACCCGAACTATATAACTTAAATGGGTAGGTTGTAGAGTATATAAATTATAATAAAGCTATTATTAAGATAAAGGTACCATTGTCTCCTTTTGGACACACTGAATTGTACTTTTCCCATCTGCTTTTCTTTTTTTCCCTTTAAAAAAAAATGAGACATGATCTTGTTATGTAGTTCTAGCTTGTCTTGACCTTGTAGCAAGGTCAATCCCCCTACCTCAATGTGTCAAATGCCGGGAGACAAGAGTTGGTCACCATGCCTAACTCTATATACATGCTGAAGAAAAGCATGCTCATGTGACTTTGTGGCCAGTTACTTGTGAGCAGCAGCCAATCACTTCCAGACAAGACTCTCAGAGACAGTGGATAGGGCATAGGACACCATGTCCCTTTCCTTCCACATGCCATCTAGTATTTAAGATGTTAAAGTGACTTCTGGGAGCACTGCTGTTCTGAGGGCCTGTGCTAGACATTGGTGTGAGTACAAATAAGATTTTCTTGAGTTGAATCCCTGAGATGTTCAGGTTGTTTGTTACCTGAGTATAACCCAAGAGATGGTAGGATGGCAACTATGACAGCCAATGGGCATCATTCCACATATGCTAGCTTATTTAGTCCTCTTAGACTCCAAATGAGAAAAGCACCACTATTAAACACCCTTATAAGATAAGAAAATAGAGGCCGGGAGGGGTGGTGGTTCTCAAGATCAAGCAACCACTTAGTGGCAGAGCAAGTTGTGTTCTCTGGCACTCTTGATTTCTTAGCTACACTCACTGTAAAGGCAATGGAGAAAAGGAATTCTCTTGAGGGTGTGACACTGAAGACAGCCATTGACTGTCCCCTTTCAAGCGGAGCTAAACCACCCTGGATGAACACTGGTAATTACGGGAGAGACACAGTGAACTTGAAAGACTCAAGTTAATGTCATCTAGTAATTTTTAGGAGGGATATAGTTATTTTTCTTTAAAAAACTCTTATTAGTATATGTTAACTATATAAAATCATGGGTTTCATTTACTCTCTTTTATATGTCTCTCTTATACTTTGGTCATACTCGCCCAACCAGATGATCTTACTTCTTCTATCAATGTGAAGGGGAGGCATGACTATTTGTTAAGGACAGGGAAATCACTAAAGGGGAAATTTTTATTCTTCCCTTAAAATAATTAGTTATAGCAAAGGTCTCAAGGACTTACATTTGGAACTATAAAAAAGAAAGGCCTTTTGCTAGAGTCTGGGTGTTGATATGTTTGATTTTCAATTTGCTTTTGATTTTGTTTTCCTCAGAGAAGGCAGATTTTTTTTTGAGGGGAAACCCCATTTATTAACCTCTTTTTGCCTCGGGTATACCACCACATCCTTTAAGTCTGTTTTTCTAGTAGCATAAAGAAAAAAAGTGATTTCACAGTCTTCAAGGGGTAGCGTTTCAATGTAAAAATGCAAGATGAGAAAATCTGTCCACAAGAAACTGGGGTCAGGTTCTAGTTAGTTAGTGTTCATATAAGACATACAAGAACCAAGGCCATTTAAATGTAATGTCCAGGGAACTAAGTTTCATTCTAACAAAAGAAACATTTGCTGTTTAAAGATCAGAAGGCTACTGGGACAATTTTCAAAATCCTTCATTTATTTTAAATAAATCATTAATGTGTTTTAAAAGAAAGCTCCCCATATTGCTCCGGTGAACTGTCTTAAGACACTCAACAGGGCTCAGGAACCTGAAATTGCTAGCCTGCCTTTCTGCTGCAGGATGGCTGGACAAATCAGGCTAATTATCCACCAGCTGAAACTGGCCTATCATAGGGGCCTCTAAGGAAGGAGCCCTTCAAGAGGGCTAAGTCATGCAACAGGGTGGCAGGGACTCCCAATGAAATGATCCAAGATGACCTGGAAGGTCATCAGTGATTACACTGCATGCATCTGAATCCTTCTGAATACTGCTCACTCTGCGGAGTTGGTGACACTGTGCTTCCAAAGGGAAGAGAAAGTACCATTCACCCCCATAACACTTTCAAATCTCCTTATTGACCTCTCCGTTTTCCATGGCAGCTCTGGCCTGCTGTTTGCCCTGTTGAGTTTGTATTTGAGACCTTTAGGATTCATGCTTGGCAAACCATACTATTTTAGGTGTTAGCTGTTGGCAATCTAGTATGGTGAAGCTGCTTTAAACTATCTCTTTCAGAACCCTTTGGTAATCACACAAACTGGCATTTCTACAAAGCAATGAACAAATAAAAATGGCATGCATCACATAGGCAACAAATAAGCACAAGACACTAGCTTACTTCTAATTTTGTCTACAAGTAAATACATTCCCTATAAGAACAAAATACTGTTTTAAGAAAATAGAAAAGGTTGGGACACCTAAGACAATTCCTAGAGGTGAACTCATTTTCCTGGGGGGAGGGGGCCTAGTTGCTTATTTTCCAGTGATTTCAGTGTACTGGTGCAGTCCTACCAAGGAAACATAAGCCTTGCCTGTGCCCTCAAATCCTTAAGAAAATATAAACATTTAAATAAAAATAATATTTCCTTTACCACTTTGATAAAAACAAAGTAATTTTCAAAAAAAAAAATTCTGAAGACTTACTATGCACAGGGTGCCATTTAGACAAGGCAGCTGGCTCGAGGTCCTTTATTTTCAGGACGTCCAGAATCATTAGCATAGCTTTCCCAGTGTCTCACACCACAAGAAAGGGTTTTGCTGAACTTGAGCCTCTTCCTAGGACAAGCACTTCTGACAGACAGCATCGGCACCTTGGTCCCTTCTCTGCACAGACATCAATTCTCTAATTGTTCTCTTGTATTTCTGCACACACTGCAGTTTTGCTAGTTACAAGTTCAGGGAACTCTACTCCACTGGATTTAGTTTCTTTTTTTCTTCCCCCACTCCTGTCACAAACCTTGTATTTTCTGTGAGTGTGTGTGTGTGTGTGTGTGTGTCTCCAAATGAATTAAAATATTCAAAGAAAACTGTTAGGTCCACAGTTTTCATTTATGAGGAATTAACTGGGCATCAACTGCACTGATTTTTATAGCAAAGATATTCACACTGAAAAGTCAGTACACACATATGTGTGCGCCTTACAAAAGATGGAAAGCATAGAAAGGCCAAAGGTCAGGTCACATATTAGAGAACATTAAAGCCTTAGCCACCCAGAACTACCACAGCAAATGAATGGAGATGGAATAATAAAATGAGTATCCTCAGCCAAGAGTGGAGCCCTGTACAAAACAGACCACGCTAGCTGTGTTCTTTTCTTCTGCAGAATCCAATAAACTGCCATTATACTCCTTTTAAATGGTTCCATTACTAGGATTCTATAAGAGCCTAATCTCTTGATAATTATAATAAATGCTTGTAATCAAAGTAGGAACCATTTAGAATAGGAAGGAGAAAGCTGTTTTCCATCAAACTCACTGTACTTCTATGACTTCTGAAGCCTTCAGCTACAATTCAGCTTTCCATCTAATTTGCTAAAATAAATATTTAAGAAAATGCAAGATCAATGAGACTTTGACCTGAGGCATTGTAGCACAATTTTTTTTTTTGTTTCAGGTTTTAAAAAATGTGTTAACAATTAAAATAAAGGGACATCTTTGCTCTAGCATACAGATTTCTAGAATTTAAGTGATAAATGACTTGATTAGAGACAGTATTTCCTCAGGGAGCAAACACAATAGTTACTTGAGAAAATGACACTGTGGTGATGAGCTACCCACAGTGTGGTGGCTTTAAGGAAGTATCATTTTCCTGGAGCACAGCACATCTGAATGCAGAAGTTGGGTCTGGGATTTCTTGATAAGCAGTGCTAGGTCATGGAAGTAATTTAAGGCTGGTAAAGTGACGGGAAATGACTACATAGGATCAGGATGGCTTTCATCTGCATAGATTTCACTTGCTAGCTGTGAACAGCAAGAAGCCAGCTGTGGCCAGGGTAGGAAGAAACTGTCAACCTGCGCTACATTCAAGGGAGAATTGTCTCATTTTTTTTTAAAGTAGTGATTTTTTAATAAGTCTTAGCAAAGAGTAATCCTTTCTAAACATTCATTCATATCTATATATAGGATTTCCACCAACTGTCAAAAGTGATGGATCTAATTTACAACCAAATAAAAGTTTTGTGCTCTGTTGTGGGAATAAACAGAATTATGAGGAGAAAATTAACAAAGAGAAGAAAAATATAAAATACAATGTCTTAAAGGCAGAAACAACTACATTTTACTTGGTATTGCTAGAGGCACTAAGAGGGAGTTTGTGACTAAAAAGCAAGACTCTTTTTGAAAACTTGTACATTTATTTAACTAAACACAATCATTGAAAATGACCTTTATCCAACCCTTCACCATGGTCTTACAATGATCTAAAATGACTGCCAGACACTCTTTAAATAACATTACTTAAATAAAAGTCATTATGCAGGAGGAAGTATTAAAGCAGGGACACGAAAGACAGGTCTTTGCTCATCAAAATGTAGCACAGGCTTAAGGAGGAGCTGGGAACACACTGAGAATCTTTGTTAAAAGGCTGACAAGCAACCCAAATCATCTTAGTCTTCTAGAATGGCTAGGGAGACTGTGATTGTCACATTCAAGAGGGCTTATTTGCTGCTTGATGGGGAGAATGGTCAAAGAAAAAGAACTTATAAAATAGAAATGCTGCTTAAGACTTAAAATCATATAGGGAAGTGACATAAGTAGGGGTTTTCTCAAAACAAGTGTTATCTAAATACAATTTTTATTTACAAAATGTAGTCAGTTTCATAAACTTAATAGGTTAATTTATAAAAATCAGTTCCTACATTGCAAACCAAGCATATCTCCATCTTTCCTCTGTTAATTTATATCCAGTATAAAATTTAAGGCTGAATATAGATCAGGGGTGAATAGACAGCTGAAAGCAAGGGTAAGAACAATTGAGAATTGGTAAAAATGGTACATACTGTGGAGTCTTTTTTTCCCCCATCATTTTAAAAGGTGTTTCTGTTTCAGTTAGCCAACACAGGACATACTCTAGGGGATACAGATTTTCCCCTATTAAGAGGATGATTAGTACAGTAAATTACAGCTTTCAGATGAAGACGATTGTTATATCTCTGCACAGGGAAGGGAAAAGGGGATAGGAGGTTCATTTCAGCACAAAGTAATTATGTGGGGCCAGTGCGTTACCATTTATCATGGCAGAAAGATGACACTCACTGTTAGCCAAGGGAAGCTGTTACTCAGAGGCTCCCATCTAGATCAATATACCATGCATTTTTTTTTCTTGGCAAAAAAAAAAAAGTAATTATACAACAGAAACTTCACAATCAATAGCTTCCCAGGCTAACATAGAGTCCACCATAGAGGCATGAGGGTATGGTCTTGTCAGCCATCACCTAAGTCTAACCCATTAAATCCAAATGAAGCTTGTTTTTCTGTGATGTTAATCATATCTTTCCAGTGCTATTCTAAATTCCCACTACTGGTTCCTGAGAAGTAAGGGAGTGCTGTTGGTCTCTGTTTCTTGTTTTTATGGTAACAAAGCATGTCAGGTTTCCCTTGACCCTATAAGGTATGAGAGTGGCCACTGATTAACCCAGGAATATTTTCCAAGAAAAGACAATCAATTCATGTGAAAAACTGTCCCCACTGAACAGAACTGAGAGCACTGCCGGAGAAGGCAGCAACTGCCCAGTCAGGACTCTGATCTTCTTTAACATCTAAGATCCACAAACAGCATGCTGAATGTTTTGAAATATACATTTCAATTTTTTCAATATAAAAAACTATCCCCAGACAGGGCATAAGAATATGTTTAATTATACACAGACATAACATATAATATATATTTTCATATGTATAGATGAAAACATGTTAAAATCATCTAAAAATCCATCAAATTGTCAATTTGACAACTGCTTTCTCTGAGATAGAGTTTAGTCTTATAAACCAATCTAATATATCAGAAAAGGTTAAAGGGCAAGAAAAAAAATCACTACTTCAGTGAAAAAAATTTTGACATCCAATTTTCAAGCTGATTTATCAGTGGAAAGCTAAAATGGATAGGTTGCCATTACTGAGGGGCAGCCTGTCTGAGAAAGCTGTTACAAAGCCTCCCATTTTGATTTAGCCACATTAATCAATACAAACCTATACTGTTTCAATTTTTAAAACATTGATCTTCTGCTGTAAGCTTAGTTCGGCCACATTTATCAACAATCACAAAATACTCAATATATTTTTAAACACTGGCAACAAAAGTAAAGTGATAAAATAAAATTCAGGTTTATTTGCCTTGATGATTAATCATTGCTACAAAATAACGGTTTAATCTAGTTAACTAAGAAATTGAGCTAATATTTTCATATGCTGGGAAATAATGTGTGTTTTCATTCTGTCTGCTTGTCCTTATAACGAGACCAGCATCGACTCAAGCCTCTCAAGGTGCTTGGAGGCAGTACCGGTTAGTTTAAGTTTTAATGCTATAGTAAGTTATTCTAGATAAATAACAGGTAACATTTTTACAGTTTTTATTTAATATTGAAAACACCTCCACTTGTGAAAAGCAAAAGTATAGTATTTTGAAAGAATTTCAGACTGCCGTAATAAAGATACTTGAGAATCAAGAAAGACTTTTTTGTTGTTGTTGTTGCTTTGTTTTTTGAGGCAGGGTTTCTTTGTGTAGCCCGGGCTGTCCTGGAACTTGCTCTGCAGACCAGGCTGTCCTGGAACTCACAGAGGTCCTCCTGCCTCTGCCTCCAAGTGGGTAGGTGATCCTTGTTTCTACCTTAGGGTAGATAATGTGCAATGATCAATCAGAACAAGCACTGCCCTTTCCCACAGAAATTTTATTTCTTTATGTGGACATAAAGAAATGTTTCTTTATGTAACATCACTAGGAAAAGAAAGCAATACAATTCAGGGTGTCAGACACGTTCAGGTGCCAACAGTGTCATGACACAACTATGAGAAATAGGTATAAACCCTGTTTAAGTGGGTCTAGACTAACTATGGGATGTGAAGTATCACAGCCAATTATGTCTCAAGCACCCCTGAGCTGTGTTGCCTTACACACTGCCTTGGAAGTATCATGCTGCTTACTGCAAGTGTATAGCACCACAGAGAGTTCAGTAGGCAGGTAATAATGTGTATCAGCATTTTACAATCCTGTTTGTCTTCCTAAATTCTGACTTTCCCTTTAATTTCTTAGCCAGTGGATTCTGAAAGAGGGTTGAGTGGACCAGCTTTCTAATTTGTGGGTTTTTTTTGTTTGTTTTGTGTGTTTTTTAGTTTTTTGAGAGAGGGAGACAGGGTTTCTCTGTGTAGCCCTGGCTGTCCTGGAACTCACTTTGTAGACTAGGCTGGCCTTGAACTCAAAGTGATCCACTTGCCTCTGCTTCCCAAGTGCTGGGATTAAAGGGGTGCACCACCGCTGGCCCTGCTTTCCAATTTGAATTCTCTTTCCAGCACGGCATACTTCAACTGAGACTTCTCACTAGATTTACCTTCCATACTGGATTCTCATGACCAGCCAGTAAGCAGCAACACCTGCCTGCCTGGCTTTTTCATTACCCTTCCAATGAGCATAAATGGTACATGCACTTCAAATATTTAAGAATATGTTAAAACATGTATACAAACAAAACTTCGACTGCAAGTTGCTTACTTCATCTGCCTTAAAATACGGACAAATTTTAGCATTACTTTTGTCACTCAAACAAATTTTATGAATAACCTTAGTCATTTTTATTTGTTAACTTTCACGTATTTATTTTATCCTTCTATGCCACAGATTTGGAAACTATAACCATTTGCTGACCCTTGTCACTGAGTTCAGCCCGTCCCCCCACAAAGGGGGGCTTCATTGTGAATGTTTGTGGAGGAATCTTTGGGAGCATACCGTGACAATGATCACTTGGGCACATGGAACCCCACTTCTCCCCACTAAACCCAACTACTTGATAAGGACACTAAGGAACAATGGCTAGTCCAGCACCTCCTTCTATTCAATGCTATGTTCAGTTCATATACTGACCAGAATAACTTGTTCTTGGGTGAAATTATTTCACTTTTGGATCTGAGAGACTATACTTCCTTCCATTCTCAACTCTGTTCTGAAACATGTCAGGCCACGTAATGCCTCACATTAAGTCCACCTAATTAACTGATTCAGAGACTCTTCCTAATTTGGCGATTTTGATTAATTCTTTACAAAAGCCATTTCTGAGTTTCTCTTCTCTGAATTTCTTTTAATTCTAATTTCTCCAAATGATTAAGGTACCAGTGTTCATATCAGTACATACTAAGACATATCTTGTCAATATTAATCAATTTAATGGGTAAGCAGAAAGCACTGCAGTTTGGATCAGTATCCCCAGGGCCTAAAGGTAATGAAAAGCCATGACATGAGGAAGTTCTGTGCTATGCGTGTTGTTAACAGCAGAGTAAGTGTGCATTTTGGCTGGTAAAACTTAAAATTTGAAGTATTGCTTACAAAAAGAACTAAACTTCCCTTGTTACTAAAATCAACCATTTTTATTTTTAGTGCAATGTAGAGGCTTATGATTTTTTTAGTGTTACAAACATAGACATTATTATTAAGGTAGATAACAGAAGTAATTAAATACTAAAATTAACTTATTATAACCCATCTCTTAAAATCAGTGAATCAGAAAGGATTCTGATTCTTCATAATCTTCCAGGACTTTGTAGAAACGACAAGAAAAAGAAATTTCAGTAATTCATTCATTTCACAACCATATATTCACAAATGTTATGTGTAATTGATGCTATCTGCAAGACACCATCATCTATCCCAGAGGTATTACACTCCTAAGAATAAGAACAATTAGTCTTTTATTTACTTAGCATGTGTTCATTCTTTTGGCCTCTTCGTACTTCTAAATATAAAGAACCACCCCACGTGCTTAAATACAAGACGGAAAACCGGCCATCAGGCAGGTACCTGGAGTCCAGCACTCGTGAGCTTGAGGCAGAAGGGTGGAGAGTTTAAGGTTTGTCTGAGTTATGTCCTGAGAACTTGCCCCCCCCAACATATATGCATACATGTCATATGAAAATGTGTTCTGAATATTAAGGTAATGAATACAACACAGAGATAAGGAAATGAGTCCAACACAGAGATAAGGAAAAGACAAAGATACTTATCATTCCAAATGAAGCATGCAGCTCTTAGCCTCTAGCTTAAGAAAGCACAGAGCAAATAAGAAATCATGAGGAAAGGAGTCCACTGGATACAGGCAACGTGCCGTCAGGATTTCAAAACTAATATAAGTCTGGCTAGAACCCTGAATAAGACATGCCCTCTCACATTAATCACCCAAAGATACTATATGGCTTGTTTCTCTTTCTCTAGCACCCATGACCTTGCTTGAACATCCAGTATCATAAGAGGTGAATACCTATTACCTCTGTCACCACTGCAGAATAATTGTTTTGTTCGCGTCCCCATCAATTGAATTTTACAACTGAAGAATGTAGTAAGACAAAGAAGAACATAATTTAAAAAACTATTTTATAAATATAAGGTAATACAAACTAGTTATTAGAATGCAGTCTATTTTATAAAGGACTAGTGTGGTTAAATTCTTTTTATTATGAATTTGCAGTTCTGATTTGGTAGTACCAGAGGCAGGTCATGACCTCTCAAGATGCATTTTCTTATCTGTAAAATTGAGTTGCTACAGAACCAGGCCTAATCTTTGGCTGGGCAATCAAGGTCCTCCTTGATTGAATTTGAACTCTACTTTGACTCTTATTTTTAATTATGACCATTCTCATACTTTATTCTGGTTAATTTAACATATCTCAACTATCCCTGCTGTTCTAATCCTATGTCATTCCTTGGAACTGGAAATCTGAACTATTTCTTTACTAACCCTGCAGGCTAGTTAATACTTCATTCCAACAGTATGTACTGCTTTATAGTAATGTTACCATTCCTAAGGACTAGCATGCTCTCATAGATTAGACAACAGAGAGCTCCCTTGGGCTAGGAGTTACCTTACTTAGAACAGCAGCCTGTGAACAGAGATATGTTAACTAGACTACAGCTAGCTAACAGCAAACACGGATAGAGGGTCAGCAAGCAAATCTCTGAGAAAAGCATAGTCTGAAAAGCCAGTCTACCTCAAGCATCACTGTTTGAGAAGTTAATATTATAACTCCTCTCCAATTACTACATCAGCAGAAAAAGGGTAAGGAAAAACCATGTGTTGATTTTGTTAAGACATGACAAAATTCTACATCTACTCATTATAAAAACGTTTTACAATCTACATAGACCAAAGCACAAAGCAAGAATCATCTTTAGTTGATAAAGACAATATATTAAAAACAAAGATGTAACCAAAAACCTTATAAAAATATTTACTTTTTATAAGTCACTTTAAATTACTGTAAAATATTGAAATGGTCCTGGCCATCAGGACAAAGAAAGAACCTCACTGTTAAATCCCATGAAACAACACGCTAAGATCTTCGCATAGTAGAGTACAAAAACAAAATGAATGCGAACTGGAAAAGAAGCGAGGCTGCCAGTATTACAGATGATACTGTACTCACCAGAACAGCTAAGAAAATGGACAGTACTACGACCAGTGAGTGTTTAGAAGGATTACTGGATAAAGATCTATGTATGAAATGACTGTATTCTAGTCATCAGTCCCAAGCTCACTCCTAAATTCAAACACGCACACAATTACTACAGCTTCAAAATACATCAAATCCCTAAAAATAATCTTATGGAAAAATGTACAGTATCTTCACACTGAAAACTACCTACCATCCCCAAGACAAATAAGAGACGACTTGCATAAGCAAGGGTTCATTACACAAATACATCTGCATATCATTTTATGAAGCTGCCAATGTTCCATAGAGTCAATGAAATTTTAATAAAAATTTCAACACTTTTTCCCAGAAGTACAAAGGTCAAGAACAGCCAAGTGAGCATACGAGAACCACAGACCTGAAAATAAGCCATGTAACAGGCTTATTTATAAAGTTATAGCAATCAAGACAGCTGGATTCAAAAATAGAGAACAGGGTTGGAGAGGTGGCTCGGCAATGAGAATATTTACGAACTTGCTGAATGGAGTATGGTTCCTTGCACCCATATAGGATGGTTCAAAACAACACATAACTTTGGCTACAGGGCATCTGATACTCTCTTCTGGCCTCTGTGGTCACCCACATTTATATGCACATGTCCTCACAAACATTCACATGATTTAAAATAAAATAGACAACTGGCCCAGAGGGCTGAAAAGTAAGTTAGGAAGTCTGAAGACTGACCCAGACACAGGCTATTAGTACAGTATAAACATGGGTAGGCGGCCTTTTCAATATATACTGCTGTGTCTATTGGATATCTGGCAAAAAAAAGTATCAATACTGACTTCTGCCTCCTGTCCAAGTTCCATATAGGTCTCAAGCACAAAGCCAAAGTCAAATCACTAAGCTTTGGGAACACCTAGGAGAACATCTCCACACTGTTAAAACAAACAAACAAACAAAAAGACATTTCCAGAAGCAAAAATCACTACCACAAAAGAAAAGGTGTTATGGACTAGAAATCCTGCTTACAATAGAAGTGAAGGTGAGTGGTGGGGAGGAGACATATGAATGTTCACCTCCACTGAAGATCAGAACCAGAACATTTAATGAATTGCTAAAAATGAATCAGAGCAACAACAGCTCAACAGAAGATTCAGTAAGGGGCTGGAGAGCTAGCTCAGTGGTTAGGAATGAATATTGCTTGCAGAGGATACAAGCTCCCAGAACCCACAACAGGTGGCTAACAATCATCTTCAATTTCTGGTCCTGGGGTATCCAATTCTTCTAGGCCCCACATGGGAACTTACACTCATATGCATATACAGCACCATAACCATACATAAATTAAAAAGTAGCAAAAATCTTTTTAACTTAAACAGACATGAGACAAAAGGCACTGGTCATAGGAGGTACTCAAGGTTTTAAGATATCAGAAAATTGCAAATGATATTATAATGCAATGTATTATACTGACACCCAAATGGTAAAGTGGGAAAAGACAGAAGGTAGGGATATAGAAAAACAGAACAGCTAGGAAACTTAAGTAAAAGAGCTACACATGTCTACACCATGGCTCAATAATGCTGATCCTAACACACACACACACACACACACACACACACACACACACACACATAAATATAAATACTTTTTTTGGAAAATAAAACAATAAGAAACATGTATAGGAATCATCAGAACAACTTCACTCATAATAGTAAAAATCTGTGTAATAGATAAATTTAGATTCATTCATGTAATATATTTCTAAATATAGGTGAATATTAAACCATCTAAAAAGTTTATGCCATATGGGCTAATGTCACAAATATTGGACAAACAAAACCAGAGAAACAAGTTCATGTCCTCAAGGAAAAACACCTGATGACCATGTTTTTTTCCCATCATCCTAAAGACACCCTGTAATGGAAATAACTTTTTCTTTGAAAGATGCTGCAACAGCACTGTCTTTTGGGGGTTGCTTCTCTCCATGTGAGTAGTGATGGGTTTAGAAAGGCAGAGGACACAAGAGCTGATGGAGTTCTAAGTTAAACACAAGTTAGTGCTTGTGTTTAAAAAGAGGGTGAATTCACGTACCTCTGAATGCCCCCCTCTTCTCTCCCTCCCCTTTTCTCTCTCTCTCTCTCTCTCTCTCTCACTCTGTGTGCGTGTAGAGGGCAAAGATGGGCCCAAGAAAGGTCCCAGTGAGAACCTGACTGGTGGAAAGCATTAGAATTTATGGTGAAGTTACTGTGAAGGCAGGAGTGAAAATTTATTCTGAGATAGCAGGGCACAGTAAAGCACTGTGTCAATAAATAAAGTCAAGAAAGAGTGTAAAATTACCCTGACACTAATGGAGGACTGAACAGCTAGAATGGACAGGCATGGACCACTAGGATCTGAGCTAAGGTATATTAGAGTCTAAGGACTAAGATGCTTTACTACTTCCTGGTAGCTCAGGTCTAAAGGATTGAAGAGTTTGACATGTTTTAGATGCAAAAGTTATAAACTGTAATATACAAGTTAATTAGCAAAAATAAAAGTTTAGAGCTGTAGTGTTTAGAAATTACTGCTATGTAAGAAGGGGAATTTCTGTCAGGCCCCAAATTCCAAAGGGTAAGTTCTTTCCACTTTCAACGGCAGCGGCTCAGCTTTAGTTGACCCTGCCATCCTCCCTGGCTTGTTTTTCAGCTACTCTTCATTCACCATGGCTGTTGCTGGTCCTTGCTGCTCACTAGCTTCATGCCGTGGATCATCAGTAACACTGCCTCAGCTGCAGCTCACTTCCAGATTTCTTCAATTCTCTTTAGTGAGAATGCATTTGTTACTAGAGTAGAGTCTTGACATTTCTACCTCTTTGAGGAAACATAAAAACAAAGAGCATCTCTTTCTCACCAGGGAGCTGATCCTTTCTTAAAGTCTGAAGGAGACCTGCAAATGTGCCAGGAATGCTGGACCTGAGAGGTCCAGTTAACCTGAGCTGCCTGGGGACAAAGTTTTTGCAGCTTCCTTCTACTGGAGTATCTTCTCACAACCTCACAGTCGTCTCTTCTACTCTTCTACATAACTCAGAATCTCCCTCTCAACAGTTTACCAGTCCAGAAGGGAGCAAACTGCTTTGTTCATCAGGAGCCTAAGCATAAGTTAGCAGTCTCCTAGAGACTATTCTTCAGCTCTTAAGCAATTTCAAACAACTAGGGTAATTTATATAAAGAATTAAAAGAAGAAAAACTAATTAAAACACACAGCACCAAAGAATTTTGTATTTTTTTTCTGTACAAATTTGGGTTTTATACATAATAGTTGCACTATAATTACTTTCTACTTGAAGTGTCAGAGTTCTAAATAAGCAAAAATAAGGCTCACAAAAATGTTTACAGACCTTCAAATCTTAATAATGCAGTTAACTTCCAAAAAGTTTACACTGAAAGAAGCAACCTTCAATGATGGCTTTCATTTGAAAAAGACTGAGAAATTCAAGGGCAGCCACATCAGCTGGCAAACATCAGACAGCAACTTGATGATGCTTAAGGCCTCTGGACTTTACAGCAGTGCCCGCAATGGAAAGTTAACGTAGCACAGAGTAAAAGTGATCTGCTCAAAACCATTAGATAATGGAAAAAATCGAGAATTCTTCTTTCTCTATGGTGTATTTTACCAAAGGCAAAAATAACAAAAGAACAGATAAAACTAAAAGTTGGTGATTTTAATATCCAATGAATCCAAGATAAACCAAATCCTGTTTCTTATAAAGGTACCCAAGAAGAAAAAAAAATTGAACATTTAAATTCTCAAACAACAACTTCTATTGAACATCTGTAAATAACAGAGAATCATATTAATTTTGGGTAACTATGAATCAAGAAAGGAGGAAGTGAACTGGATGTGAAGATTTGCTAAATTTCCTAATTTTTCTAAAAATACATTCAAGACAACTTGTTTTTAAAAATCCCAAGTTCTGTCCCTTCTTACAAATTCTAAGCCTGTGAGTAGTGATGTCAAGTACGCAGCATCTGAGCATAGACGTTTGCCTGCCACATCATGCATGGACCTTATTGTTGTGAAAACAGCTACACATATTTGGAGAAAGTAAGGAGTAACACATGTAAATGTATGCTTAACCATGATCAGCTAAAATCCAGGAAGAAATAACAAGGTTTTCTTTCTTTCTTTTTTTTTTTTAAAGATTTATTTATTTATTATGTATACAGTGTTCTGCCTCCATGTATGTTTGCATGCCAGGAGAGGGCACCAGATGGTTGTGAGCCACCATGTGATTGCTGGGAATGGAACTCAGAACCTCCGGAAGAGCAGCCAGTGCTCTTAACCTCTCTCTCCAACCCCCTTATAGATTTTCTAAGATTGGCTTTTCGGAAACCACGGAAATACAAGTTTTTAAAACCTCATCTGACAAATTTCTCAAAAATCAGCTGAGCAAATTAACAAGATACGAATATTGTACATGTGATACCTAGAGTTGAGATGCCTTGAGTGGAGAAGACCAAGTTTTGAGGTGCTGAGGCCTAGGACTGAGACAGCTTGGAGTTCAGATGGCCTAGAGCTAAGACACCCAGATGAAATGGAATCTGAAAGATTCTTGAATCTAAGATGCTGCTGTAGGGTTTAACTCAGTACTGGAGAGAATTGATCACACACTATGAATTTTAAAGCAGATATTAACTAGGCCAATTCACATGCTATTCAGTGGAAGGATTCAAAAGTTTTGTACCAACTTCTTTTAAAAGACAGGAAGCTCCTCCTATAATGATTAATATGGGCAGATGAACACTTAAATACTGAAAAATGAAAATAACGAACTTAAAAGTCATATTACTTTTAACACTAGCAACAGTAATAACAACAAAATAGCTGTCTGAAACATTTGAAACGCTGAGGCTGAATTTATTCTATTTTGGCCCTGAAGCTGATATTGCTTTACTTGGAAAACTTTCACAATCTTAAAGAAATTCAGGAAAGTTATTACTACTGGATATTCTAGCTGTAGATACATCTACAAATATTTATTTT